>OZ038485.1:98534226-98549226 GCA_964036315.1 Acanthosepion esculentum | reverse complement strand
GTTATTTTTAGTGGATACCCGTATTTAAGTAGACGATCCGTTTTTTATTTTATCTACCGGTTTCGAACACTCGAGAAATCTTATTTAAAAAATGCGTTCTCCGGCACCAACTGTGTCAACTGCGGATTTAAAATTATAGATCGCCCTCACCCTCTCTAAAACAAAATATGACGCTATGCAATAATATATTAAATATCTACAGTAGTTGTAGCTAGTTAAACCAAATAAGGCTTGAAATTTACTAAATATTAAATCCAGAGTGCGGCCTTTCGTGTATATATATATATATATATATATATATATATATATATATATATATATATGCCCAAGTTTAGGATTGGTATATACGGAGTGAAATCCAATAACCAACAATTAATATTCTTTAAAGAGTGCTCAATACAGAGTAGAGCAGATATAATTATTTATTTGAATATTACAACATAAATATGTTATAAAATCACGACAAAAGTAGCCATTTTGTTTCAACTCCGCTACATAAGAGTTCTCATGTTTCAAAAGCGAGAGCCGAGACCCCTAACATAATTTTTTAAGTTATGTACAGTTAAGGTGTCTGGACCCACTTATATATATATATATATATATATATATATATATATATATATATATATATATATGACAAAATGTAATATATATATATATATATATATATAATAAAAAATACACTTTTAAGTTATGCTATATTTATGGTTAAAAGTACTCAATATCTGGGATTAAACGTATATATATATATATATATATATATATATATATATATATATATATATATATATATATAACTGGACACTAAGGTCAGCAGCGAGAAGCGGTTGTCTGTTTCATGCTTGAACGCAATTATTAGTTCATCAGAATCCGAATACTGTATTCAAGCCTGAAGTAGAAAATCGCAGTGTTCACTTACATATATATATATATATATATATATATATATATATATATATATATATATATATATAACTGCAATACACACTTCCGCAACCGAAACAAAAGCAGAAAAAGAAACATTATCTGGTTTAAACCACTATTCAACAAAACTTTGAAACAAACATAGGAAAGACATTCCTAAACTTAATAGAAAAGCACTTCCCTGCAACAAACCGCTTAGCAAAAATATTCAACAAAAATAACGTAAAAATTAGTTACAGCTGCACAAAAAAATATTACACAAATAATAAAAAGCAACAACAAAAAAAGTAACAACCTGCAACAACACAACCAAGGAACCTCAATGTAACTGCAGAAATAAAACAATATGTCCACCGCAAGGGAACTGCGAACAAAAGTAAATATTATATAAAGCCAAGGTAAGTGCAAACAACAGTACAATGCACTACATCGGTGCCACTCATTCAGGAAAAGTAAACACAACCACGACCTCTCAATCTCGAACAGAAAATACTCAAATAGCACTATACTATCCACATACATATGGCATCTAAAAGACAGAAATATTACACCAAGAGCATACAACAGCATAACAAAGAAATGCCTAATTTGCCTACACAAAAAGGTAGCAATAATTTTTCACACCCATCAAGAGAAATAACTAAACATAAAATCAGAAATAATTTCTAAATGCAGACATGAAACAAATACATATTATCACAATTTATACTAAACGGATAAAAATAATACCAACAAACACTGCTACATAAAGCACCATTGACGCTATGAACATGAAAAGAGCAACCACTGATACCATACCATCATTATTTTCTAATTTAAACTATCATCATAATAATTATAATTATTATAATTCCACCACCATTACTATGATCACTTCTACCATTTTACCATAATTATTTGCTGTTACAATTGATATTATTATCACCCACTCCCCCACCATTACTACCGCATCACAATTACCATAGCTGCAACAGTACACAATTATACTTCCTTCCATCCCCCAGCAAAATTAATACCACCGCATAAATACAAATAAGTATTATAAATTGAAGTTTTTACCATTTACATAAGCGCAATAGCCAAAAACAGGCAAATAACCGGCTTTAAAATAATAACAAAACAGCATTAAAAAAATTAAAAATTAAAAATAATAACAAGTGTACCTACCATAGTCTTACACAGAACCCATCTTAAAATAAAAAAAATAACCAGACGGATAGAAGATGTGTGAACGCGCGTGCATACGTATATATGTATGTGTGAGGAAACATTATTCCGCGAACAAAATAGAAGAATGGTTTGTGCGTTGACACTGCGACTTGCGAAATAAGTTCGCTACACAATCCAACATTGAATACAGCGACCAACTGCGTACGTATGCACGCTACGACACATGGAAGCGCGTATACGCCCACTCTGACACTGTTCATATATGTTTATGTTTGTGTAAGCTGCAGTGCGTGGACGTGCGTGCATATATGAGTGGTGTTCCCACGAAAATCTTTCCTCGAACTACAATAAAAACGCCGATATACGCAACGATATATAAATCCAAAATTTGAAAATGAATCAGTTTGTCTGACGATCGCAAATAGCGTGAAAGCCAGAGTCACAAACTCACATCAATGCAACTAAATATGTTAGCTCTATCACAGATATTGAGCGCTTTCCAATATGTACACACACACACACACACGTATATATATATATATAACCCCACTTTCAAATGTAACTATTAACTGATACAACGAAAATTAAAAATTGAACCCTCTACCACCCCTTGTCTAGATGAATGGATTTATCGGTAACCTTGGAAACCCTCAAACTATGAATCTTTCCTGTGCCGTTAATAACCGTAAATTTTAAAAAGTAAGTTACAAAAAAATTCGCTTGATGAGGAAATGGAACTAATGTCTTTGGTTTAATAACAAAATTAAATTCAGGGGCTTTAGCTTCCATTTCTGAAACATGGTTATCACTGTGTAGCGGTAAAACCATATTTTAAATCTATTAATTTATAATATATATATATATATATATATATATATATATATATATATATATATATATATATGTGTGTGTGTGTGTGTGTGTGTGTGTATGTGTGTGTGTGTGTGTGTGTGTGTGTGTAAGATTGCAGATCAAATGTTGATCAAATATGGTTCAAAATTCGACAGTTTGCTAAAATAAAAGACCAAATATGAAACATATATCAATCTAACATATTTCACTTTTATTAAAGTTTTGTGAGAGATTGAGAGAAAATGGCTGCCTTTTTGTGTTTTCTCTCAATTTCTGATGAAGCTTTAATAATAGTGGACCATATTAGATTGACACGTTTCCTATTTTCTCTTTATTTTATCATATATATATATATATATATATATATATATATATATATATATATATATATATATATATATAATGTGTATTACTTACTACTCCAAATGTTAATGCATACCCATTAGTAGATGCCGATTTGTTACAAATTTACTATCTCACATATTAATATGGGCTCCTTGACATTCTATAACATTCATCAGTTTTTTAACCATTGATTTGTTAACTTTTCTACTGTTTCAACTTAATATTACTTGCAGCAGTTTTTATTGCTTTCCTGAAATGATCTTTGCTTGAATATTTATGTTCTCATATGTATATTTATATATGAGTTAAAGATGAAATGCAAATGGACCGGAATCAGAGTCTGACAGGGTGTAAATTAAAAGAGCAAATAGAAAACATATATCAATCTAACATGTTTCACTTTTATTAAAGCTTTGTCAGAGATTGAAAGAAAATAGACAAGAAGACAGAAACCACTGATCAGTGTTTTTTGGCTGTTTATTATATATATATATATATATATATATATATATATATATATATATATATATATATATATATATATATATATATATATATATATATATATATATATATATATATATATATATATATATGATAAAACTATAGTATACGATGGTATATCTATGGATTAATGTGCTCAATAACAGGGATAGAGCTTATGCAAATATACAAGTGGACAGGTCAACAGACAGCGGCAACAGTCTGTTTCTTGCTTAAACGCAATCTTCAGCCCATCTGCGTCGTATTGGGGCGTGATTATTTATTAACGTGCAGTTTCCTCTAGCTAGGATCGAAACCCGACTGAATTGGCGTCAGTCGGAAATTCTACCACTAAGCCGTCGGCGCACGGAAGGGATGAAAGTGAATTTTAGTTTATTTATTTTTAGATAAACATAATGTGTTTTTGCCGAAGAGTCTTGCTATATCAGCCGCAATAGTCACTGTTTAAAACCTACACTTCCTCCCAAGAGAGCTCAACCGAAATTAATTTTTCAGTAGCCTTTATATATATATATATGTATATATATATATATATATATATATATATATATATATATATATATATATATGTATGTCTGTGTGTGCGTAATTTGGCAGCTACTTTTCTTTTAAACATGTTCGAAAGCGCTAGGTCATCGTATGGACAATACATATTTCGAAATCATTTTCAAATAAAAAGTCTCATTAGAGAATATGAGAAAATTCAAAAGAAAATATGCAAGACTATGTTGTCTTTAACATTCAATACTACATGTTTAAAAAATATATATATATATATATATATATATATAATTATTTTTTTAAAATACGATTTCATCGCGACACAGAAGTTTCGAAACTTGACTGAAGTCCTAAAGTCTAATTTCAATATTAAACTTAAAATTTAGTGTACCGTTTCATTCTCATTCTATCATCAATGTTTTCTTTCGTCCCCTTGTTTCCTTCCTTAAAGCATGAGTGGCATCATTATGTGCCCTAAGCACTTGAGAGACAGTTGATTTCGATGTTATAGCAATTTCTGCAATTTCTCTCGTAGACCTGCCTGCTTCTGAGAGGGCAATAATAAATGCTTTAAGTGGTTCTGATGCGTGTTTGTCCCCTTTCATCTGGTGAGTGACTTGAGTAGATATGTCAAGCTGTTTTTATACTGTATGAGGCTTTCTGGAATATTCTGGAATACTCTAGATTTAATTTAAGATGTTCTAGAATTCTCTAGAATATTGTTCTGAGTGTATTGTAAAATAGTTTTCAATATTTTGTCAAAAGCTCTTTAAATTTACCAGTTTAATCATTAGAAAGAGTTTTTTTCCTGAATCTCATTTATTAGGTCATCTCATAAGTTCTTTCTGAATCTTAACTTTTTGTTAAAATGAACGAAATTTAAAGAGTATTTTATAATGTCCAATGGAGCTGAACATTATTTTTATGTTTAGATGCATTTAAACTGATCAAATTTTATTTCAGAGAACAATAAAATAAAATTTTGTTTGATTAAAACCCTGCTAACATGGAAGTACCCAAGAATCATTTGAAGCACATAATGCTTTATGAGTTCAAGAAAGGAAACTCAGCAGCCGAAGCGGCTAGAAACATTTACTCCGTTTATGGAGAGGAATGTGTGAATGAAAGAACTTTCAGAAGATGGTTGGCAAAATTCAGAGGTGGAGATTTCACCCAGGAAGATGAAGATCGAACCGGACGTCCAATTGAGTTTGATGAAAAGCTTCTTGAAGCAGCCCTTGAAGAAAATCCTGCTTTATCAGTTGAGGAATTGGCAGTGGTTCTCAGTTCAAACCATACAACTGTTCATCGTCATCTTCAACAACTTGGAAAAGTTCTTAAACTTGGAAAATGGATGCCTCATGAATTGTCTGAAAACAACCTCAAATCCCGAGTTGACATCTGATTTCTCTCCATTCTCGCCAACTTGTTTCTCCTTTTTTGCATAGACTTGTGACTGGCGACGAAAAATGAATCTTTTATCAAAAATGTTAAGCGTCGTAGACAGTGGCTTGGTAAAGGGGAAGGAGCCCAGCCACAGCCGAGAAGGGAACTTCATGGGAAAAGGGTTCTTCTTTCAATCTAGTGGGATTGCCAAGGAATAATCCACTTTGAATTCTTACCACCTAATGCAACAATTAATGCTGAAATATACTGTCAGCAATTAGAGCGTTTGAACCAAGCTTTGAGGAAAAAAAGACCTGCTCTAGTGAATCGAAAACGGGTGATGTTTCATCAGGACAATGCCGACCACACACAGCAAGAATCACGTCACAAAAGATTGAAGAACTTGGTTGGGAGCAAATTCCTCATCCACCTTATTCTCACGATCTTGTTCCTTCAGACTACTATTTGTTTCGTAGCTTACAGAATCATTTGGAAGAAACAGCTTTTGTAACACAGGAAGAGGTTAAAACTGACATTTGTGAGTTCTTCGAATCAGAGCCAAAAGAATTTTACAGTAATGAAATTAGTAAGCTTGTTAATAGATGGAAGGAAGTCATAGATAATCAGGGAAAATACATTGTTGATTGAATCTGTAATTAAATGTAACATTTGGTCACTTGTTTTCTTTATTCAAAATTCGGACAGAACTTATGGGATGACCTGATATATCCAAATTTAGAATTATCAATAGAATACCTTAGGGTGAATTAACTTTTTTCCTAGGTAGTCGGAAAGGGGTCTATTAGTAAGATAAAAAATTATTTTAACCCCAAAAACACTAGACGAAAAAATATTTTTAGTAAAAAAATCAGGTGAGTCACTTTTATCTAACAGCACTGTATATATATATATATATATATATATATATATATATATATATATATATATATATATAGAGAGAGAGAGAGAGAGAGAGAGAGAGAGAGAGAATAAACTCCAATGAGCCAGGCAAACCTACCTAGGTTTCAGCTAAACGGATCTTCAGGGTAAACTGGTAAGCCAGTTTACCCTAAAGATCCGTTTAGGTGAAATCTAGGTCGGTTTGCCAGGCTCGTTAGAATTAATTTTAATTTACCGTTCTACTTAGCGTATTGAGCCGTGACCACCGAGATAGAAGGCCTATTCGATAGTGACGTGACGTCACACAAGTAGTCCATGCAGTGAAACAGACAGTAATCATAATGTAATGAATAATTGTAAGAAAAAAATTGGTTTTAGAAAACTTTAAAAAAATACATTGTTTTACAAAACAAATAAACAGAATTGGATTTTATACAGAACTTTATTTCATATTAATTTTTTAAAAATAACCGATAAGAAAAAAATGTTGCTGAATGTTTTGTTAAAGAAATTAAACATCATGTTAGATTTCATTAAATTTTAAAGATTGAAATTCGTTCATTATTTTATTTGTTTCAAATTTGAAAACATTTTTAAATCATTATCAGTATTGTTTTAATTTGCATGTTTCTATCTTAATTTTATTAATTATTCTGTAAAGTTACAATATCGTAATTATTAATGATTATTATTCATATACACTGGGACAGCAACAACTCAATTATGAATTAGGAAACAAATAACAATTAAATAAATAGACGAGAAAATTACATGTAAATGATAAATAAACGATTAAAATATAAATAAGAAACAAATAAATGATTAAAATATAAATAATAAACAAATAAACTAAATACATGAAAGTAAATAAATTTGATACAAAAAAGAGATTTAAAATTCAAATAATACTTATAGAAAAGTAGGTTACAGACAATTAATTTTAAGAATGAAATTCATTCATGATTTCAATTGTTTCACATTTGAACATTTTTTATAAATCATAATCAGCATTGTTTTAATTTGCATGTTTTTATTTCAATTTTAATAATTATTCTGTGAAGTTACAATTTTTGTAATCATTAAGAGATTATTACAGTAACAACTGAATTATGAAACAATAATTAAATAAGCAAATTATAATTAAATGATGAATAAATAAAATAATTATGATAATAAATAAAACAATTAAACATAAACAAGAAACAAAAACACAAACAAGAAACAAAAACACAAACAAGAAAATGCATTAGATACAAATAATAAATAGATTTAAAAATCAAATAATACTTTCAGAAAAATAGGTTACTGATACAAAATTTAGCTGAATGAAGTTTTCTTTTTCTGCTTAACTTGTTACTTGTAATATTATTATTTTCCCTAGAACAAAAATTATTTAAAAGAGCTCCAGACAAACATTCTTTGTATTTTTTCTATATTGTGACCCTCATCACAAGTGTCAACATAAAAAAGAACCTCATAATCTGCAAAAAACATTAAATGTTATATGCCTGGCTTATTTTATTTTTCTTTGATTTACTGAATGAAGAAAAGAATGATTTTTATCAGCTTATCAATGACTACATAATTATTCAGAACAAAATTTATAGTTTTATCATTAGGATATAAGAGAGAACCTCTATTAATCCCCTGAAAATAGCTGCTTATTTCAGGTATTTCTTCCACATTATCTCTTACACTTCCAGATATTAAATCTTTGCAGCTATTGCATTTAATTTTCTTAAAAACTGCATTACACCAATAACTAGCTAAGTATAGTATTACAGGTAGAACTTATCTACAATTATTTACATCATCCTCTTTAACATCAATTCTATATTTATATATATATAACTTTTCCTCCTCTGTCACTTCATCCCAGTTTGGTTCTTGTAAACTCTTTAAATCAATTTTAATGCATTGCTGATTAAATAAGTTTAATTTTAAAACTGATTTTATTCTAATAATTTTTTCACGCTCAAACACTTGCCGTATCGAGATATTATACTGATCCCCAGTAAGTTGTTAATATTGACCAAACCTTGCTTCAAGGTGATCAGTTTGAAATTTGCCTGGTAATATATATAGCATTTTCAGTTCTTCTATGCAATACTTGGTCAGTTCTAGAAATGCATAGGTTGTATGATGCAAAGCATTGAAGTTTTCCTTTGTTAATTTGCCATTTCTTCCAGAAATGCTATTCCAAGATTCTAACCAGTCACAGAATACAGAGAGAAATCTAAAATTTTCTTCATTCATTCTAAGTGGATTGCAGTATTTATTTCTAAGCCGACAACCTTTATATGGCATTTTAACATTCATTATTGTCCACCAAATATAAAATATGTTTATATATTCTGCAAAATTAGGCAAATATTTCTGTTTTCCTAAGATCAATAATCCTTGAATAGTGTATTCATTAAAAATTTGCAGAACTAAATAAGCATTTTGCCTTTCAAAATTAGTAGGAGAATGTGCCTTTGAGGTTAATTTATAACAATATTTTAAAATTGACTGAAATTCTAAGGCATGAAGTTTCTGTAAGTTAGAAAATGTTGCACTTTGGATACTATCTAATTCATGATTTCCATCATGACAAAATTTGGGGAGCAGCATGCATTTATTTGCATCTTTTTGACTAAGCCAATTGTTTCTAATGCATTTTAATATATGGACTGAGTCAAAAAGGAAGAAAAGAGGTCGAGACCTTATAACTGGGGGTTGATATACAATGGAAAGCTTTGGAGAACTGCAAAAGAAAGATATAGCTTTTTTATTTGTAGCATTATTATCTTTTATGATTGATAATACTTGAAAGCCTATCTCCTCTAAACCAATTATTATGTTTAACTATGTCAAATAACTTCTCAGCTTTAAGACATTTAGTTGGCATAACATGCACATTTTATATTGTGAGAATATACTGCTAATCCTAAAAGCAAAAGCACTTGTTGCAGCTTCATTGCTGTTATCAGATAAGTCAACAATATTACCACCCTTATAATCTAAATAAGGTTTTAGATGAATTTCATCAACAAGTAAAGATACTGTGATGTCCTGCTCTAGGAGCTTAAATTTATTTTTAATATACATAAGAAAATTGTTATCATGTTGCTCAATCAAAGGATTCATATATGTTGATAAGGTTAATCTTTTAATGGTTGAATAGCTAGGTAAAATTATATTTTTGCTGTCTCTTAACAATCTTTCCCCTTTAGGGGAGCAGTTATATAACAATGAAGAAAATATCATCATTTCTGTTGAATAATCAAGCTTATTTTGTGTCATTAAATTTAGCTGCTCATATATAACTTTGAGTGCATTAATATGTTTGATTCTTCTTGCACCAATAGTAGAAATGACATTACCAATTTTAATATAAAACTCATATTTTGAGGTTCAGGTTTCTGTTGTTCTGTGTACATTTTATTCATGTTTTCTATCAGAATTTCAAGAGTATTTTGATCAGTTACGTGTTTAGAAATCTTATAATCCCCTATTGAATGTATTTCCACATTTCTACAAAAAAAATATGTACTGCAAAATCAGATTCAATTACAAGAGACAGATAGATTTTTGGATATGGGGATTTGATGATGCTGAATATAATAAGTGTCTCTTGCTTCCTAACAAAACTCCAGTAATTTCTATCAAGGAAATTTAATTTCCCTTCTAGATCATTATTATTATGGAATTTATAAAGATATAAAATTATTTTAATCCTCAAAGTTTCAATTGAGTTTAATAACTTTTTAAAACAAAGCTGTTTTATGTGTTGTGAATTACAGACATAAAAAAATTCAATTCAATTAAAGTTTCATTTAGTCACGAATAAAACAATTCTAAAAAATCGTTAAAATTATTTTTTATGTATATAAAATATTCCTTTAAAAATTCATGAATGAATTTATGTCGAAAATTTCTTTAAAGTTTATTTCTTTAAAAAATGAGATTTTATATATTAAAAACAACACGTACGAGAATGAATGTCTCTCTCTCTCTAAACTTTCTCGCTAGATTTATGTCTTATTAACTTTATGTTATCAATTACAAAGACATGGTTTTAATTTTATCATTAAAGTTTCAATAAAATTTACTTACTTTTTAATACAAAAAATACTCACTCTGCTGAATTTAGTAGATAAAAATGATCTCTTCTGATTGTACGAATCCAAACATCAGATAATTCTTTATCTTTAGTTAAAGAAAATACATGTATTTTAGGGTCCGTTTTTATAATTCCCTTTGCAATTTGGTACAATGCATCTATAAGGCATTGTTTTTGTTTTAAATTAATTCAATATTTAAAAGAAAATATTAATAAGTAATTTAAAAATTCCGCCGTAAAAAATCTGCTACACAAAACAAACGACACGTTTCTTGAAATTCGGACTCAATGTGATGACGTCACATTTCTCCGTAACCCAATGAAGCAGGCCTTATCTTTCGGTGGTCACGATTGAGCCCTCTAAATTTTAGTTTTGTCTTTATACTCTCTGGGTTTTTTTTTTCTATGGACTAAGGACTTAAGAAACCTGACGAATTTTTTTCGCCTTTTTCTGATGTTTTTAGTTCTTTCTTTGTTTTACTTTCAATCTTTTCCTCGGGTGCCAATTTGCCCTCAGGTGTCTACAAGTTGAGTTATCCGAAGTTTTTCAATCGAGTAATACTATTAATAATAATAATAACAATAATATATATATATATATATATATATATATATATATATATATATATATATATATATATAGATAGATAGATAGATAGATAGATAGATAGATAGATATGTTTGTGTGAACAAATATACGTGCTGAATATTCCCAGTTTGAACAAGAAGGGATTCATGGAAGACTTTTGATGTCTTGTCTTATTTTGGGAAGTGGGCGTGTCGGCGGGAGATTTTCAGCAATCCGTCTTGGATGTATAAATCTTATGTTTTGGGATTGAATAAAATCCATCTCAAAATGTTGCAAAACAGATTTATTTTTCAGCGACATAATCGCTCTGATTTGCAATATGAAAAGCCGATTTCAAAATTAATTCTTTCATTCTTAGTCGAATGAATCGTTGGCGCTTGACGGAAAGAATTCTGCATTAGCCTCATCCCTACTTACAAAGATTTCTTTTCCGTTAAATATATCTTCCAATGATCAGATTAACTAGAAATCTTAAGGCGTTAAACTGGTCGATTAAAACGACGCAGTATGATTGTCTCCTAGTTTCCGGGTATGCCGCTCTGCTACTCCCTAATGCAGACTCCTGCTCAGGATTATCTGTGTTTGCTCGAAAGCCACATGCCTAACTTTTGGCTTATACTGCTGTTATTCTGAGCGGGTCTAAGCTACAGATTCTGTGAGACAACGCGGGGTGTGACGTGATCGACAGTTTGAACAAAGCTAGTAAACTCAAAACCTCGGTCACGGTGGCTCAATCATCAACGCTTTCCGAACAGTTTAATTCACAAAACTTGGGTCAAATGGTAGGCCCCCGTTTTCAGACACTCCCCAACGATGCAGCAAGTCGTAGACCTATAATATGAAGATCTCGTCACCTTCATAGAGGAAAACATGGTAAGATTCAAGCCTGGGTAGGCTAATGTTCTAATCACTCGATCAGGCGGTATGCTGTGGTAAAATATCTGGATCTGACGAAAAACACCGTCTCGGAGCCAGGAGAATTGGCGCGAGTGGTTGGACGTAAGTAAATCTGACGCGAGATCAGCTAGGCATAAAACGCTACGTGCGAGAGAATAACGACGAGATGCGCGTGAATGTGGTACTGCGTATACGGAGAGACTTTGTCCTTTGGAAAGTGTTTATGCAGATCGGTTTCACAAGGTTTTCATCTTCTTTGTTTATTTTTTGGTATACAAACGTTCATTGTCATTCTTGTCGGAGAGAAGATGACTTACCCCGCGTGGCAAAGTGAGTCAAGGAAAGGAAAGGAAAAAGAAAAGGTGGCCGCCCGCCTTAATTTAAGAAAAAAAAACAGAGTCTCGGAGCCAGAAGAATTGGCGTGAGTGGTTGGACGTATGCAAATTTGTCGCGAGATCAGTTAGGCATAAAACACCACGTGCAAGAGAAAAATGACGAAATGCTCGTGAACGTGGTACTGCGTATACGGAGAGACTTTGTCCATAGGAACTTGGAACAATTTCGTACAATTTTGATGAAGGGAACCGCTTCCGATGCTCAAGGAATTTTAGGAGTAACATTTTAATCTTCATTTTTTCGTGTCTGGATGGTCTTTGTAAGTGCCCCTTAGATATGTATGTTTCATTTTCTACTCGTTCTTCTGTAATGTCCTACAATAATAGGGCGGTGTTTTAGAAGTTTTCGAACCAGGCCACGCCCACACCACTAAGTAAGCGAAATAATGTCAATGAACATGCAATCAAGACTCTTGACACTTTTTTTAATTCATTTCAGCAAAAGCAAGGCAATAAAGCCGCTAAGACAAAATGGGGTTACTGAATGTGAAAAAATAAGCAAAACAAAGCATTATTATGGAACGAGAACAACACAAAAAAGAGAAACTAAGAAGAAAGGTGTTGTCTGAGTTGCTTTCCGCAGTGGAAACTGTATTTGGACTAAATTCGGTCATAATTAGGTTCAACGTACAAAAACGTTAGGAACTTGTTATAATAAGTATTGCGCAGAGTAATCTAGTTGTGGTAGCTGACTACTTTCGTATTCGACTCCCCAGTCGACCCTCACTGACTCCTACTTATATTAGGTGGGAGAGTCTATCATCTATAGACTAGGTGTGTTTCACCATAACAAAAGTAGATATCGATTGTAATTGCATTTAAATCTTTGAAGAGTAAAGTTAACTGGAAAGTATAAAAACAGAAGCATTGCTAGTGAACAGAGGAAGAGTGATCAGGAGAACAGTAGAGAACAATTAACATTGCATTTAAATTTTTGAAGATCAAATTTGTCTGGAAAGCATGGAGCCGGACGAAAACGGTTAAATGCATAAAATCTGGGTGCCATAGAGCAAAGTTTATGAGAAGAATTAATATGAAAGTGTTTATATAAAAAGCACAGGGAAGCGACATTACGGTGGTGAAAGAGTGACTGAAACCGAGATAGCAGGTCAGGCCCAATAAACTTGCAGATTTGACAAAACAAAACTATTAACAGCAATAAAAGCATTAAATGACCCATTGAGGTTGATACGCCGTAAAACAAATCAAACCAAACCAAACCAAACCAAACTATCGCTATGAATCTATTTCAAAATGTTGTTGGCATTAAATGAACCACTGAGGTTTTGATATGCCATAAAACAAAACAATCAACCAACCTGTCGTACGACGACAGGCGTTTTTTTTTTCCTTTCCACGAAGACAACTAGTGAATATCAAAATGGCTACATTTTGCTGGATAGAGAGATATATAATACGTCAGAGACGAATGGTCGAGGTATGCCAGTACAGTTTGAACCGTTCTATCACTAAACCATGTCAGATCTTTTTCAGATAGCAACTGAACGGATGTCTAGTAAAATAATGATTGGCATGAAAGGGCGCACGAAACAGAAATATGTCACCAAATTTGTCCACACGTAAAAACAAGCACCTATTTTATTGTCATTCATCGATATTTGCTGAATGTTTTCAGAGAATAAACAGTAGATGTGAGCACAGCTAGGCGGTAATAATGCGTTTCAGCAGTGGGTATCGTCAATGCTAAATGCATTATTTTTCATTAATCATTTGATCTTCAGCAGTTGAATGAAAAGATAAATTTCTTGCAAAACAGCAAAACATTCGAAGATCTTGCTCTGGTGCATCATGACTGTTTTTTTGTTATGGTGACAGGCGACGTTTCGATTGCGGCATGCATGCCCTTCTTCAGCATTGGTGTGTATGCATAGCCTCTGTTTGACTTAAATATTATCTGATATCTGTTATAATTTATATGGAAGTAAAAGCGAGGCAATATCTTGCAATGTCCCAGATAGATAGATAGATAGATAGATAGATAGATAGATAGATAGATAGATAGATAGATATAAAGAGCCTGCTATAGGTAAATAGATATAAAGAAGGTGAGATAGATAGATAGATAGATAGATAGATAGATAGATAGATAGATAGATAGATATAAAGAGCCTGCTATAGGAAGATAGATATAAAGAAGGTGAGATAGATAGATAGATAGATAGATAGATAGATAGATAGATAGATAGATAGATAGATAGATAGATATAAAGAGCCTGCTATAGGTAGATAGATATAAAGAAGGCGAGATAGATAGATAGATAGATAGATAGATAGATAGATAGATAGATAGATATAAAGAGCCTGCTATAGGTAGATAGATATAATGAAGTCGAGATAGATAGATAGATAGATAGATAGATATGCCAAAGAGAAAATAAAATGTTAACCAACCTCTTATAAAGCTTGAATTC
>OZ038485.1:98461726-98531726 GCA_964036315.1 Acanthosepion esculentum | reverse complement strand
TCTTTTATGGATGCTCTTTACTTAACCATTGCATATTAATTTGCGAAAGGAGTTTTGTAATTATGATATTTTTTTAACCGATCAATTATTTACCAGTTTTTTAAAATGGACTTTTATTTATCTACTGCAAAATTTTATGTAAGTAGCTGACCGAGCATATAACTGGTTTGCATTACCTGCCTACTTCTTTCGCTTTTACTTCTTAGGAAAAATTTAACGCCAGACTTCTATAAATCTTAAGAAATAATGCAACAATTTGTATCTGTCCATCATGAAATTATCTAGGATATATATGCAGACAACTTCGTGTCATTACCGATATATTAACAATTTTTTTCGGTGAGTTTAAATTTAGCATCGGTGACATTCGTTTGATTAATCACGGTAAAGCCCACAAACCTATTTTTAATTCTGTTTTCTTTGTTCGAGCAAAAAGAGAAAATATTCTTCTTTTGAAATTAAAATAAACGTTCACTGGACATTAGTTTACCGTCGGCTGAGGAGACACATTTGTAGTATTGAAACATAATGGCAATTGTGCAGCGATTTTTAACAGGTTTCTGTTTTAATACCCTAAAATAAATAACACACACATATTTCCGAGATGAGATATAATTATTTACACTATTCACATTGTTCCGAATGTTGTCCTCATCATATATATATATATATATATATATATATATATATATATATATTGTCATCCACAGACAGACTGTTTCGCTATATCACAGCTCATCAGTGTGGCTAGACGTCCGGTTGCCTCTGGCTAGAATCGAAAACCGGCTGAATTCGCGTCAGTCGGAAATTTTACCCTGAAGCCGTTGGCTCACGGCAGAGAAGAAGGTGAATTTAAGCGTATTTATTTTTAGATAAACACACAGTGACTGAGAGAAAACGATTCGATTTACCGAAGAGTCTTGCATTATTAGCCGTAATAGTCACTGTTTACAAACCCACACATCCTCCCCAGAGGATACACATATATATAATTGTCATCCACAGACAGACTGTTTCGCTGCTCTTTAGCTAGGATCGAAACCAGACTAAATTAGCGTCAGTCGGGAATTCTACCACTAAGCCGTCAAGGCACGGAAGGTGAAGATGAAGGTGAATTTTAGCGTATTTATTTTTTAGATAAACACACAGTGACCGACAGGACTTAATTCGTTTTGCAGAAGAGCCACGCTATATTAGCCTTAATAGTCACTGTTTACAACCCCACACTTCCTTCCCCAGAGAACTCAACCGAAATTAATTTTTCAGGAGCCTATATTATTGTCATCCACAGACAAACTGTTTCGCTGTATCACAGGTCGTCCGTGTGACTCGACGTCCGGCTGCCTTTAGCTAGGATCGAAACCCGGCTGGACTGGCGTCTGTCGGAGTTTCTACCCCTAAGCGGTTGGCGCACGGCAGGGATGAGGTTTGAATTTAAGCATATTTATTTTTAGAAAAATACACACTGACTGAGCGAACTCGATTCGTTTTACCGTAGAGTCTTGCATTATTAACAGTAAGTCACTGTTTACAAACTCACATACTTTTTTTAATTTATTTTAGGATACTTCATTGAAAACATGTCAACAGAACGAAAAAAATCTAACAATGCGATAATAGATCTAGAAAATGTTTATTTTATGGCAGAACTAGACGTCCGGTTGCCTTTAGCTAGGATCGAAACCCGACTGAATTGGCGTCAGTCGGGAATTCCTCCACTAAGCCGTAGATAGATAGATATATAGGTGTGATTATGAAATGGATTAAGTCTAATAATTATTTTAATATTTTTTTCTGTTTATACATTATTTTTATAGATATTTTTTTAATAAATGTTCTATTTTATAATTAAGCACTATTAATGACATTTATCGACCTGAATGTTTGAGAGAAGTGTCTGATTGGCAATAATTTTTATTATTTATTATCAGCATTATTCTCTGGCTGATGGTTCCCATTACGGTTAAAGGTTCGATTCCTCGCGGAGAGAGCGCATATTTTCTAAGAAATTTCTCGAACATTCAGGCCGGTAAATGCAATTAATACTGTTTAATTAAAAACAGAGCATTTACTTAAAAACATTATTTATTTATATATAAGTAATTCATTGAGTCTGAAAGAAACCTCAACAGCAAGCACTGGACGGCCGTTTCGTCCTATATTTGGGACTCATCAGCAGTGCGTATCCACTACCGAGAAATGAAACCGTGACAGTTAGGCTATCAAGCAAACGTCATACTAACTGCTCGAACGGACCTCACTGACGGAGAGGTAGCAAATCAGACTCAATATAGCGCCACTCGCTCACATATTCCGTAGTGGAACTCAACTGAAATTCTTTGTAACCATTGGACTGTGCCACCCGGAGCCATGACTACTATCACCAAGCCGCTCAAACTGAAGCATTAGAAGCCGGATCAAACAATGAAATACACATGATAGAAATTGTTAGGAGGATTTGATAATTATAATTAAGTAATTCATTGACTCAATGAATTACTTAATTATATATATATATATATATATATTATATATATATTATGTTTAACGTTCTTTTTATATTTTAAATAAATTGTCGGACTATGTCCAATTCAAAAAAAAATATATATGACGTCATTTGTTTACATTTGATACGCTAGAGCAGATATGAATAGAAGAGATTCATGGAAGATTTAAGTTTAAAGATAGTAAAATCGAGAGCAAAAATTTTCTATGAAAATTTCTCGGACATTCAGGCCGGTAAATGTTATTTAATACTGTTTATTATAAAACAGAGCATTTGCTTAAATACTTGTATCTATAAAAAGAACGTTAAACATAATATATATAAATGTCTTTAAATAAATTGTCGGACTATGTCCAATTCAAAAAAAAATATATATATACAAGATGTTCCAGAATTAACTCCCTATCTCAAGAAAATCGGTCACATTTTAAAAAGAATGCTGACATAATTTTATGCATGTTATTTATGATACAAAACAAATAGATTTAAAAATCTTACCTGAAAACTTTATTGAAAATCTTTCAAATCTATGCTTAAGGTTGCGAAACACATTTCGAAACATTTTAGGAGTCACCTCACACTGAATGATTTCTTTAAGCTACTCTGGTCTTTTGACCATGAACATTTGTTTTTTTATGAAACACCATGCAAAGAATTCCAGGTGACGGGGGGGGGTCACTAAAGATTCGTTTTTGCGTACTGATTATTAATAGCAAAAAGATGCTTTTTGAATCTGTAGGTCTGATGAATTTGATCGTTCTTACGATTCCAATGGAATAAATTATGACCATGGAATATTAGTGTTTAAGTCTTTTTATTATATATATATATATATATATATTTTAGAATTGGACATAGCCCGACAATTTATTTAAAGACATTTATATTATGTTTAACGTTCTTTTTATAGATACATGTATTTAAGCAAATGCTCTGTTTTATAATAAACAGTATTTTCTATGAAAATTTCTCGGACATTCAGGCCGGTAAATGTTATTTAATACTGTTTATTATAAAACAGAGCATTTGCTTAAATACATGTATCTATAAAAAGAACGTTAAACATAATATAAATGTCTTTAAATATATATATATATATATATATATATATATATATATACGCGCGTGCACACACACACACACACACACACACACACACGAACCCTGCACAAATATAAAGTGAGTATATATATATATATATATATATATATATATATATATATATACGCGCACACACACGCACGCACACACACGCACGCACACACACACATACACACACACACGAACCCTGCACAAATAAAAGTGAGTATGTATATATATATATATACTATTTCCTTGAAATAAAACAATATATAGTATGGAGAAGGAATATTTATATATATATATATATATATATATATATATATATATATATATATATATACTATCAAAAACACATGACAGTACACAAAAATGGAGAAAGCTTTAAAAAGATACATAACACATAAAAAGAACAAAGACCTCATTCCGTCCCCCTTTTTGACCATTAAAATAAAACGACTAGAAAAATGTCTTAAAATAATTGCCGAACTTTGCCCATTTCATAATGTGTGACGTCATTTGTTTACATTTGGATACGCTTTGAGCAGATATGAATGAATGTGCGAGATTCATGGAATATTGTAGTTTAAAAGCAGTAAAATCGACCGATGCTCTGTGTCTCGATCGGTTAGAGCACGTCAGGCTAAATGACGGTTCCGTATAGGATACAGGTTCGATTCCTGTCGGAGGATGAATATTTTTCTATGAAAATTTCTCGGACATTCGGGCCGGTAAATGTTATTCATACTTTTTATTACAAACAGACCATTTACTTAAATATTTGTATCTATAAAAAGAATGTATAAACATAAAAATGTCTTTTTATATATTTATATTTATATATATATATATATATATATATATATCAAAGTAGTTTCATATCTATATATATATATCTATCGATCAAAATCGTTTCATATCTATCATAGTCGTTTCATATCTATCTATTTATCAAAGTTGTTTTTATATATTTCTATCAATACCGTTTCATATCTATCTATCTATCTATCTATCTATCTATATATATATATATATATATATATATATATATATATATATATATATATATATATATATATATATATATATATATATATATATATATATATATATATATATATTATGGGTTAACGACGTAAATTCAATTTTTTAAAAGCTACACTATTTACATTATTCTGACTATTGTCCTCATCTTTGTAAAGGTGTTAGTTAGATCCAGTGACAGGACCCAAAGTGTGTGAGTTCAATACCTGTTTAAGGCGGTGGAGAACTTGAGGAGGGGAATTAACAGGAGATAACTGCTAACTGGCATCTATTAGACATGGCACGTGAAATTAGAACAGTGAGTGAAATAAAGGGTTCAGTTCGACATTCCAACAAACTGAAGAAGGCGGGAGCGTACAACGGCCGAAACGTTGTAATAAATATGGCGACAAAAACGAGGACAATAGTCCGAATAATGTAAGTAGTGTACATAACACCTCATCTCAGAAATATGGAAAGATACTTTTTTAAATCTTTTAAAAAAATTACTTAAGTTACCTCTTTTGCATAGGAGTAAACAATATTTTGAATTTATGGTGTTAACACATAACACATTCATAGATGTGCATCCCCTGAAGATGGTCTCAGATGAGATTGAAAGTACTTGGGGAAAATAAAAATTATTTGAAATAAAATTTTGTAAGTTTTTTCGATCAATTTTCTATAGACAGCAAGAAATTAATTCGTAGGCTTGAAAGGATTAAACTAAAATGAATAGGCGTAATACGTCTAAATTATTTAACCAAACCTCTTTGAATATATATATATATATATATATATATATACAGTGTAACTCGGATATAAGAGAGTTGTCGGGACCGGAGGCGAAGTCTCTTATATCCGGGTTTCTCTTATATCCGGGTTTGGTCTATTATATATACATTAACACAGGCTCTAATTTGGGACCAGAGAAAACCGTTCTTATATCCGGGTTTCTCTTATATCTGGGTATATTATATCCGGGTTACACTGTATATGTATATATATATATATATATATATGTATATATATATATATATATATATATATATATATATATATATATATATATATATATGTGTGTATGTGTGTGTGTGTGTGTGTATATATGTGTGTGTGTGTGTGTGTATATATGTGTGTGTGTGTGTGAGAGAGAGAGAGAGGAAGACAGATTAGAATGCATGTAAATAAATGCACAGACACATATGCACATACACACACACACATATATATATATTTATATATGTATGTGTGCATGTGTGCGTGTGTGTGTGTGTGTGTATGTGTGTGTGTAGTGGTGTGTTTGGGGATTGCTGGTCATCCCTTCCCGTTTTCATAGGAGTCTTCACATTATCTTCTTCCTTTTTCCTTACCCCGTATTTCCCCGAGAGTAGCAGACAGATTAATCGCAAGAAAGTGTGTAAATCTACAACCTCCCTCTCGCTCAGCTCTTCTCACTGGTGCGTCGCCCCCCCTGTCCCCACCTCCAAATGTGGTTACGTTGACAGCCGCACATACCGTCCACAAGAATAACAAACACGAATAAACACGTCACTAAAGGCTTCCCCTATCGCAGACATAAACAACACTGTGTCGCACGTGTTAAAATTTCCCGCCTGTTTCCTAAAAACAGTGACTCAGCCATATCTCGCGCGCGTTTTCTCTCTTTTTCTGTCCATCTATCTCACTCCCTTTTCAGGATATCAGTGATGATGTCTCTCCACAACTTCCTGTCTTTTGTTGCTCTTGATATAGTTATTCGTTCAGTGATTATTTTGTTACATCACTAATCTTTTTCTTTGGTTCTATTCTTTTTTCCTAAATTTATTTCATTTGCTTACTCGTCTGTCATCATCGTCTTCTCCTTCTTCTTCTTCTTCTTCTTCTTCTTCTTCTTCTTCTTCTTCTTCTTCTTCTTCTTCTTCTTCTTCTTCTTCTTCTTCTTCTTCTTCTTCTTCTTCTTCTTCCATATATCTCTTCTTCTTCTGTTTTCTCGTTTGTTACTTTATCCTTCATCTCCCTTTATATTTTCTCTTTCATTCCGGTTTTGATTTTCTTCCTTTTTTCTTTTTTTTCTTTCTTTATCTCATTCAAAATTTTTTGTCTTGCACATGTGTCTTTTCTTCTTCCTACACATATCTTCTTCTTCTTCTTCTTCTTCTTCTTCTTCTTCTTCTTCTTCTTCTTCTTCTTCTTCTTCTTCTTCTTCTTCTAACACAAATATCTCTTCTTATTCTTCTGTTTCCTCATTTGTTACTTCCTCTTCCTTTCCCTTTATATTTTCTCTTTCATCACGAGTTTGATTTTCTTCCTCCTTCCAACCCACTTACATATATTTCTTCTTCTTCTTCTTCTTCTTCTTCTTCTTCTTCTTCTTCTTCTTCTTCTTCTTCTTCTTCTTCTTCTTCTTCTTCCCATTTGCAAATATTTCTTTTTCTTCTTCTACCCTCTTACACATATCTCTTCTGATTCAACTTTCATTATCATTTCTCCGTATACATCTTTCTCTCTTTCCCCTTTTCAATTCCTTTTCCATCGTTTCGTCTTCTTTTTCTTATTCTTGCGTTCGTCATTTTCTTCTGCATCATCTTTTCTTTTACCATTTTCTTCTGTATCTGCAGCTTTCACCCTTTTTGTTTTCTTTTTCAAGTCCCCCAATTTATTTATTCATTCTTCTTCTTCTTGTATGCTTTTTTCTTTCTTTGCCTTCCTTATTTGTTTTGCATCTGCTCCTGGCTCCTTTCTTTTATTCTTTCTCCCTTTTCCAGTCTTCTCTGTTTTTATCCATCAATCTGTTCTTCTTTTTGTTTGTTCTTCTTTTTCGACTGTATTTGTTTCTTTCTTTCATTCTTTTTTTGTTATTTCAAATTGATTGAGTTATGGGGAAAAAGAGAGAAACGTCTACAGTAACTCGTTCTTTCTTTTTTCCATGCTTCAATCAATTCTCGTTCTCATACTTTTTGTTATGCTTCTTGTATGTTTTTTTCTTCTTTGACTTCGCCATTTTCTTCGGTATCTTTTTCCCTCATTCTTTTTCTCCTTTCCTTATTTTCACCTTCTATACTTCTGCGTAAAAAAAAAACAAAAACAAATATAAGCAGAACGGAAAAGAAAGAAGAGAGTAAGTATGAAAAAACAGCTAGAAAAGAAAATGTCGAAAGCAAAAGAGAAGAAGAAGAAGAAGAAGAAGAAGAAGAAGAAGAAGAAGAAGAAGAAGAAGAAGAAGAAGAAGAAGAAGAAGAAGAAGAAGAAGAAGAAGAAGAAGAAGAAGAAGAAGAAGAAGAAGAAGAAGAAGAAGAAGAAGAAGAAGAAGAAGAAGAAGAAGAAGAAGAAGAAGAAGAAGAAGAAGAAGAAGAAGAAGAAGAAGAAGAAGAAGAAGAAGAAGAAGAAGAAGAAGAAGAAGAAGAAGAAGAAGAAGAAGAAGAAGAAGAAGAAGAAGAAGAAGAAGAAGAAGAAGAAGAAGAAGAAGAAGAAGAAGAAGAAGAAGAAGAAGAAGAAGAAGAAGAAGAAGAAGAAGAAGAAGAAGAAGAAGAAGAAGAAGAAGAAGAAGAAGAAGAAGAAGAAGAAGAAGAAGAAGAAGAAGAAGAAGAAGAAGAAGAAGAAGAAGAAGAAGAAGAAGAAGAAGAAGAAGAAGAAGAAGAAGAAGAAGAAGAAGAAGAAGAAGAAGAAGAAGAAGAAGAAGAAGAAGAAGAAGAAGAAGAAGAAGAAGAAGAAGAAGAAGAAGAAGAAGAAGAAGAAGAAGAAGAAGAAGAAGAAGAAGAAGAAGAAGAAGAAGAAGAAGAAGAAGAAGAAGAAGAAGAAGAAGAAGAAGAAGAAGAAGAAGAAGAAGAAGAAGAAGAAGAAGAAGAAGAAGAAGAAGAAGAAGAAGAAGAAGAAGAAGAAGAAGAAGAAGAAGAAGAAGAAGAAGAAGAAGAAGAAGAAGAAGAAGAAGAAGAAGAAGAAGAAGAAGAAGAAGAAGAAGAAGAAGAAGAAGAAGAAGAAGAAGAAGAAGAAGAAGAAGAAGAAGAAGAAGAAGAAGAAGAAGAAGAAGAAGAAGAAGAAGAAGAAGAAGAAGAAGAAGAAGAAGAAGAAGAAGAAGAAGAAGAAGAAGAAGAAGAAGAAGAAGAAGAAGAAGAAGAAGAAGAAGAAGAAGAAGAAGAAGAAGAAGAAGAAGAAGAAGAAGAAGAAGAAGAAGAAGAAGAAGAAGAAGAAGAAGAAGAAGAAGAAGAAGAAGAAGAAGAAGAAGAAGAAGAAGAAGAAGAAGAAGAAGAAGAAGAAGAAGAAGAAGAAGAAGAAGAAGAAGAAGAAGAAGAAGAAGAAGAAGAATGAATGAATGAATGAATGAATTGAATTATGGAAAACAGAAAGAACGAGAAAATTGAGATGTGAAAAGAAATAAAAAAAGGAAGGAATCAGACAGCAGAAAATGACGAAGTCAAAAAAAAAAAGAAGAATTTTTTTTCCATAATTAAATCCATTTTTCTTCGTCTTCTTCTAAATTATTTTGCTGTTTCTCTCTTAGTTAAAACCTAGAATAATTAACATATCACGATTTATAGGAATGCTCTCGACATATCCTGGTTTGGAAATGGCTAATCGTCACAACCTAATTATTTAGGAATATTTAATAATACACAACAACGACCTTCAGTATTTATGACTTATTTTCCAGTCATTGTAAAGTACACTGTATAGTCTGACACACAAACAAAAGAACAATCAACGAGTCGCCCCCACCACCTTTACTAAATCTTCATGTCTTAAGCTGATGAATTATTCTTGGTCAAAGTTCATTCCTAATTCATGTTCTGAAATTCATCGTCTAAACTGAGCTTAATTATGGAAATATTACTTACCGTTGTTTGTACGTGGTCTGGTCAAAAATATCGAGACCAGTTGCTATGGTAATGGAGTCTAAGTACACAGAGTGAAAACTGCTTGGCACAGATTAACCTTGAACTCTGTCGCGCATGCACACATGCGTTGCTTTTAGCCGTGCTTGGAAGAAAAATGTATAGAGTGTGGACGTCTCAACACATCACTGAATTTCCATTAGTGACCCTGGTTTGTGCAGCAGGTTTTGACCAAGGACAACATTCCCCAGGTCTGACAACCACCCTTGCGACTATTCCCCATTCAAAATCAAATCCTACTTGAAACGGACAAAATTCCAAGAAGTCAAGACAACCCAAGAGAAGCGTTGAGGCAGAAGTTCCAGTAATGCTTCCATCAATGGAAACGACACTGGATAATGTGTATGGCTTCGGAATGGGACTACTTTGAAGGAGATTAAATGGCGAATAGATACGTACTGTAGTTTTATTTATATAGCACAAGTCCCAATACTTTTTGATCAAACCCAGTATAGCTTAGCCGTAACAGTTACACAAGGATATTATGATATTTTGAATTTGAATTAAAAAGAAAGTAAGACGTCTACTCAGAATCGAGAAAAGACAATTTCTTGGACGCATAATGAAGAAGGAGATCTTGGGGAGAAGAGAGATAGGAGAATGCAAAAACTGTCGAATGTGAAACTCTCTATAAATAAAGCGCAGTGAACGCGAGTCCGTCTGTCCGTCCGTTCTTCGATCTCAGTGAATCATAAACAACGTGAAGCAACAGTGAGTAACTACTGTAGTTACACGCGATTGAAAATTAAATAAATAACTAATTTAAAGTTAAATTTAAATATCGAACAATGTGAAAGGTTTAAAAATAATTCTTTATTAAAGGTTTAAATTTAGTTTCGCTTTTGGTCGCAAATGCATTTCATATCGTCTAATTAAACCTTAATAAAAACACAAGCAGACACGGTACGTTGCTCATGAGTTTTTTTTATTTTTCTAGAACGTGTACTATGACGTATTCGAAATATTACTTAGTTCGGGTTCCCCATTATATTTTAAGAGTGACTTTATGTGAAGGGATCATAAAGAATGGTGATTTTAAAAGGAAATAAAAATTGAGCGCAAAATAAATGTAAAAAACTACGGAGATGGGTTGCGTATGCGAAGAAAGATTATGCCGAATTAAGGGGTCGAATAAAGATAAAATAATTTTATTATTTCTAAATTCTTATAACTTTTACGTACATAAGACTCTGAGGGTAAAAGGCAAAAGGAGCTAGCCTAAAGTCCACCCGAAGGGCGGCTTCTAGACTAGTAAAAATAAAGGACGTTACACAGAATAATAAAAATCCAACAATGGTATTTTCATATTGTGCAAAAAAACTAGGAAAGGCTTTATCAACATCAATTCACTGAAAACCGAGAAATCTTAAATTTCTCTAACAAGCTATTAGCGTGGTTCTGGGTGTCATATCATCTCGAAAAAGTGTAAGTTCCTGTTATTTCTGATATTTTGTAAAGAGTGCTTGATACCAAATCATGAAGATAGATTTCTTGGATCTTCCAGCGGTTTTCCCGGATCTTTCAGTGGTTTTTCTGAATCTGCCAGTGGTTTTCCCGGACGTTCCGGTGTTTTTTTCTGGATCTTCCAGTGGTTTTCCCGGATCTTCCGGTGATTTTCCCGGAAATTCCAGTGGTTTTCCTGGATCTTCCAGTAGTTTTCCCGGATCTTCCGATGGTTTTCCTATATCTTCCAGTCGTTTTCATGAATCTTTCGGTGGTTTTTATGGATCTTCCCGTGGTTTTCCCGGATCTTCCGGTGGTTTCCCTGCATCATCCAGTGGTTTTTCCAGATCTTTCGGTTGTTTTTCTGGATCTTCCAGTGGTTTTTCCGGATCTTCCGGCAGTTTTCCCGGATCTTTCAGTGGTTCTCCAGGATCTTTCGGTGGATTTTGTGGATCTTCTAGTGGTTTTCCCGGATCTTCCAGTGGTTTTTCGCGTTTCTTCCAGTGGCTTTCCTGGATCTTCCAGCAGTTTTCCCGGATCTTCCGGTCGTTTTCTCGGATCTTCCAGTGGTTTTTCCCGGATATTCCGGTGGTTTTCACGGATATTCCGGTGGTTTTCATGGATCTTCCACTGGTTTTCAGCACTGTACATTACCTTATGCTTTTCTGTGGTGTTTATGGTTGAGACAGCCCAACGTGCAAATTACAAATTGCAGATACCTAAATCAAGCAAATAGAACAATTTAAATAACTGGGAAGTGTTTTAACAGAAGCTGAAAAGTGCGATACTAAAATAACGTGATAGCGAACGTTGCCTTCCAAAAGCGAAGCAAAGTATTAAGGAACAGACAAATTTCGTTAGAGACAAAGAAAAGAGTATTAAAATGTTGCGTAATATCAGTCTTCCTATATGGTAGAGAATAAAGTACAATCACCTTCCTAGATGACGAAGAGATTTGAGCAAATAGAAATCTGATTCTGCCGAGAAAACCACGGCGCAGAATGTTCTAACGTGAACTAATGCTTGCTGTACGAGATGTGTCGATATTTTTATATTGGAAAAAATAAACCCTCCCTTGCTTGTAATAATCCACCCAGAGACGAACAAAGTTTTTTTTCCTGATTCTATATTTTTAAAGAACGCTGAAAGAGTTACATCCGCCATGTAAAATCAGAAACCATCCCAGTCATCTTTGACGTATGGAAAGATCGTCCCATGTAATGGAACATCGTAGGATGCTTTTGGCTTTGTTTGGTTTGACATCAATTTTGATATTGATCATTGGGTTGGGTGAAGTGTACAGGGAAGGTGATATTTCAGCGGTGCGTTTGTCAGCTTACAAACTATTTTGTTGCTGGGATTCGCTATCACGTACTCAACCGTCCTGGGTATGACGATAAACTACATCCGCGTCCAGGGTAAGACGATAAACTACGTCCAACAGCAAGGCCTCTGATCAGGAGGCTTTGAAGAGCGTTGAACTGCCTCTTAATTGCTGGTGTTTCCAGGTCCACCCTGACCCGGGGTGGTATCACCTGTTAGGGTCAAAGCTATGGGCAAATAGTTAACTCTGAAGCTAAGGTAAAAAGCATTATGAAAGTTTAAAAATATGTTTTAATACCAGAAATACTTTGTAAAAATATTATCACCAGAAATAAATTTTTGAAGGAAAAAAAAATATTACCAACAATACGTTTTTGAAAAAAAAAATATTACCAGAAATAGATTTTTGACAAAACAAAAATATTACCAGGAAAAAAGTTGTCGGTATTAAATGACCCATTGAGATTGATATGCCATAAAACAAAACAAACCAAATCAAATCACGTACTCACTTATGAAACATTTGGACTCTCTCGTATATTCGGATAAGCGGTGACATTTTGCGGGGTACTCATTCAACCATTGTTAAAAGAGATTTTTTTAATTGAATAAAGTGTTCTTTAAATTGAAATAGTTTGTTTTTTTGCAAAAAAAAAAAAAAGAAATCAACTTACAGGAATCAATATCCAGTCAAAATGTGAGCTTGTCTCAGAAATTAAAGCACAATAATGATTTCTACCTGAATTTTTGTTATCATTATTTACACACTGACTATTGTCAATATCTTTGTCGCCATATGTTGTGGTGCCTTCCCTCTAATGAGTCTATTATGGACTCTTCCACTTACTATAAAATAGTAGGAAAAGTAAGCCTCGGATGGGACAGTGATATAGACCGTTCAATACTGTCAAACTCTCCGCCTTGGCGGAAAGGAACCCGGACGAGGCTTTGCCGAACGGCAAAGTTTCGTTCGGGAAGGTAGATAGGCCCTGAACCTGTTTATACGCGTTCGAAGAGAATATTTTTGGCCGAGCCGACGGGCTCGGAGAACCCACGATAAACTCGGCCTTGTGACACATACGACGCAAGTGGGGGGTGTTAAATATAACGGTGATATAGATTGTTCTTCCGAGGCTGTGACTGTTCGCAGCACCTGTCGAACTCTCAACCCAAGGCAGAGAGGAGCCCGGACGAGGCTGTGTCGAAGGGCAGAGTTTCGTCCCGGGAGGTAGACAGACTCTAACCCCTTTATGCGGGTTCTACAGCGAATTTTTGGCCGAGCCTACAGGCTCGGATGACCCACGTAAAAGCTCGGCTATGTGTCACATATATCCCTCGTGGGGGTGGGGGCTGTTAAATATTGACAGTGATACAGACTGAACGATGGTCAACCGACACACACTCCTAAGTCATGTAAAACACTTTGTTCAATACACTATTTATCTTGTTTTGTTATATCTTAATCAATTAATTGGCCACAACACTATTATCATTCCGTTTCGGCTTTTTTGCCCTCCGGACTTTATCAAGTATACTAGGGTTGATCAAAAAGTATCGGTACTGGTGCTTTAAAAAAAACTACAACAGATATCAGTTTAGCATTTAATCTCCTCCGAAGTAGTCCCCATCTGAAGTCACCCACTTTATCAGGAGTTCTTTCCTTACTAGTGTTCAAGGTCCGTCTGTGCCAAGTGGCTACACTCTTCATATTTAGATCCGTTATCATAGCAACAGTCCCGATACTTTTTGGTCAGACTTCGTACGCCGATCCGACTAAACTACAGGGAAATTCCAGTACCGCTCAGCTCCGTTTTGCACTTTGTCCAAGTACACACTGCCCGGCCCAGGGATTGAACTCACAATCAATATGTCACGAAGCAACGTTTAATCCCGCTAGTGATAGCAACAACAACGATGATGATATAACAGTCTGAATTTAAATAATGTACATTTAAAAAAAAATGTTGATCTGTGTGCCGAGAGATGCAATAATGTTCATTTAAGCGTTACTTTCATTAATGTATATACAGTTGGGGAAGTCATTCTGCTTTAAATCAAAAAGCAAGGAGAGCATTATTTCTCTCGGCATTGTAATAAACAACCTGTCATATGTTTTTAATATTATTTTATTTGATTAATTACAAAGCTAATTACAAATTAATCTTAATGAGAATTTAATTACAACTTCATTAAAACCCGCTTAATTAAAACCTGCACATTTCGTAAGTAAAGGCAGTTTATGACATTTTTGTAAAAGAGAACGACTATATTTAGGACCAGGTTATGTTCATTTAGGGCCCCAAGACGAATGAAATTATGCCCCTCCTCCGCAGAAGTAACTACCCTCGAACTCGCCCGCTATCGTCTTGAATATGTTTTAATCGTGATATATTTTAGCGACATTTATACAGCTTGAAGTAAACTTACGGCAAATTCTTTAAATAAACTAGAATATCTTGTTATGAATAATCAAGAGTGGTCTACCCTTGCTTTGTTACGCTTCTCTTTGAGATAGCCATTTCTGTTTATTGGGACTATAAAAGGACACTATAAGCGAACCTTGTATTCTCAGTTGAATAAAGGTTTCTTAAAGCCTACACCTGCGGACTTTTGCCATTACATCGCTATCAATCTTTTGTCAATAAAAAATATTCTTTAAAAATAGGACTATTTTAATATTTATTGTAAAGCAAACTCGCACATATTTCAAGACAGCCGTAGTAAAAAAATATATATACTGATTTTTTATAACCAGCTTTAGAAGACAATCAAAATAACTAAGAGTTTGACGTATTGATATCATTTCAGTTTATGAAACTATATAGCAATTATAACATCTAGAAAATGAAAATCACAGCTTTATGGAAATGTCTAAGAATTAGACATTCTAAACTAAATGCAAACATGTTATCTACTCGAAGCAAAGTGAAACAAACTAAAACATTCTTTTCCTTGTTTTGCTTCCTGTAAAGTCAAATAAATATGAGTTTGTCATATTGATATCATTTCATTTTATGAAACTATTTAGAAGTTGTAACATCTAGAAAATTAAAATCACTGCTTTATAAAAGATTGAGAGACGATAGGCTGCAGCCTATACCACCCTATAGGGTAATACGGTCCTGGGCCCTAGGCTTCAGCCTATACCACCCTATAGGATAATACGGTCCTGGGCCCTAGGCTGCGGCCTATATCACCCTAGAGGGGTAATATGGTCCTGGGTCCTAGGCTGCGGCCTATACCACCCTATAGGATAATACGGTCCTGGGCCCTAGGCTGCGGCCTATACCACCCTATAGTATAATACGGTCCTGGGCCCTAGGCTGCGGCCTATACCACCCTATAGGATAATACGGTCCTGTGCCCTAGGCTGCGGCCTATACCACCCTATTGGGTAATACGGTCCTGGGCCCTAGGCTGCGGCCTATATCACCCTATAGGGTAATACGGTCCTGGGCCCTAGGCTGCGGCCTATAACACCCTATAGGGTAATACGGTCCTGGGCCCTAGGCTGCGGCCTATATCACCCTATAGGATAATACGGTCCTGGGCCCTAGGCTGCGGCCTATACCACCCTATAGGGTAATACGGTCCGTTGCCCTAGGCTGCAGCCTATACCACCCTATAGGATAATACGGTCCTGGGCCCTAGGCTGCAGCCTATATCACCCTATAGGATAATACGGTCCTGGGCCCTAGGCTGCGGCCTATACTAGCCTAAAGGATAATCCTGCACTGATTATATGATACACCTCTATATGTCCGACGATATGAAAGGAAACATATATCAAAAACTTCATAGACCACAATGAATGCATATGCAATTATAAAAAAATAATTACAAGCTATATCGGAGCGAATCAGAAACAAATTCCTTTCATTCACTTTAATCCATAAGAAACTGCCTTCCAAGCTCTGAATCCAGTGAATGCATCGATCTAATAGCAATTTTAACTTTGTTCTATGAGGTGAAATATCATTTTTAACTATAAGGTTAGAGGTTTTACGGCAAATATTATTTACAAATTTAAATGCCCATTAAGGAATTGTATTCCTGATCAATCAAAATTCGTAAATAATTATATAGGCCACGCTACAACATGTTTGACACGCAGACTCACTCTACACCTTTCTGACCATAGCTCAATTAGATCTCATTTAAATATTCAAGGAGACCTACCGGACACTATTCGTAACATACTTGTTGACAACACTGATATAATAGCATCGTCTACATGCAAAAAAGGCTAAAAATAATGGAAGCCTTATTAATAAAAACAAACAAAACAACACTCAATAATATTAACTTTGAACATGGACACAATATTTTGACCGTGTTTTGAAAAATGAAAACATTTTATAAAACATACATACAACAAAATATTTCGTATTTAAAAGTTAAAATATTTATTCCTTGAAAATGACTAAATGTATAGCCGAAAGCGCTTGGATTAAAAGAACATTCGGACAGTTTTTATCATCCGAAAAGAAAAAACATTATTAGATCACATGAGAAATTGTATAAAAAACTAAATAAAAGCACCTTGTCTGTCGTATTCAATGAAATGTGCATATTTATTTATATATATATATATATATATATATATATATATATATATATATATATATATATGTGTGTGTGTGTGTGTGTGTGTGTGTGTGTGTGTGTGTGTGTGTGTGCGTGTGTGTGTGTTGAGTATCTGAAAAAGAAAGGACTGGGAAGTTTATATATATATATATATATATATATATATATAGATACATAATAAAATTCCTCTATTAGATCGATGCATTCTGTTGATTTGGAGCCTAGCAGGTAGTTTCTAATAGATAACAATAGGAAGTTTCTATTGATATCGTCATATGCTTGTTTGATGACATATATGCCATCATTGTATCCTTTACCAGAACGAAAACCAAAGAGGGTCGTGCGGAGTTGACTTTCATAAAAAGATCAGAGCCTAGTTAATATATACATATTAAAATACAGAGAAAGAACCGTAAGATTTATAATCCAGTGTTCTTATTAACTCTTTTATTTTATTTATTTTAATTTTTAAAAAAACAGTGCTCAATATAATTCTGCAGACCATAAATATTATACATTTACTAATTTAAAAATATGATTCCATAGCTACGCAGGAATTACGATGTTTCAAAAACAGAAACTAAAAACGTCAAATTTAATTATAAAATTAAATTAGAATCCCCAGTACTGTTTCATTTTCAAGCGAATTTTGGAGCCTAGTTGATATAATGTCCATTAATACTTTTACCATGATGGACCCTCTTGGGTTACTTCTGTATGTGTGAGGGTCTTGAGAGTTACCTTTCTCTTTCCATAATGCATTTATGCGTGATAAGGGCCACTTTTGGCGGATATATATCTGCTTTCAGATTTCTTTCATAAAATAGAGAAACTTCTCATTAGATTCGGCTATTTTCAAAAGTTCAGACTCAATATTATCTGACGCTTTATTATTCCTTAGTTATTTTAGTAACTTTTGTTTTTAATTTCCTCATCGGTAGGTTCATATTGTTTATGTTCGGAGACGTACTTTGGAATGTGGGTTGCTTCTTTCTGTTAAACTGAATATCGACCCCTGTGAGTTAGTTAATGCTAAAATCTAATTACTTTGTACGTAATTTTAATTTTCGAAATAATAATAGTTTAGTCTTACAGATCTTACTAATTAACCCATAGCACGGAGGAGAAGATCTGGATTCATACCATTTCCCAATAGGATTTGCGAGTAAACGAATAAAACGAACCCAACAGGAATTGAAACTTGGCTTTCCGATTAACAATTCCGAACCATTATATATTACATGTAGTTTAGGAATAGTGCAGAATACATCAGGTTTTAGTATTTCCGGGACTGAAGCCTTAGCTACTGTCTGTGTACTTTGGTCAAAATGGCGAAAAAGAGTTTGAGTTCTAATTTGAAATGTTTAGTGGGATCGTATATATATATATATATATATATATATATATATATATATATATATATATATATATATATATATTGTCATCCACAGACAGAGAACTCGATTCGTTTTACTGAAGAGTTTTGCATTATTAGCCTTAATAGTCACTGTTTACAAACTCACCCTTCCTTCCCAGAGAGCTCAACCGAAATAAATTTTTCAGGAGCATATACATTGCCATCCACAGACAAACTGTTTCGCTGTATCACAGGTCATCCGTGTGACTTGACGTCCGGCTGCCTTTAGCTAGGATCGAAACCCGGCTGTACTGGCGTCAGTCGGAGTTTCTACCCCTAAGCGGTTGGCGCACGGCAGGGATGAAGTTGAATTTAAGCATATTTATTTTTAGATAAATACACACTGACTGAGCGAACTCGATTCGTTTTACCGTAGAGTCTTGCATTATTAGCAGTAAGTCACTGTTTACAAACTCACATACTTTTTTATTTATTTTAGGATACTACATTGAAAACATGTCAACAGAACGAAAAAAAAATCTAACAGTGCTTATTTATGTTTATTTTATGGCAGAACCGGATAAAAATATAGAAGAATAATGTTTAAAACTTGACAACAGAATTTGGACACCCTACTTTTAAAATCAGATTTAGTCCCCTCCATTTTTAACATCTGATTTGCCTCCTCCAAACTTAACATTCACCCCCTCCCAACTTTTAGCATCTGTGTTAACCCCTACTTTTTATCTTGTATTGCTCCGCTTAAATTAATGATGTATTAGACTAACACCTCCACAACGAGGGCCCCCTCAGCTCATTCAGGTACAACGCCACAAAGGTAGGAGCTCCAACGAGGATCGAACTCACGACGTAATCGCTAACATAAGGCGATAAAATTGTAAATTTACCTTATTCACTCTGCGAATTACTTCGGATGTGTGCTTGTCAAACTCTCTGCCGCCGGGCAGATAGGAACCCAGACGAGGCTGTGCCGAAGGGTAGAGTCTCGTCTGGGGTGGTAGATAGCTATCCGACCCCGTTTTTACGGGGTATTTATGCCGGAGCCGACGGCTAGGATACCCCGCAATAAACTTGGTCTTATGCCGCATCCGGTCGCGTGGGGCGGTTAGTGAATATCTTACCTTATTCTAGAATAAAAGCACAAGTGCAGGTTATCTAGTGCAGATTTACTCGCTGTAGTGGTATTTCTATGCAAGACTGGATTGACAGCGAGACGTCCATACTTTTTTTCTAATTATAAGCTCTGTGAAAAATTTCATATTAATACGACAGTGTGCAATGAATTCCTTTGCTCTTATTGACTTTATGTGCATGCGAATTATTGCCATCATTTCTGTTGTTGTTATAACAACATTTCGGTCGGTGTGCACTCCGGCCTTCAGGTATACGAAGTCTGTCTGAAAAGTAACAGGACTTATCCGTTACTCGATGTGAGAGGCATCGAGCTCAGCGCGTTTTTGCCACACGGCCAGACCATCAATCACTAAGTCTTCAAAAAAATCCGACAGCGTTTGATTCACTCAGTGCGCAAGAAGAAACGAATGTTGTGGTAGGACAGATCTCCCTGATCTTGTTCCGTGTGACTTTTTTTTTCTCTTCCCCAAGTTCAAGGGAATAATCAAGATAACCCGTCATATGTGAGTGCCTGTCGCAAGTCTGCCTCATTTGCGAAGTATTTCCCACGAAAGTGGTGGTCTAGGGGTGTTAATCTGCTGGCGCAAGGTTCGGGGAATGAGGTGGATATAGTGTCTCCCAGCCAAGTCGCGTATGGTATCGCTGGCCAAGCCGCGCTACGTAAGGCCTAGCACTGTCATGAAGGAATAGTAAACCCTTGCGATTAACCAATGCTGTTTCCTTCTGGTGCACATGTTCCAATTGCTGCCAGTACAGGTCCGCAGTGATAGTAGCAATTCATAGTGCGCCACTTGTTAACTAATCTACTAGATACAGAGAATGATCTTGCGTAGGTGGCCTTGTGGTGTGATGCCCAGCGGCCCGTGGTGACAACCGATGACTGACGCTCTTGGGAGTGTCACACAGGGCCCATTTTTCGTAACTGGTGGGCACTCTATCAAATATGGATACGTTGCGGTGTCGAGAAAGCAACGAAAAACAGACTGTCACTCGTTGTTGCTTTTTTTTGCTTACGACAGTGTGTGGGTTACCCACTTGTTTAACTTGTACGCCTTCCCTATGCGTTGTAGGTGAAGTATGAATTTTTTTTAGTCAGAAACCTGGAAGCGTTTGACGAGCTCATCGCAGGGTTGGCAGTTGTCCTTCTCTATGGTCGCTTTCAGGGCCTTATCATTCAGGACCTGTAGCCGACCACAGCGCGGTTCATCACAAAGAGTCACCCGACCTGAACTTCTGGAGACAGTGCCTGGCGGTGCGTTCACTCACAGTATTATCACCAAAGGCTTGATTTATTCGGCGACTTAGTGCGGCTGCGGATAAGTCCATCTTGAAGTCATAAAGCAGAGAACAACGAACAAGCTGCTTTGACAGCGGCATGTGTGCACGCAATGCACATCCTTTGCTGAAATGCAATGCACACAAAACCCACCAATACCGCTTTCTTGGCACGTGACGCACTCTGTTGTATATCCGTGATCACTTCTTCCCACAACGACGTAAATAAACCGCAAGGACATTTTGTAAATATAAACCAGCAATTCACTGCCTTACAGAAGACAGCACTTAAGTGCTCTTTTCTTTGTGTCTAAGGACAGTCGTGAGTAGAACCACATTTCTGTCACTCCAAGTCACTTCTCCATCGGTGAAGAGATTGTCCAGTATTCACTGCCACATGGATTTATTAGATATTACGCAGCAGTTCATCTCTCTTTTCTTGTGTTTGAGGACATTTGTGAGTAGAACCACATCTCTGTTGCTAAAAATCTGTTTTCTCTGTGAAGAGATTGTCTAGGATTCACTGCCATATAGATGATTAGATATTACGTTTTTCAAAACCCACCCAAACCGCTATCTTGGCACGTGACGTACTCATTAGTATATCAGTGATCACTTCTTCCCCCGCGACTTAAAAAAACGGCAAGGACATTTTTGTTTACCTTATAATAACATAAGATGTTGACCTACCACATGATATCAAACAAAAGATTAGGAAGGAAACTCCTGTCAGTACCAGAAATATAAATAACCGTTACTGAACTTAAGAAACCAATTTTTCAGAAGAAATGTTTTAATAGAAATATTTTATAGATTTCAGGTTTGATTTGATTTGGTTTGCTTTGGTTTGTTTTACGGCATATCAGCCTTATTCAATGCTGACAATATTTTTATTGCTGGTAATATTTTTTCCAAAAATGTATTACTGGTAATATTTTTTCCAAAAACGTATTACTGGTAATATTTTTTCCAAAAATGTATTGCTGGTAATATTTTTTCCAAAAATGTATTACTGGTAATATTTTTTCCAAAAATGTATTACTGGTAATATTTTTTCCAAAAACGTATTACTGGTAATATTTTTTCCAAAAACGTATTACTGGTAATATTTTTTCCAAAAATGTATTACTGGTAATATTTTTTCCAAAAATGTATTGCTGGTAATATTTTTTCCAAAAATGTATTACTGGTAATATTTTTTCCAAAAATGTATTACTGGTAATATTTTTTCCAAAAACGTATTACTGGTAATATTTTTTCCAAAAATGTATTGCTGGTAATATTTTTTCCAAAAATGTATTACTGGTAATATTTTTTCCAAAAATGTATTACTGGTAATATTTTTTCCAAAAACGTATTACTGGTAATATTTTTTCCAAAAACGTATTACTGGTAATATTTTTTCCAAAAATATATTACTGGTAATATTTTTTCCAAAAAAGTATTGCTGGTAATATTTTTTCCAAAAATGTATTACTGGTAATATTTTTTCCAAAAATGTATTACTGGTAATATTTTTTCCAAAAAAGTATTGCTGGTAATATTTTTTCTTCAAAAATGTTTTCGTGGTAATAATGTATTGCTGTTAGTAATTTTTCCTCAAAAAAATTTATTGCTGGTATTACAACCTATTTTTACACATTCATAGTTATTTGACCCCAATTTGGGGGTTAACTATTTGCCCATAGTTGGGACCCTAACAGGTGCTACCACCTCTGATCAGGGTGGACCTGAAAACACCAGAAATTAAGAGATGGTTCTACGCTCCTCAAAACATCCTGATCTCTGATAAAACATTAACCTAAAAACTCTTAAATAACTTCTTCAGATGGAGACTTTCATGTGGATATTGTGACGCCAAACTAGTTCAGAATCATCGAAGGGGTTGTTAACCGATGACTGACGCTCTTGGGAGTGTCACACAGGACCCACTTTTCGTCACTGGTGGGAACTCTGTCAAATATTGACGAGCTCACCGCAGGGTTGGCTGTTGTCCTCCTCTATGGTTACCTTCAGGGCCTTATCATTCAGGACCTGTAGCCGGCCACAGTGGGGTTCAACACAAAGAGTCACCCGACCTGAACTTCTGGAAACAGTTCCTGGCGGTGCGTTCCTTCACAGTATTATCACCAAGAAATCTATGTACTTGCTGTCGAATGTAGTTTATCGTCATGACCAGTATGGTATAGATATCAAACGAAAATGGAACTGGTCGATGAATGCCGAACCAATGTTTACGTATAAGGAAACTTCTAATATTACCACCAACTTTACCATAATTGCTTTGCTTATTTTCTAGAAGATATGATTTACTCTTCCTATACTTCAGATTTCTGTGCCACAATTACGATTATTTGGCCTCCGTGTCGAACTTGCTAACCGTCACATTACACGATGCACCCATTTTAAAGAACTGTCGCGATGAAACATTCATTTATTTGTAAGCCGTATACGCCCTACCCACTGCATCCGGAACCACAAGTGAAAGCGGCGACTCTGTTAGTGACGAAAAGTGTCCGAATTTGTCTCATTCCGACACAAACAGAACTGCGACGCTCGACTTGCGATTACAGACAATCGCAGTAATTATTTCGTTTAGTAAATCGAAATGTTGCTGCATTTGTCAAGTCAATACGCTAGCCCGAAGAGACGGCGAGGATGAAGAGAGCTAATGACCGGACGCTGTCATAAAACTTCCGGTCGAAAAGCGCCGTATTAAATAATTGTTAATGATTTATTGGTAGACATCTAGAGAACACTTTCACATTTCGACTGAAGCCATTCCCGCTCCATGAAATGATTAATATATATATATATATATATATATATATATATATATATATATATATATATATATAAACACACACACACATATATATATATATATATATATATATATATATATATATATATATATATATATATATATATATATATATATATATTAAATATAACAGACAATCAATGTCTATTATGTCTGATCATGACCAGTTCTAATGTTCGAATGTTTGCTTTAATTTCTGGTGAAAATAAAGAGAAAAATTGTCCAACATTTGGATATTTTTATTAAGTTCTTCCTAAATTTATTATTATATAACACACACACACACACATATATATATATATATATATATATATATATATATATATATATATATATACATGCATATATATATGTTATATTATATTACACACACACACATATATATACACACACATATATATATATATATACATACATATATATATATGTTATATTATATTACACACACACACACACACACACACACACACACACACATATATATATATATATATATATATATATATATATATATATATATATATATATAATATTACTTTTGAAATCGAGTTAACCCCAAGAAATGCTATAAAGCCACTAAATCACAAGGGTGTGGAAGTATTAGAAAACGAAAACATTGTTCCTAAGAACGAAAGAAGAGTAATCAGGTGGACAGTCGATAGCGATTGACATTATAGTCAATTTTTTGCCGTTACATCTAACTCAAACTGTAAATGGATAAGACCTCGTCGCCAGTCTAGTACTGCGCTTAAATTCAGAGTCTGCGCACCATAGCGAAGAGCGATATAAATTTTGTATTATGTACAGAAATATGGCACAAGTCCAAAATGGGGAATGGGGAAAAATGTCTTAACATTAAATTTAGCTAATCACAATCACTGACCTGAACGTTCAACAATATTCCTTACACCAAAGCAACACATTCTTGCATACCATTCTTACTACATTCACCATAATACCTCATGGTCTCTGTGTAGTCCCCATATACACAATTCATTATCTGTGGGGGAGGAGAGGGAATAACAAGAGTTTTAAATTCTAATCCCCAATGTGTATTTGCAAACACGAAACAAAAATATTTACAAGAAATTAAATAAAACAGTATCAGTAATAACCCACCACCACCACCCGCACGATCTTTAAACCATGGTGAGGGCGATATTTATTTCTTCTATGCACAGAAGATTTGGCACAATGCCAAAATGAGGAATGGGGGGGGTAGGATGGTCTTCTGTTTTAACGTAAAATTTAGCTTGCTACAAACACTGACCCAAACATACCACAATATTCCTAACACCAAAACAACGAATTCTTACTTACCTTTCTTACTACATCCACCATAATACCACTTTGTCTCTATGAAAATCCTAACTAGTCTCCATACGTACAATTCATTGTCTGTGAGAGGAGGGGAATAAAACAACAGTTTAAAAACTATCCCCAAAGAGAATTTATAATATAAAAAAACATTATTTACAAGAAACCAAATAAAATAATGTCAGAAATAAATAAAAAAGACACAATCTTTAAATGTGGCAGAAACATCAGTTAACTGGACGAAATCAATGCGGGACTTTAATAATATAAAATATTCATTCATCCCATGCACTCACTCTAAAACACTCACATTCAAACACACCAACAAATACAAAAAACTCACCCGAAACGAAAGGCGACCCGCGTCCACAAGAGAACCGACATCACTGACCACCTAACGAGGGAGGGGATGGGGAATTAAACCAAGAAAGGGGACAGAAATACAAGAGGCTATGATGAAGACCTCATCTGAACAATTACTATGAAAGTATTTATAGAAAAAGCTCAAGGAGGCAACCATATATGTGTGTCTGTGTTAAATTTAATATTTATTATTTATTTGATGAAGGCTTTAAAAATATATTTAACATAGAACAGATGGAATGCGCTAATTTTGCTTATATAAAAAATCAATAAATAGTATATAATTCTTAAATTAAAGTCCATGAAAATTATTTTATGAGAACATTTCCATGTTAAATTATTCAAGCGGATTTAACCTAAATCTTTAAATAAAAAAAATTGTAATTTTCATAGAAATTACAATATAATTTATCGAATTTATTTTTGTATTTATTCATTTTTTTTTTAAATGTAATATTTTAGTTTTTGAATTTTCGCTAGAACTTGTACTACTTGGATTAAAACAAATTTCATAACAATGGCTTCAAGCCATGGACACCATAGTTTAAAATTGAATGGTTTAAAATAAACTTGTATTTTCTAAACATTTAATAATGTGTTTATTAGGCTTCTAGCAACTATGAATGAAAACAAAATTTTTAAAAACATAACATGAGATGTTTTAGAAATTTTCGCGGCAATAATAAAAAAAAAAATATTAATTTGCCTCTTCCCGATGTTAAGTTTCCTTTTTGTTTTCATTCTCTCCAAAACTTCGTCGTTGCTCACATATTTGGCCCATGATATCCTCAGCATCTTTCTGTAGAACCACATTTCTGTTGCTTGAAGTCTCTTCTTCATCTTTGCGGAGATTGTCCAGCATTCGCTGCCATACAGGAAGACAGATATCACGTCACGGTTTAGTACTATTTTCTTTCTTCCCAACGAACTTTTTCTATCTCTTAATATTCTGTTTAACGTTTGGGATGCATTTTTGGTCATTCAAATACGTCTTCGGATCGCTGAAAATTTTATATTGGCAGTACCAAGAATGCTTTCAAAAACCTCTGGTAAAAGTACCTTAATTGTCGTACATTCCGTCCTTTGTTAGAGCAATTACCAAATATTTAAATTTCTGTACCTGCTTGATTTTAGTATCCCCGACCTGTAATTTTCATTTTGGGCTCACCCTTTTGCTGATAACCATGCATGTTGTCTTCTTATAGTTTATACTTAGTCCTTTCTTCTCGCTTTCATTTGCTACCTTCTGTAAGAGGTTTTGTTATTTTCTTTTCCGTGTCTGCTATCAGCGCTGTTTTATCTGCATATTTTATATTGTTAAGATTGTGGCCTCCAATAATGAATCCTGGTAGGATTTCTAATTCTCTCAGAATTTCCTCGCTGTATAGGTCGAATAAATCCGGTGAGAAGACACATCTTTGTCTTACACCCCTTTCTATATTTGTATCATTGTCTGTTCGAATGCAGGTGGTTTGCCGCCATTATAGATTCTTGATTATTCTAATGTCTTTACCGAAAATGTCACTGTTGCTGAGCAGCTCTAACAGATCCTCGTGGCGTACTTTTTATTTAAAACAAATTTCAACAATTTTATGGCACGGACGCCATAGTTCAAAAACTGAATGGTACAAAATAAATTTGTATTTCCTAAGCATTTTAATATGTTTACTAGGCTGCTAAAAGCTATAAATGATAACAAAATAAAAAATAAATAACATGGTATAGTTTAGAAATTTTCGCAACAATAATGAAAAAAAATGTATCGGGGGCGAATCCGCACACCAAGAAATATACTGAATTAATGGTTGTCAGGAAAAAAAGTCAGAGGATTAAATTCATAAGGTGCGTTAAATTAAACCATTGACTGATAGATTCTATTTCTACAGCTAATGAACAATTTGAAGGTTATTTAAAGCCAGAATATATTTTTAGATTCTAAGAATTTTTTTGGAGATAGTAATGGTTTAGTGATATAATTCTTACTAATTAACCCATAGTTAGGGGAGAAAAGGTGGATTCATACCTTTCCCAATGGTATTTGCGCGTAAGTGAATATAACGGACACAACGGGAATTGAAACTCGGCTCTCCGATTAACAATTCCGAGCTATTATCTATTGAACCACCTGCACATCCAAGCTTACAGCACCTGGTATTCTCACCCATCTAGGTCCTGACTGGGCTCAACGTTGCTTAAGTTCAGTAAATTAAATGTAATTGATTGTTGATTGATAGATTTGTCTTCTACGGTTAATGAACCCTTTGCAGGTTATTTAAAAACCGAATATATATTTCAGATTGTAAGATATTTTTTGAGATAGTAGTGGCTAAGTGATACAATTCTTACTAATTAACCCATTGATAGGGGAAGATTACCATTGACGAAAGATAGTGACAATTACAGTGGTCTTCTCTCTCTCTCTCTCTCTCTCTCTCTCTCTCTCTCTCTCTCTCTCTCTCTCTCTCTCTCTCTCTCTCTCTCTCTCCCCAAAACGAATTTCATGGAAAACACAACAAAAAGTAATGCAACTAAACCAGTTAACAAACAAACCACTGCCCACCCACTCAGCTTTTCTTTCACTAATATCCAAGGTATCCGTTCCAGGTTTTGCAGCGTACAATAATTCCTCTTCGAGCGGTTGCCCGATATCTTGGCCCTCTGTGGAACTAACTTAAATTCTTCCATTGCTACAAATGGATTCTTGGTTCCAGGTTATCTTCTCCTATGCTGAAAAGATTCGGATAAGCTTCTGATGGTCAGGAAATTGTCTCTCGAAGCCTCAGACTACTCCTTTACCTGCTTCTGTCTCTTTCGTTACTAAACTTTAAGCGATCTCGTTTTCCTTTATCGAACCCCCTCTTCCCGGGACTGTAGTATATTAGCCATAATTGCTGAAAGTATAGAAAAGGAACTTCCTCTCCATCCCTCTGAGAACATCTTTGTCTTCGGAGACTTTAATGCTCTCTACGACACATGGCTTAAATATTCTAAATTTACTGAGGTTGCCGGTGTTCAAACATATTTTTTTCCATTGGCCTTTCCCTTGGACAATTCGTGTATTTCCCTAATCGTTTCTCTAGCATACGCAAGCAACAGGCTTCTCTACTTGATTTATTTCTCACCTTCTCTCCTAGTTCTTGCCGAACTAAGCAACACTGCCCTCTTGGTAATTCTGACCACACTGTGGTAGCTATTGATATTTCGTTACCAGCATGCCGATTGGGACACGTTCCGTGATTTTCAACATGATGCCCCACAGACTGACATGTTCCAGCCTTAGCAGGTCTGGCCTTGGTGCTTACATCTGGAGTAATCTTCAATGACCAGGGAATTGTCTCTCGAGGCCACAGACGACTCTTTCATGTGCTTACATCTTTCGTTACTAATCTCTTTTAGCTACCTCTTTTTCCTTTATCGCCCCCCCTCTTCTCAGGACTGCAGCATATTAGACATAATTACTGAAAGAATAGAAAAGGCACTTTCCCTCTACACATCTGTGAAATATTTTGTCTTTGCTGACATTAATGCTCACCACAACACGTGGATTAAACATTAGAACTGATGTTGCCGGTGTTTAGACATTACATTTTTTCATGATCCATTCCCTTACTCAAATCGTGGATTTCCCTACTTGTTTCTTTAGCAAAAACGAGGCAATGTGCTTCTCTATTTGATTTATTTCTTACCTCCTCTCCTCGCTCTTGCCGAGCTTCGCAACATGGCCCGCTTGGTAATTATGACCATACTGTGGTAGCTATTGATATTTCGTCCCAATCCTCTATTAAACAGGAGCCCCCTAGCCACAAGTTACCAGCATGCTGATTAGGACTCCTTTTTCATCTTGTATGAGAAATAACGATAGTCTTTATACACTAACTGTCTGATAAGAAACTCAGACACTCCTGTATCCCTGGCTATTGATCTGATTGACTTGGAGGGATCGTTCTCAATCATGGCCTGGATCTCACCAAAAAAATTCGGGAGTTCTTTTATTATCAGAGTGAGTTTTCTGAGTTGCCGTACCGTCGTAATCACCATTAGACTTATCTAACTCTTTTGCACTGTCCTCATATTAACCCCCAAACACTCTGAAAATAGTCGTATTGGGGCGAATGCCAAGCAGTACAGTACACCGTTTCGAAGATTCTGGTGCTCTTTTTTTCACAGACAATACACAGTTGACCCTAGTGTAATGGTCAGTCGAATAAATCAAAAACACACTACACGCATGCGCGAAATTAATAATATACAATGGCGTTAATTTACCCATCACACCTTGTGTGTGTATAGATATATATAGATATATATTAAATGAATCATTCATACCAAAAATATATTAGTGAAATTAATGATATAAATGGCGAGAATACATCTTCGCAAACAAATTTATTAAAATTACATTAACGCACGAATAATAAATTCGAGCTGTATAAGGTCTCTTTTTGCTAGTACTTTCATATGTTCATACAGACATCATCAGGCATGGAAACTGATTTGTTTTTTTAGTACATCAAATATATATATATATATATATATATATATATATATATATATATATATATATATATAGCCAAATGTAAAAGATCTAAGAGTAAGATATCAGCGTTCAAAACATTAATTTAAACAGCAATAAATATGTACCCGAACATTCTCTTCCGCAACACATCCCTACCAAATTTGATGAAGCTTAAATAAAATGTTAAACTTATAAACCTTTCTTGTTTGTTCCTTATTCTATCATATATATATATATATATATATATATATATATATATATATATATAAATATATATGTGTATACATATATATATATATATATATATATATATATATATATATATATATATATATATATAAATATATATGTGTATACATATATATATATATATATATATATATATATATTGAAGAAAAGAAAAATCCTTTGATGGAACTAACGGACAACTTGCCAAAAGCTTAAAAATGTAAATACTGAAAAAGACAAAAGGCATAAAGGGAAACCTACCTAGTCTCTAAAGTAAAGTGCTTGAACCCCCGATTGACTAGACAGAGCAAAAACGCTTAACAACGTTAAATCCTATGAAAGGATGGCTCTAGTCATAACCCGAGTTTCATGTCCACGCGATCTTCAGAAGACTTGAACGCAAAAAACACACTTTTGCGTTCACAGATCAAAAATAGTTTCTAAACAACTAAAAATTGCAGAACAACAACTACGCAACTACCCTGACATCATTGTAAAAAAAAAGCTGATAAGACCAACATTTTGGTCATCCTAAACTAATTGGATTACAACATAAAACTTGACCACATACTCCATGATCACATAAAGTTTAAAATCTCAACAAGAACCCGCCCAACCAACTAAAATCAAAGCTTAATAAACTCATTAATGCTAATAATGCCGAACAGAACTCTTAAAAAAAAACTCCCTAAAATTGTTGGTGATTATAGACCTGGTTACATATACGGTACTATAAAAACACGTAAACCTAACTATCCTCTCCGTCCTATCATATCACAAATTCCAACTCCTGTATATCAACTACAAAATACATTAACCAACTCATTACCCCCTACCTTCCTAGTAAATATAGTGTTAAGTCAACATTAGAAGTAATCCAAATCCTAAAAAGTGAAAAACCCAACAATGAAATTATAGCTTCACTTGATGTTGAAAACTTATTTACCAATGTCCCTGTTAGTGAAACTATTGACATAATTATAAGAAATATATACAGTAACTCATGTTTACCCCAACTTAAAATTAATCCTAATATATTACGGAAACTACTATTAGCTTGTACTACTGAAGTCCCTTTCTTAGATCATTATAATAATATATATATACTAGGTGATGGTGTCTCTATGGGTTCAGTACTGGGTGCGACATGTAGTAATTTCTACATGTCTAACCTCGAAAATAAGATATTTACAGATTTTCTAAAAACATCCATCTACCTAAGATATGTTGATGATATCCTTATGGTAGTTAAAAATAAAGATGAAATACTTCAACCTCAAAAACGTTTCCAAAATAATTCTGTCCTTAAATTTACGTATGAACTCAATACTACTAATAAAATTCCCTACCTTGACATATTGATAAACACAAATAATAACAAATTTACTATTTCGCAATACAAAAAACCTACCAGCATAAATTCATGTACACTTAACTACAAGAATGAATGCCCATATAACTCCAAAATAGCAATTATAAAAATCTAATACATCGTGCAGAAACTAATTCATCCACAAAACAGATTTTTTTACAGTGAACTAAAGAATATAAAACAAACACTTATTAATAATAGCTTTCCAAACTATACAGTTGATGAACAAATAAGATACTTTCTTAGAAATCTCAATACAAAGCAAATAGAACCTAATACTGCTTCTACTAATCTCAAACATATTAATCTCCTATATCGTCATCAAATGCATACTAATTATAAACAAGATGAAAATATACTAAAAAAATTAGTAAATACTAATATATCTACAACAGATCCTAGAAAAAAAATTAAGTTAATCATATACTATATTAAATCTAGTATATCCAACTCAATTATTCGCAATGATTCTTCTCCCTTGTTTAGCGATTTGCAAAACCCAACATAGTTTACAAATTCAAGTGCCCTTTGGGAGAATGTATCACCAACGAATTAAATAATATTTATGTTGGTTACACCACAAACTCGCTTTCACGATGCTTGAAATTACATTTGAATGATAACTCTAACATTTTTAGGTATTTAAAACAACATACCTGGCCGCATACACAATTCCGGAAAATCCTCGTTGGAAACACAACTATACTTAAACATGAAAACAATAAACAAAAACTAAAAATTCTTGAAGCTATATACATAAAACAGTTGAAACCTAACCTGAACAAAATAAACTATGAAATCTCCACAAATATTCTTACATGCCTATAATTGGTAACAGAAGCCAATGGTTTATACCATTGGCTTCCTATACTTAATACTTCTCGTTTACACTCTCGCGTGGTCATGTGTGACGTCATGAGCTGCGGTGCGATTTTCGCTTCCAGCGTCTCGTATGCACGATATTGTCGTTGCTTGGAAATCTACCATGTAAACAAAAACAGACTATCATTATTGTTTTGTCCGTGTATTGATTAATATATCGTAATGTAATTGTAGTATTTGATAATGGCTTATGTAAGCTGAAAGCTTAGATAGGTTTAAAAAATATGTATCAATATTGTGATTTTCTTTCTTCGTTTAATGATAATGTTATTAAGCTTATCAGAAGTTATGAAAAGAATTTACATAAAAGAGATATTATGAAATGGACAAAGTCTATATTGTTTAATGAAACATGCATCAATAAAAAAAATGCTGCCTAAATACACACAATTTATATATATATATATATATATATATATATATATATATATATATATATATATATATATATATATATATATATATTGATTTTTATAATTATCCATTAATATTTTATTTTAAATTGTTTATTATATTACCTTATAATATTTGTTACGTTATTATTTATTTATAGTATTTAATATATTCTTAAATTTTTTATTTGTTTATTTTTAAGATGAGTCGTGGCATACAACGATTTTTATTTTCAGTGTTGTTTAGCAATTGTAATTTATTAAGAATATCCCGCTAAGACTTAACATAATGCATTGTATTTGTTTTATTTATTATATAGTGGCATGAATAATTCTAGATTCTAATCTATTTAAATTTAAACCTGACATTTCCCTGTTTTTACGATTTGGTCGTAATTTTTCGACACTGGAGGAAAGCTTTTAGAGAGTTTTAATGTTTATTTTGTTTTTTCTTCCATTGACTATTATCTCATTATCACCAGTTTCTTTATCTATTATTATTTATATTCACCGATTCTGTTAATAACATTTAGTGTGATTTTAATTCTTTCACATTTTCTTATTTATTAATTGTAAAGTAATGTATTTCAAATTTGTTGGTAAAGCGTTTTCAGTTAAAACGATATTTTGTTACGTTCACTAATAGCCAATTTGCTTTTATTATCTTTCAATTATTTTAAAAACAACAATAATAATAATAATGCTCTAATATATTTGATAATAATTTTATATTTTTTATTTTATTTTATTATTATTATTTAAAAATACATATATCAATATATTGGCACATTTTATGACGAACTGTTTACTCAGACATCCAATGTATAAAAAAAATAATGTTTTTTTTCATGTGTATAGAGGCCATTGGGCAGAGTACCTTTGTTGCTCTTCTGCTGCAACTTATTTTAAAGAGTAACGGGCAACGTTGGTTTTCATTCATTCTCTAAATCTCTCACCATGTCAACAAAGGATTTGAGGAGGAGATGGCGCCGGCAAGTTATCTACATGTCCATAAAAATGATTATATATATATAGCCACCAGCCCTTGTACCTGAGACGGCAAACTCTGATATTAAAATGTCTTATGTATATTGTGTGGTTCACCACGAACTACTCAATGTATTTAAGGTCCCGGGGAGTTTAAACTCCGTGATAATATAACATGCGATCATCACAAATACCTAACGCCTGGCACAGAGTGCACCTGTATGGGATATGTTGTTTTGATGGTGAGAGTGTGCATTGTGCTGCACAAGCAACTGAGCACTTTAAACAAATCTTAGTGCAGGTTGATCAGGACAGAAATTCCATGGTGAGGAAAAGATGGGAACGGGGACAGGTGGAGGATGCCTCTGGAAGACTTTAACTTTATTTTCACACATGGGTGGTGAGAGATAGATGGATGTTGTGCAGCACTGTTGTGTAGGATCCACCTAATCTGCATAGGTGACTACCAACTATATAAATAATGGTTGGTACCGGGAGACGGGGAGGAGGAATCACGAGATTCAACTAGAGACTCTGATCGACTGCGACTAGTCAACACATTCTCCAGGAACGTCTTCCCAGAAATATACAGAAATACTATATGTACTTAGTGTGTACACTTTCTTGTTATAATACATTCTTGTTCTAAGTACATTTTGTGTTGCATTATTATTCCATGCAATAGGCGAGATTCAACATTGAGTCAAGACTCAACAAGCACAAAATCAAGGCATTGTTGCACTTGGTGTCCTCGTCTCATAAGAAAGCAGTCCCATTTAGAGATGGCACTTTTTTCCTCTTATGAGGGAGGGTCAATAAAAGGCGAACTAAAAATTGCATGTCCGAGCATGACACTGTCATAAGGTGCGTATATGGCTGGGCATCCAAATGGCGCACCCGAAATTTCAGAAACTGCCGACCATCTCATTGCCTACATCATCGCTCGTGGTTACGATCGCCCCGACATAGACTTGACGCTATCACTAGAAATCGGTCGATGTTGGTCAGCTCATAAAATTGTTTGCTCACATACGGCAATGCATTTGAAGAAGCCTGTTAGAAACAACCGGCCAAAACCACCAAAGAAGGTAGACATAACAAAGCGGAAAGACAGTCGTGTTTGTGAGATGCTTTTACTTTCCTTTTCACCATAACATTTTGTGTTGTACATGTGTTGCGTTCACAAAAGATTTAAGCTTTTTTTTAAGCGTTTCACCCCAAGCAAGGCGGGAAGCAACTAGCACGCAAGGGGGTTACAGAGAGTTGGAGCGAGAGCCAAGAGGAGTGATAGAGGAAAGGATGAAGAGAAGGATAGGGGATAGATCAAGGCATCTGGAGACGTCGATTGGCATTACATTTGAATAGTTGCAGATTATAGCGATCAGGGAAACAAGAGAAAGGGAAGGAGTTCTACAAGCGTGAGGTGCGAGACATGAAGCTATTAGAGTACAAGAGACGGCTACATCTAACAGTTTCGACAATGAAAGGGTGAGAGCGAGATGCCAGCCTAGTTGAACGCTTAAATTCATGAAGTCTGGGAACCAGCGAAAGCAGCTCATCGGAGCAGTTACCATGAAAGTATTTGCAAAAAAAGACAGAGGGAGGCGACGGCACGTCTTTGATAGAGCGTGTGCAGACGAGATGCCAGATCAAAGCCAATTACATTGCATACCCGTCTCTGGATTTTATCAAGGACCTTGAGACAAACAGAAGAGGCTCCAGACAATATATGGCAGCAATACTCCCTCCAAGGGCGAATGGTTGATTTATAGATTTGAAGGATCAACCCCTTGCGGTTGACGAAGCTATTGACTCAATGTATTTGTTCCATCTCAGGACGGCTGACAATGTGAGACCGAGCAGCCGCAAAGAGGTGCTCTCGTGGAGTTGAGCGTCAGGCATTCTAATGTGTGGCAGGGATGGTTCTCTGTGGTGAGTAATAGAGAGAAGTTTTGTTTTTGAGGCATTAAAGTTAACCAGACAATTCCAAAGTGTAACCCATTGTCTTCCATTTTGATCAGTATTTTCCAAATCATCTCATGATTTAGTAGAGATTCCACGTCGTTTCCTGTCGTCCTAAAACTTTGGACCTGAGAAGAGGACGATCCTGAAAACGTAATGCATATTTTTTGAAGCGGAAAAATGTCCGGAAAGATATATACTCGTTTAATATACGTTTAATGGCTTGTACATTCGAGATTTATATATTTATATATATAAAGGGTGTTTCATTAAGACGGATCAAAGTCAGCAGTAAATAAACCCGTGTTACTGGTGAAAATTTATTTATTTCTCTATTGGATCATGTTATTTAAGCCATGACAATTATGTCTGAAAAATAATATCGTCCAAATGTCCGCCAAGGCTTCGTCGGCACCCCTACATTCGATGATCAAAATTTTTGATGACGTCTCTGCATAGTTGCTCCCCGATCTCCCCAATATGCCTTATTATCTCATCGTTCAACTGTTGAATTGTTGGCTTGTTAGCATAGAACTTACTTTTGAGATGACCCCAAAGGAAGAAATCTAAAGGCGTCAAGTCGTGATGGCCAACAGACTTCGCTGTTTCGAGAGATGATACGACCTCTGCATTTCTGTTTGAACGTCCATTTTCTTAATAGGCTTCGATAATTTTAATACGTAGTTTGATTGTTAATCTTTCCATGGTTAAAATTGCCAAAGACTTAAGTTGTGAAATCTGAAAGAAAAAGCAGAGAAATCATTAGACGCTTAAACTTAATTCACATTTAAAATCGGTCCAAGTTATTGGAACCCCCTTTATATATATATATATATATATATATATATATATATATATATATATATATATATATATATATAATCCATTACATTCACTTACGTGCTAATACCCTTGGGAAAGGTGTGAATCCTCTTCTTCTCCCTCCAGCTATGGATAAATAGCAGGACAGACTGGGTTCTATAGCCTTGGACGGCAACTGGTCTAGGAGAAGGACAACTCTGAATTCAAAACCTGCGGAGGGTCGTTTGGGGACCTTGTGGCATTCGTTGCACCAGGTCCCTGTATTCGTCCCTCCAAAAAGTGTGGATGGCCCTGCACAAGGCCTTCACCACTATAATCAAATCCTGTGTGGGTGTCGGGCTTTCAGTTTCTGGGAACTGATCTGTCTGACCCTCATACGTCGAGTTCGATGGGAGAGTCCATCATATATATATCTATATATAATTCACACTTAAAATCGGTCCAAGTTATTGGAACACCCTTATATTTAAACATATATTATTAAATATTACCGACAATGAATGTCTATTCTGTCTGATCATGAGCCGTTTTAATGTTCAAATGTCTGCTCTAATTTTTATTGATCAACAAATTAAAATGTATCTCAATAAACATAATAATGCCTCTAACAAAATTGATAATATTAATAATAATATTGTACGTCAAAATAAACATAAAACTATTAACTATTAACCAAATGCATAATAATTACAAACATGATAAAACACTCAAAGATATAAGTAGAAATATTAAACCCATTAATAATAATAAACAATTTAAGCTCATCATATATTATAAAGAATTTAAAACAATTGACCCCAGAGTCTCTAATATCCCTGCAACTACACGACTAAATACTCTACAAAGAGCCAACGTAGTGTATCTATTTACATGCCCATTCAGAGATTGTATCTCTGATCCTAATAATAAACCCACTACATATATTGGATTTACTACAACCACGCTCTCCCGTAGACTTACCTGTAACCTTTCTGATCTGAGTTCTATTAAACAACATTTTTTATAAAAACATAGCCATGTACATAATATTAGACAAATATTAGTTGATAACACAACAATACTCACACATACACACAGTAAAAAGAACCTTCAGATATTGGAGGCCATCTACATTAAAACGAAGCAACCCACATTCAACAAAATTACATTTCAAACTAGTCACAACATAGTACATTGCATCTAGACATTGGTTCTATCGCGTGGTATGACGTCATAGAACCGCATCTTAAACTTACGATCTGCGTCTACTATTCTGGGACCATTATCCTTGCATAGCAATTCCCTTTGTTAAAATAACAAAATATCATATTTGACGTTGGATATCTTTGTTTCATGTCTGTATAACTATTCTGAGGAGGGCTCATGTGAGCCGAAATCTTAGGACCAGCTTAATAAAAAATATCTAAAGGTTGGACAAATTTTGTCTTTTTTTCACTAGAAATTAAAGCAAACATTCGAACATTAGAACGACATAATAGACATTCATTGTCTGTTATAATAAATGACATAAGTTTAAATAATGATCTGCTGCACCAGCATAATAAATAAACGGATGTCTATCCATACTGATGAGGAGAGAAAAGAGAATTTGTAAACAGTGACTATTACTACTGCTGATGCAAAACTCTTCGTTAAAACGAATCGAGTTCTCCAGTCACTGGCGTATTTATCTAAAAATAAATACGTGTAAATTCACCTTCATCCATGCTGTGCGCCAATGGCTTAGAGGTAGAGTCTCCGACTGATATCAAATCAGTCGAGTTTCGATCTCAGTATGAAGCAATCGGATGTTTAGTCACACTGATGAGCTGCGAAACAGTCTGTCTGTCGATGACAGTATATATATATATGTGTGTGTGTGTGTGTAGGTTATTATATATATAGTTTATTATATATATAGTTTATTGGCAGATCATTATTTAAACATATAATATATAGATCATTATTTAAACATATATTGTTAGATATAACAATGAATGTCAATTAAGTTTCATCATGAGCCGTTCTAAACTTCGTATGGTTGCTATAATTTCAGATGAAAATAATGACAAAATTTGTCAAGCATTTGGATATTTTTATTAAGCTGTTCCTTAATCTAAGCTTTCGGCTCACATGAGCCATCTTCAGAGTTGTTATGCGGACATTTGAACAAAGATATTCACCATCAAAGATGATATTCTGTTATGCTGACATAGAAGATTGCTATGAAATGATAACGGTCGCGGAATAGCAGACGCAGGTCTTAAATTCATGATGCGGTTCTATGACGTCGTATCACGTGAGAGACCGAAATATTAACAATAGAAACATATGTCTAGATGCAACGTTATATGCTGTTATCCGAAACATATGATCATGGTCCAGATTAATAAAAATGTTGGACCAATTTTGTCTTTATTTTCTCCCGAAATTAAAGCAAATATACGACGTTTAGAACGGCTCATGAACAAACATTATAGACATTCATTGTCTGTTATATTTAACGATACATATATATATATATATATATATATATATATATATATATATATATATATATATATATATTTAAAAAAATTTTTACGTTTATACTTTCTTTTTATACATACAAATATTTAAGTAATGGTCTGTTTATATAAACATAAAAACTGTCTTAAAGTAATTGTTGGACATTGTCCATTTCATCATGTGTGACGTCTTTTGTTTACATTTGGATACGCGTCGAGCAGATATGGATGTAAAAGAGAAAATCATGGAGAATTGTAGTTTTAAAAAACAGTAAAATCGACTTTGCTAACCGAAACGCTCCTGTGGCTAAATCGTTAAAGCACGCCAGGCTATATGACGGTTCCGTATAGGATACAGGTTCGATTCCTGTCGGAGGAAGCATAGTTTCTATGAAAATTTCTCGGACATTCAGGCCAGTAAATGTTGTTAATACTGTTTATTATAAACAAGGCATTTACTTAAATATTTGTATCTATAAAAAGAACGTATAAACATAAAAAAAGGTTTTAAAATAACTATTGGACATTGGTTCATTTCATAATGTTTGACGTCATATATATATATATATATATATATATATATATATATATATATATATATATATATATATATGTATATATGTCTGTTTGAGTACGTGTATGTTTTGTTTGTGTGTGTTATTATTACTTTAAACTTCATATTTGGTGAAAATAGGTGTTTTAATAGACATGCATTTTTAAACAGTGCAAATTCACGTTACTAGTATATATTTAGTTTTGACAACATGGTGTTACTTCTGTATCTTCCATATATGAATGAGTTAATACATTCCCTTTTAAAGACGAGAGATATGTGCGACAGGAGACGGAAACCACCAAGGAAAACAAACGCCCGTTTTAAATATCGCAGTGCGTGAAACAGACGGTTGTCATTTTTAAAAAATGTTATTTTTATGTGTAGTAAAAAGCTATTTTTTAAATATTTTAAACATAGTACACTTGCATACATGAGAAAAATAATATACAAATCATATATATATATACATACATACACATATATATATATATATATATATATATATATATATATATACTTGAAGTCCACTTACATAGATACAAACTAACAACGATAGATAGATAGATAGATAGATAGATAGATAGATAGATAGATAGATAGATAGATAGATAGATATGAATACACTGTGATAGATATGTATAAACCGAGGGACAAGTATAAGCAGATTTCGATAGATAGATAGATAGATAGATAGATAGATAGATAGATAGATAGATAGATAGATAGATATTAATACACTGGGATAGATATGTATAAACCGAGGGACAAGTATAAGCAGATTTCGATAGATAGATAGATAGATAGATAGATAGATAGATAGATAGATAGATAGATAGATAGATATTAATACACTGGGATAGATATGTATAAACCGAGGGACAAGTATAAGCAGATTTCGATAGATAGATAGATAGATAGATAGATAGATAGATAGATAGATAGATAGATAGATAGATAGATAGATAGATAGATAGATATGAATACACTGTGATAGATATGTATAAACCGAGGGACAAGTATAAGCAGATTTCGATAGATAGATAGATAGATAGATAGATAGATAGATAGATAGATAGATAGATAGATAGATAGATAGATAGATATGAATACACTGTGATAGATATGTATAAACCGAGGGACAAGTATAAGCAGATTTCGATAGATAGATAGATAGATAGATAGATAGATAGATAGATAGATAGATAGATAGATATGAATACACTGTGATAGATATGTATAAACCGAGGGACAAGTATAAGCAGATTTCGATAGATAGATAGATAGATAGATAGATATGAATACACTGTGATAGATATGTATAAACCGAGGGACAAGTATAAGCAGATTTCGATAGATAGATAGATAGATAGATAGATAGATAGATAGATAGATAGATAGATAGATAGATAGATAGATATTAATACACTGGGATAGATATGTATAAACCGAGGGACAAGTATAAGCAGATTTCGATAGATAGATAGATAGATAGATAGATAGATAGATAGATAGATAGATAGATAGATAGATAGATATGAATACACTGTGATAGATATGTATAAACCGAGGGACAAGTATAAGCAGATTTCGATAGATAGAGAGAGAGAGTTTTCGACTTCCATGCTTCTAATCCGAATTTTTTAAGTAAATATACATATATTTGTGCGTATGTAAGTAAGTGTCAACTTCACTTTCTGACTTTTTACCATCCTTACATGAGTAAATTACTTTCTTGGCTCTTTCCCCTGATGGAAGTCATTGGATTGCTAAAAACTTTCCTCTTTTCATAAAGTCACCTCTCCTTGTTAAGATATTCGGGCCTCCAGCGAAAAGTGGACCGAAGGGTGTCTAAGTGCCTGGGTGGTTCGTAAGATCTGTTGATCCGAGATTTTGGGAGGTCATGCCGGTGCTTGGTAATTTGACTATGTAATGACAGCAAGCGGGATTGGCCCGACTTTTTAATTTATTCGTGTGGCTGAACTGTTAAACGAATCCGTGACGGCTAAAGTGGTCTGACAGGTATGATATTCGGTGATGGGATCGGCCACCATATCCTGTTAGCACCTGTCAGTTGTAATGTGTCTGCTGGCTTGTCTCGAGGGGAACAAATCCCAGGGGAATATGATTTCTAGAATATACAGGGCACATGCGTAACTAAGTCTCCGGAAATAAGTATACAGACTATTTATATCCGGTCAAGTGTGCCATTACAGTTTTCCCCCGCTATCCGACTCTAGTTTGTTCCTATAAAACTATCGTAAGCCGAAATGGTGTAAAGTGAGAAAGCAGTTCCTTCTCTCTCTCTCTCTCTCTCTCTCTCTCTCTCTCTCCCCCTATATATATATATGAAGAAATATAGTTTTAAAGTGTTATATATTTATGGGACAAAGTGCTCAATATCAGAGATAGAGCATATGTAAATATAAATATAAAAGTGAACATTGAAGTTTAAACTCAGAGGCGACAGGCTGTTTCATGCTAGACGCAATCGTCAGGCCGCCGATTGCGCCTAGCAAGAAACAGCCTGATGCCTCTGAGTGTTGACTTCACTGTGCACTTATATATATATATATATATATATATATATATATATATATATATATATATATATATATATATATAAATTGTTAAATATAACAGACAATGAATGTCTATTATATTTAATCATGAGCCGTTATAAACTTCGTATGGTTGCAATTATTTACAAAAGTTGTCAAACATTTGGATACTTTTGGATATTAAGCTGTTCCTTTATCTAAGCTTTCGGCTCACATGAGCCATCTTCAGAGTGATTATATGGACATTTAAACAAAGATATTCACCATCGAAGAAGATATTCTGTTATGGTGACAGAGAAGATTGCTATATATGTTTAAATAATGACATCCTGCTCCAATACACTATATATATATATATATATATATATATATATATATATATATATATATATAGAGAGAGAGAGAGAGAGAGAGAGAGAGAGAGAGAGAGAGAATATAGTTTTAATGTATGCAATATCTACGGGTAAATTTGCTCAATATCAAGTGAACTATAAAAGTGATCTCTGAGATAACACCGAACGGTAACAGTGTGTTTCATGTCAAATTTCAGATATTCCTACAATGTAGCTGTAAAAGGACAATATGAATAAAGACAAACAGAAAACGTATCTTAGCCGACGCGTTTCGTCCTCAAAGCGGATTTATCGATGCAAATGTTAGGATTTTATTTTGCAACAAGTATTTATAAACAAAAGTAGAAATGGTTTTTGTTTTCAGCTGCTTTTCATTTAAGAGAGGTTAATTGCTGGAGGCATGATATACCTGCATCGGTTACTTTTATAATTTTGAACTTGTGTCGGGGTAAAATGTGCCCACTTTCACACATAATAGCTACCAACCGCCTGATGATTGCGTGAATTGGTATGAAACTAGGAGTCGTGCTCGATCACTGCTCACCGGAAATTTAAGGTAAAATTATATATATATATATATATATATATATATATATATATATATATATATACAAGGTAACCAAAAAAGTTCTTCTGTCCGTTTTTTGATTAGTCACTGAATGAAGTTGAAATATACACGAAATGCGTGTAGCAATTGTTTTCAAATTTGGACAGCCGGAAGTAGGAACATCAGACATTATAAAAACACTCACACCGTGCCCGGTCATCAGTTAGAAGCCGGACAGCTGTGAGAAGGATGGAAGTGTCTAGAAATCTCACACCACAAGACCGCCTATGCACCCACGCAAGATTATGCTTTGTGTCATCAAGTGGTTCATTATGAACTGCTACCAACGGGCAAAACGGTTACTGGAGACTTATACTCGCAGAAATTGAAACGTGTGCAACAGGCATTGCGCCAGAAGGAGCCAGCACTGGTGAATCGCAAAGGTGTCCTTTTCCTCCATGACAACGCCAGGCCGCATGTCGCGCGAGTGGTCAGGGATACCATACAGCAACTTGGGTGGGAGACTTTGTGCCATCCACCTTATTCACCTGACCTTGCGTCATCCGATTGCCACTTCTTCCACTTCCTGGATAATCATCTTCGTGGGAAATCCTTCACCAATGAAGGAGACTTGTTTAAAGCCCTCACGGACTTCTTTGCGTCAACCCCCCCCCCCCCGAGTTCTACCGCAAGTGCATTGAACAGCTGGAGAGACGTTGGAAGAAGGTGCTGGATGCCGATGGCGATTACTTCGAAGACTAAATATAAGTTACACATACTGTGAAGGGTTTTCTTTTTTTCCTTTAAAAACAGACAGAACTTTTTTGGTTACCTTGTATACATATATATATATATATATATATATATATATATATATATATATATATATATATATATATATATATATATATATACATATATACGCACTACAATTCAAGGTTTGAGGACACTCTTGGATTTTTTTTAAATTGGCCCCAAAATTAGTTGTTTTGTACTTTCAATAAGAGAAAATTATTATACATGCATAAAAAAGGAGAGATATATATTTTTTTATTACATCTATTATTAGGACAAAAAGCTAAAAAGCATTTTATGATTAAATTTTGCTCTCGTCAAAATATCCTCCTTTAGCCTTGATTACTGCAGCATAATATTTTGGCATTCGTTACAAAGGTTTCTCAAAGTATAAATTTGATAATTGATTCCATTCTTTTTTCAATGATTCTAAGTGCAGTGGAGAACTTTCAGACGGAACAGGAGATAACTGATAACCGACATCCATTAAAAATGGCACGTGGAACTAGAAGAGTCTACACTTGTGAACGAAATAAAGGGTTCAGTTCGACGTTCCAATCACCTGAAGAAGGCCGGAGCGTACAACGGCCGAAACGTTGTAATAAATATGGCAACAAAGATGAGGACAATAGTCCGAATAATTTAAATTATGTATATATATATATATATATATATATATGCAGAAATATAGTCTTAAAGTGTGCTATATTTATGGGGTAAAGTGCTCAATATCAGAGATAGAGCGTGTGTAAATATAAAAGTGGACATGGAAGTCAGCACTTAGAGGCGACAGTCTGTTTCATGCTAGTGCAATCGTCAGGCGACTAGTGCTGTTATTTTTCTCGGCTATTTATATAAGGGTCAGTGGTGCATTATGGGTAGTCTATTTTGGCGGTTACTTTTACCGGAAGTGGCTTATTTGTTTATTTATTTATGTCAAATTGTTTTGCTTGTTTTTTGTTTGTTTTTTTATTTTTATTTTTATTTTTTATCTTATATATTTATTTATTTATTCTTTTATTTTGATCGGTGTTTTTGGTTAACGTAGTAAAAATTTGTTTATATAGCTTATTGTTGGTAGTCTATAATGGCCGTCATTACCGGAAATCGCTTGTTCGCTTATTTATTTGGGTCAAATTGTTTTGCTTGTTTTTATTTATTTTCATTTTTATTTTTTATCTTATATATTTGTTTATTTGTCATTGATTAAATCTGTTTGTTGAATTTGTGGTTTTTTCTGACTATTATTTAGGTGGGAACAGTTTTTAATTTATCTATTTAGGTTGGTTATCTTTATTTGTTTTTGTTTTGTTTTTTAAACGGCTAGTTTATCGTAATCGGTTGTTAGTTTATTTATATATTTGGATGTATTTAGATCGATTTATTATACTTGTTGTTATTTATTTGTTACACTATATCTTTTTGGCTTTCGGTTTTTAAGTAACGTAGTATATTATCTTTTATTAATGTTTTTTTTGTTTTTTTTGGGGGTTTTTTTTATTATTATTATTTTTATTTGTATAACAGTTATAACTTTCGTCCGTTCTTTTGTTTTGATTTTGTTTCGTATATTCTAACAGGTGTGGTTTTATGATTTGTTTGGAGTAATTTATTTTGCTTATTTTATTGTTGTTTGTTTATATATTTATTTATTTTTCTATTTTAAGTTACGTAGTAAAAATTTGTTTTCATGTCTACATTTTGAGATTAGCTCGGATCTTTTATTTAATAATTTATTTTCATCTGGGAAGGTAATGATAGCTATTTTTTCCTCCAAGCAAAGTTTGCAGGTTTTTGATAGGTTGTTGTAGGCTGATGATTTTTTCCTTATTTTCCAAGATATTTTTGGTGTGGTGTGTGTTTTGTTTTTTATTTCCCAGATATACTTAGAAAGCATTGTGCTGTTCGCATATTTACTATTTGTGAAAGACATTTTGTGTACATAATTTCTTTGTTTCCATGGTCCTTCGGTTACTCCTATATATACTTTTTCTTCATTATCTGCTGATTTTGTCGTTGCTTGGTAGATTACGTTGTTTTGTAAACAATTACCGTTTAAGGGACATTCGTTTTTTATTCTGCAGTTGCACGTGGGTACGTAACTTAAAATAGAAAAATAAATAAATATATAAACAAACAACAATAAAATAAGCAAAATAAATTACTCCAAACAAATCATAAAACCACACCTGTTAGAATATACGAAACAAAATCAAAACAAAAGAACGGACGAAAGTTATAACTGTTATACAAATAAAAATAATAATAAAAAAAAACAAAAACAAAAAAAAACAAAAAAAAACATTAATAAAAGATAATATACTACGTTACTTAAAAACCGAAAGCCAAAAAGATATAGTGTAACAAATAAATAACAACAAGTATAATAAATCGATCTAAATACATCCAAATATATAAATAAACTAACAACCGATTACGATAAACTAGCCGTTTAAAAAACAAAACAAAAACAAATAAAGATAACCAACCTAAATAGATAAATTAAAAACTGTTCCCACCTAAATAATAGTCAGAAAAAACCACAAATTCAACAAACAGATTTAATCAATGACAAATAAACAAATATATAAGATAAAAAATAAAAATGAAAATAAATAAAAACAAGCAAAACAATTTGACCCAAATAAATAAGCGAACAAGCGATTTCCGGTAATGACGGCCATTATAGACTACCAACAATAAGCTATATAAACAAATTTTTACTACGTTAACCAAAAACACCGATCAAAATAAAAGAATAAATAAATAAATATATAAGATAAAAAATAAAAATAAAAAAACAAACAAAAAACAAGCAAAACAATTTGACATAAATAAATAAACAAATAAGCCACTTCCGGTAAAAGTAACCGCCAAAATAGACTACCCATAATGCACCACTGACCCTTATATAAATAGCCGAGAAAAATAACAGCACTAGTCGCCTGACGATTGCACTAGCATGAAACAGACTGTCGCCTCTAAGTGCTGACTTCCATGTCCACTTTTATATATATATATATATATATATATATATATATATATATATATATATATATATATTCATATATATATATATATATATATATATATATTCATATATATATATATTCATATATATATATATATATATATTCATATATATATATATATATATCTCATTCATATATATATATATTCATATATATATATATATATATTCATATATATATATATATATATATATATTCATATATATATATATATATATATATATTCATATATATATATATATATATTCATATATATATATATATTCATATATATATATATATATATATATATCTTTCTATATTCATATATATATATATATATATTCATATATATATATATATATATATTCATATATATATATATATATATATATATATATATATATATATATATATATATATATATATATATATATATATATATATATATATAAATAAATGGCGTGGTCCTAAGTGTTCTTTTTTATTTTTCTTTCTCTCTTCTGTTAAGTTTATCCCATGCTTTTCTGGAGATGGTTTCATATTTTTGAGGTGTTGTATATATATATATATATATATATATATATATATATATATACGTGTCTATATTCCTGAGATGAGGTATTATGTACATTATTTGCATATCCACTGTGCCAAGTGTCTTTGAGGACACATGGTACAGGGGATATGTGATATTGGATAGTGAGATTTAACTAACGCCTTTATCTACTGTGCCATGTAAATAATGTATGTATGTATATATATATATATATATATATATATATATATATATATATATATGTGTGTGTGTGTGTGTGTGTGTGTGTGTATGTGTGTGTGTGTGTGTGTGTAATGTGGTCCTCAAGTCTTATCAACTCATACCAAAAAGTAATGACCATTGAAGAACAAGTAATACAGCAATAAAAAGCACATGAACTGGCTTCAGTTTATTCACCTTCAGTGACGCTCTCACACATCGAAAAGGTCTGTATGAACACCATAATTTTCGTAGCACAAAATGATGCGGCGCCATGTCCTGTGTGATATGATATTTTATGAACCTCTGCTTTGTTGATTGTTGCAAAGGCTCTTTGAACGGCATCCTTCAACTAATGGGTATTCTTGTATTGTTCATGTGAAACTCTCTCCTTGATAGTACCCTACACAGCGTTGAAATAGAAAATTATATATATATATACACACACACACACACACACACACATATATATATATATATATATATATATATATATTAGCGTTATGACCTTTTATCAAATATTTGATTTCCTTTATCATAATTCGACGAACTTTTTTAAAAAAATGATGAAGAACGGTTGAATTCAGTATGAACACCATCAATTTTGTGGTAAAAGATGATGCGGTGCCATGTCTTTTGTGATATTTTACGAAGCTGTGCAATGTTGATTGTTACAAAGGCTCTCTGAACGGCGTCCTTCAACTGATGGGTATTCTGCCATCGTTCATGTGAAACTCTGTCCTTCATAATAACCCACACAGAAATAGAAAATTATATTATGTACGTTTGAGATGAGCACCCTGTATATATATATATATATATATATATATATATATATATATATATATATATATATATGGCGCTCAAAGACTCACGAGTCTGCTACTTATTGCATTCAGTCGCCTGTATGACTGGCTACTCTGAGGATTTCTTCTCTTTTCTGCACAGGACACGAGACTCCACCTTAACATCTTCGGGTCAGTTGTTATTAATATACAACGTTCGATTCTGTGTATACAGAGAGAATTAAAACTTAAACTGGCACATTTCGGTGAATCCGTTATCAATTTTAGGCTAAATTAAGAGAAAATATTTAATTTTTTTCCTCTCCCTCATTTTGTGCTATTTTAAAATTCGGCTGATAATTTTTTTTTCTTTTTAGCAATTTAGTTTTATACAGACGATAACAAATTCTGAAGATGAATCGGTTCGAAAGGTACCTTAAGTTATTATTTTATTCCGTGTGATACTATTTTAACTTATATCAGAAATCAATTATGATCCCTGTGACTTATGTGACTTATTTTTAATTTATTTTAAATATATCTTATTTTAAAGTATGATTTATCTGTAGAAGATCGGTATTTTTTTGGTATTTTTAAACCTAACTTTATCTATATAAAATATTTTTCTAAAACTCCCTTTTCTGTCCTCTTTTAGTTTCAAATTAACACTTCATTCTTCATATAACTCCAATTTAATGTCATAAGCTTAATATCTGGGTTGAATTTTATAAAAACCCTTCCCTTTAAGTCTAATACCTTACTTCCTCCCCTGAACACAGCCTCGTGCAATTCGTCTGACTGAAACATTGAAATGGATAAATTCTATATTAATTTTTCTCCGTCTGCCACAGTTAAATTTCTAATTCCGGTACGAACCCAGTCTATATAACGTGGTTGAATAAGATTGATGAATTTTTCATCGGTTGAAATAGATCTATCCCCCATATGAGGTAATTTTGGATTTTGTTGTTTATACTATATATATGTATACATATATATATATACATATATATATATATATAAGCACATACATATATATACATATATATATATATACATATATATATATATAAGCACATATATATATATATAAGTACATATATATATATAAGCACATATATATATATACATATATATATACATATATATATAAGCACATATCTATCTATATATATATATACATATATATATATATATATATATATATATATATAAGCACATATATATATATATATATATATATATATATATAAGCACATATATATATATATATATATATATATATATATATATATATATATATATATATATATATATATATATAAGCACATTGCGAATCTGGTAAGAGGTATTCAAAATCATGCTTGGTTATCCTCTTAAGAAGATTTTGGACATTTTGAATATTTCGGGTGGAATACCATCTTTACCTGGATTTTGACTATTTTTTACGGCTTATCAACCCTTTGTGGGTTAATTAAAGCTTAAACATATTTTGGAGTGTAAGAATAAATCTTTTTTTTTGCGAGTAGATATTGAATTAACATTTGTTTTTGTTTTGAGAATAACAAAGGTTTTTCCAGATAGAATTCCAACTATTAAACATGTAGCTTTGTGGCGAAGAGGTTGATTCGTACCTTTTTGCCTGTGGCATTTTCCCATAAGTGAACGTAACGAACTCGATTGGAATTCGAACGCGGCTCTCCGAGTTTTCATTATGAGCCGGTATCCATTAAAGCACCTGCAAACCCACATCTCTACCAGGTTCTTTGTTAGACGGCATTTACTTTATGACATCTGGAATTTCCTTTATGCATAGTTCAAGTTACACTTTGGGTATTTCCGGTCTTTGAGGAATGGGTTCCATTATGTTCTTATTCATCAGAGTTGAAATTATGAACAGCCTCACAATGCTCTCTCCACCGGGAAAGAATACAATACTTATCAATTTGAAGTGTCTGACTGTTAGAACACAAGACAAGGATTGACCATTTATCAAGGTACCAAGAATTTTTTTTTTCAGGCATTTATAGAAAGCTTTTGTATCTTTCATGTTTGCTACTTCGTAAAATGCAAAACGTTTCGATAACTACCAAGATTCCTTCATTCTCCCGAAGGCAGTTTGCACATGTTTCTTGCAATATTGGTTTTGCTTCCATCTAAAGACTACTTTAATTACATACTTCTAACGTATCCGCCTAAACTCTGAAATTTTATTTACCAGTTTTATCTCAATAAGTGGAGATAGCTCCGCCTGTCGTACGGTTTACACTCCTCCGCGATCTTTTGAAATTATTATCCTATGTTTCGTGTCTAGAATTGGGTTTCATATTACTTCTAAAGCCTTTCCATTATCTTTCGCTCTTCGTAGTTCTTTGCGATTTTTTCTTTTTTCCTTTCAGCCCCCCCCCCAAAGCAAGGCAATAAAGCCACACAGGCGCAGTGATAGAGAATATGAGAAAAATATACTATTAAGGAGAATTAAGAAGACAGTAGATACAGATTGATATTGCATATTAATTTTGAAGATCAAAGTTGACTGGAAACCAAGAAACCAGAAGAGGGTTCCACAAGCAAGAGGTGCGATAGAAGAAATCCATAACGTCTAGGTATCATAGAGGAAAGTATTTATAGGCACTGAGAAGCTACGTTACGGCGATGGGAAAGTGACTGAAGCCGATATGACATGTCAGGATCAATAACATTGCAGATTCTTCATTTTATTCTATCAAGAATCTCTAAATATATGGCAAGAGCACCAGGCTAGGCCTGACAGTAATATTCTAAGCAAAGCCAAATAGTAGACTTATAAATATGTAAAATAGATTCGTACTAGAAAAATTGTCTAGCACGAAACAATAAACCAACTTTCCTAGCAGCAGACCTAGCAAGTGATTCACCATAATCTGTCCATTTCTTGTCATCAGAAAACGAGAAGTGTCTTATTTTACATTGTCTTATTGGCATTATCGCCTTGCTTTTGATGAATTGATTTTTTTTAAAAAAAGCAAGGCTTTTGATGCTGGTTTATTTTTCATCATTGATCCGAATGTTGTGTGAATCAGGCATCTTTTTTCTCATCATCATACCAATCGTGATGCTCTCGCACAAGGAGGGAAAATACCTCTATTAGAATCATATCAGGCTTCTGCGAGATTTCCCAGATGATTCGATGTCATAAAATTATCTGTATTGAACCAAGTGAGGTTTAATTTGATCAGATATCACGTTCTTCGTATCGCTGGATTTCAATGGCAAGACCTTGCTTTGGAATCGATGAGTTGGTTCTAGGCTTCTGTCGAGTAACGGGAAGATATATCTCCTCTGCAGAAGAGTATGATTTTAAACAGCAGGAGATATGTAAAGAAATGTTATGTACAATTAACCGTAGTTTGAATCATTAAGTAAATGTAGTGAACGGACATTTGCGTCCCAGAAAATTGCGTCCCTGGCCATTTTCGTCCCTAGTCAAATGCGTCCTTGGCCATTTGCGTCCCTAGACAAATGCATCCCTGGATAATTGCAGTTCAGTACTCTTTTCTTTGTTTCTGTTGTTCCAAGTCTCTTCTTCATCTGTGAGGAGATTGTCCAGCACTGACTGCCATATAGGAAGATTGATATTACATTACAGTTCACTACCCTTTTCTTTGATTCTGTTGCTTCAAGTGTCTTCTTGATCTGTGAGGAGATTGTCCAGCATTGACTGCCATATTGGAAGATTGATATTACATTACAGTTCAGTACTCTTTTCTTTGTTTCTGTTGCTTCAAGTCTCTTTTTTATCTGTGAGGAGATTGTCCAGCACTGACTGCAATATAGGAAGATTGATATTACATTACAGTTCAGTACTCTTTTCATTGTTTCTGTTGCTTCAAGTCTCTTCTTCATCTGTGAGGAGATTGTCCAGCATTGACTGCCATATTGGAAGATTAATATTACATTACAGTTCAGTACTCTTTTCTTTGTTTCTGTTGCTTCAAGTCTCTTCTTCATCTGTGAGGAGATTGTCCAGCACTGACCTCCATATAGAAGTATTGATATTACATTACAGTTCAGTACTCTTTTCTTTGTTTCTGTTGCTTCACTTCTCTTCATGTGTGTTGTGATTGTCCAGCATTGACTGCCATATATGAGGACTGATATTACATAACTGTTCAGTACTTTCCTTTCTGTTGTTTCAAGTCTCCTCATCTGTGAGAAGAATGTGATGTGATTGCCAAGCATTGACTACCATATGAGAGAAATGATATTACATAATTCAGTATCCTTTTCTTTGATTCTCACGAATTTTTCCTGTTTCTTAATACTTTGCTTGACCTTTGGAAGGCATCCTCTATTAAAACAAATCCTAAGCATTAAACTGTTTCTACTTGATTGATTTTGATATCTCCAATTTTACTCCGGATATTGGGCTGTTCATTTTGCTAGCAACAATACATTTTGTCTTTTCACAATTTATGCATAGTCTTTCCTTCATGCTTTCCTTTATTGCTTTCTCTCAAAGCTCCTGCCGTTTCCTTTCTCTGTCTGATATCAACACTGCGCCATCTGCATGTCTAACGTTGCTAAGATGATGGCCGCCAATAATATATCCTGGTAGGATTTCTAATTATCTCAGGATAGCTTCACTGTAAACGTTGCATAAGTCTGGCGAGCAGACACATCCTTGTCTTGCGCCTATTTCTATTATTGCGTGTTTACTGAATTCATTTTATACCCGGATGTAAGCGGTTTGCTCCCAGTATTGTTTCTGGATAATTCTAAGATCCTTCCCAAATAAATCAAACTTACCTAGCTGTTCAAACAGTTCTTTCTGACCTGCTTTATCAAACCCTTTTGCATAATCTAAAAACCATAGGCATACGTCCTTTTTTATTTTTATTTCGATTTCTGATATGATTTTCAGTAGAAATATTATCTTCTTTGTTCAAGTGTCTTTGACAAAACCATATAAATCATCTCAGTCTTGTCTTATTTCCGGTCTAGTTTTTCTACGCGTTCCATTCATCAACATTCGGATGATAAGTTTACTTATGTGGCTCATTAGCCTTTCCTGCGCTATAGATTTCAGAATTGTGTTTTCGCTTAGGCTATAGGACACTGTCTCCTCTGCTGAGATAGAAGAAACAGATCCCTGACTTAACCAATGTCGTGATTGCTAAACTGAAAGCAATAGATTAGGTCGGAATTTGAACTCGACTTGACAGTTCGAATTTCGGCACCGATACGCAATACACTACCAGCATCTATACTAGTACACCCATACATTCTACAACAATTTTAACCCTATAAATAAAATATTTTCCTTTTCATCTCCATTTTCTTTTTCCATTTTTTCTTTTTCGTCCGTCTTCTCTTTCCAAAAATTTTCCAGTTCTTATAACCACGTAACCAATTCTTTTGTCCTTTTCGTTTCGTTTTCTTGTGGTTATTTTTACTGCTTTTTTACTACTACTACTACTACTACTACTATTACTACATTATCATTGAAGCGTAAACACTAACCATCAGACCAAAAATCTCGACTTGGGTTTTATTAACATTTTATAAAGATAGATGCCATTTTAATGACTGTAATTATCACTGCAAGATGTTAAATCTAAGTCATGCTAATTCTTGCTTGTAGCAGTTATTTTAGCAGCAGTAGAAGTAGTAAGAGTATTGACAGCCTCGCTTTCACAACGGAAATCGTTCAGTTCGTTCACATTAATATTGCATAACACCAGATTATATTTTTCGCATATCGATGGGTGATCGATTAGAATTTCTCTTTCGAGGTTCATGCGTTTTACACACCGGTTCTGGCTTCAATGGAGATTTTTTATTATAGGTTTCAGGAATGAAGTTTGACACCTGGCAATCTGCGGGTCATAACTGCGATCAGGTGATAGCAAGTCTTTGTGTTAGGCAGAGAAATGAAGGACGTGTAGATAGATAATAATGCAGTTCTAAGAAAGAAAGAAATGAAAGAAAGTTCGCGGGGAAACTTAAAATGGTTTTAGAAAGAAGGAAAGAAAGAATTTTGAAAGGAGAGTGAAAGAGGTTAAAGAAAGAAAGAAAGAAAGAAAGAAAGAAAGAAAGAAAGAAAGAAAGAAATGACTTTGAAATAGAACTAAAAAGGATAAAGGAAGGCAGAAAGGAAGAAAAAAGAAAGAAATGACTTGGTAATAAAACTAAAAGAGGTCAAAGAAAGAAGGAAAGAAAGAAAGAAAGAAAGAAAGAAAGAAAGAAAGAAAGAAAGAAAGAAAGAAAGAAAGAAATGACTTTGAAATAGAACTAAAAATGGTAACGGAAGACAGAAAGGAAGAAAAAAGAAAGAAATGACTTGGTAATAAAACTAAAAGAGGTCAAAGAAAGAAAGAAAGAAAGAAAGAAAGAAAGAAAGAAAGAAAGAAAGAAAGAAAGAAAGAAAGAAATGACTTTGAAATAGAACTAAAAATGGTAACGGAAGACAGAAAGGAAGAAAAAAGAAAGAAATGACTTGGTAATAAAACTAAAAGAGGTCAAAGAAAGAAAGAAAGAAAGAAAGAAAGAAAGAAAGAAAGAAAGAAAGAAAGAAAGAAAGAAAGAAAGAAAGAAATGACTTTGAAATAGAACTAAAAATGGTAACGGAAGACAGAAAGGAAGAAAAAAGAAAGAAATGACTTGGTAATAAAACTAAAAGAGGTCAAAGAAAGAAAGAAAGAAAGAAAGAAAGAAAGAAAGAAAGAAAGAAAGAAAGAAAGAAATGACTTTGAAATAGAACTAAAAATGGTAACGGAAGACAGAAAGGAAGAAAAAAGAAAGAAATGACTTGGTAATAAAACTAAAAGAGGTCAAAGAAAGAAAGAAAGAAAGAAAGAAAGAAAGAAAGAAAGAAAGAAAGAAAGAAAGAAAGAAAGAAAGAAATGACTTTGAAATAGAACTAAAAATGGTAACGGTAGACAGAAAGGAAGAAAAAAGAAAGAAATGACTTGGTAATAAAACTAAAAGAGGTCAAAGAAAGAAAGAAAGAAAGAAAGAAAGAAAGAAAGAAAGAAAGAAAGAAAGAAAGAAATGACTTGGAAATAGAACTAAAAAGGGTAAAGGAAGACAGAAAGGAAGAAAAAAGAAAGAAATAACTTGGTAATAAAACTAAAAGAGGTCAAAGAAAGAAAGAAAGAAAGAAAGAAAGAAAGAAAGAAAGAAAGAAAGAAATGACTTTGAAATAGAACTAAAAATGGTAACGGAAGACAGAAAGGAAGAAAAAAGAAAGAAATAACTTGGTAATAAAACTAAAAGAGGTCAAAGAAAGGAAGAAAGAAAGAATAGTTCGAAACGCAGCTGAAATATTTTAAAGCAACAAAACAACTGGATGCTAATGGAGGCGAATGAAATAGAAGGAATGAAACGCACGCTGAAATGATGAAAACAATTAGAAGAGAAACTGAAAATGGTTAAAGGAAGAACAAAACTGATTCTGTAGAAAAACACAAAATGTTTAAGAAAGAAATTAGAAAGGAAATTGAAGATGAGAAAAAAATGAAAGCAATAACTTTGAAAGGAAACTGAAACAGGTGAAATAACGAATAAAGAAAGAAAGAAAGAACAAAAATAAGATAGAAAGAACGAGTAAAGAAAGAAAGAATATAGATAGAGATTATCGGACGAATAAATAGCTAAAAGAAAAATTAAGAAATAATGCTAGCAAAACAAAAATATGACACTATTTAAAAAAATAAAATAAAAAGATTGCCATTAAAAATATATTGTTGATATGATGAATGGCAAAGAAATTCGGAATAACTTTTTAATTTAAAATATTGAAACTAAAATCTTACGACCAATATTTACCGATAAGATCAAATATATACAGTGCCAATGCTTGTCTCTTGCACAAAATGTAAAACAGACTAATGGTTACCTACAGACACAAATATATACCCAACCGATACCCAACCAATTCGTACCTCGAGTATAAAAACTACAAATGTCATATAGGGTAAAATATAATTATGTTCAATGATTACTTCTACATACAAATATAAATACGAAAATTATGTTATTTATATACAGTGCTGTTCTATAAAAGTGACTCACCAGATTTTCTTTACTTGAAAACTTTTAGCCTATTGATTTTGGGGTCAAACTAATTTTTAATCTTACTAATATAAAGACCCCTTCCCGACCACCTAGTAAAAAAGTTTACTCAACCTAAGGTATTCTATTGATAATTATAATTTTAGATATAAATGAGATTTAGGGAAAACCTTTGTGCAAAATAAGTGACTCACTTATTTCCTGCAACTAGTAATCAATAGAAACATAACGAACAGCTTTAAATAAAAAAATAATAGAGGTATACTTTATTTATAATAGGTAATATAGTTCGAAATATTTAATAATCTATGGGTTCTCATTTATTTTGAATAACCTTTTCAACCCTTTTTGGCATTGACTTGATTAGGTTCTGGCAAATCTCATCTCCAAACATGTAGTCAGATATTCGAATTTTAAATTATGTCAGGGTTTCTTTCTTTTCTTTTTTTTTTTTTTGGTGGGGGCACTTCGTATATTCACCGTTATTTGAAACAACCTCTTGGCAATTGTTTTGGATAAAATTCTGCAGGTTTTGGTGTGAAAATGTTTTCGACAATCTCTTGAATTTGAACCTCATTGGAGAAGATTTCTCAACAGTATTTTGGGATTATCAAACAAGGTGGCCATAGTTTGGTACGAGGTCAGGTGAATATGGCGTATGTAGAAGAACTGACACAGTTCTGTAATGTTCTAGCTGCATGTAGCCTTGTCTCGTCATGGAGAAGAACAAAATGCTTCATATTAAGCTCAGGGCGATGTTTAGCCAATCTTTTATGGACACGTTTAAACTGCTAGACATAGGAATGTGCATTTAATATTTCACTGCATTTTAAGAAGTTTAAAGGATTAATAATCTGGTCACGCACACTGCGGTTGGCTTTCGGGTCGATTTAACTTATCAGTCTTTTTTGCGTTGAGCATTGTTGTCTACAACTCATTTTTCATCGTCTTTTTTTTTTAGTATATTTAACGAACGGTTAGTTTGGACGATACACATTCATCGTTGCAACTGGTTAAAAAAAGGAAATTACTTATGACTCAACCTAATATTCCATAGAAACCTGCTTTTGATGTATGTCTATTTTCGTGTATGAATGCTTACTGTTAGATGATTTTTATATTTTTGAATTTACTCCACGCCACAAACAGATTTTGTATCTCTGTGCTTCAAATAAATTCGTTTCTTTCTTATCATTTCCTTTTTTTGCTTCATAATTCGAATTGACTATTTTAGCATCCGTTTTTTTTCCAGCCTGTAATCCATCTTTTTATTTTGTCGTTTTTCTAACAGTTTTCGGCCTCTTACTGTTCATTCGTCTTTCTCTTCTACTTCATCTATTCTCACTTTCTCTTCCATCTTTTTTATCTTCTTTCTAACCTATTTCTACTTCCTCTTTTTTTCATTCTTCTTTCCCTTCACCTTCTACATTATTATTTTTAGATTCTCTGACCTCCTCAGTGTCTCTAATTTTTTCATCATATTTTTTCACCTCCTCCCGACACCTCTCCTCCCCCTATCCGTTTCCCACAGCACGCATCTTCTCATCACTTTTTTTTCTTTGGCTTCCTTCTCTTTCTTTACTTCGTTACTTTTTCCTTATTTCTTATTTCTTTCTTTCTTTCTTTCCTTCCTTCTTTCTTTCTTTCTTTCTTTGCTTGCTTGCTTGATTGATTTTTCTTCGTTTCTTTACTTGCTCGCTTCTTTCTTTTTTCTTTCTTTCTGTTTCTTTCTTTCTGTTTCTTTCTTTCTGTTTCTTCCTTTCTTTTCTTGCTCTCTTTTTCTTTGTTTCTTTTTTTCTTTGCTTCATTTTTCTCTTTTTTACTTGCTTTTCTTTCTTTGCTTGCGCTTTCTCTCTTTTTTGCTTGCTTTCTTTTGTTTCTTTCTTTGCTTGCTTTTTCTTTGGTTCTTTATTTTCCTCTCTTTCTTCCTTTGCTTGCTTGACTTTTCTTCCTTTCTTTGCTTGCTCGTCTCTTTCTTTCTATCTTTCTTTCTTTCTTTCTGTTTTTTCTTTGCTTGATTTTCCCCTTTTTTATTTGCTTTTCTTTTTTTCTTGCACTTTCTCTATTGCTTTGCTTGCTTGCTTTTCTTTATTTCTTTGCTAGCTTTTTCTTTACTTGCTCTTCTTCTCTTTCTTTCTTTGCTTGCTCGCTTTTTTCTTCCTTTCTTTCTGTTTCTTTCTTTCTTTGTTTGCTTTCTTTTTTCTTTCTTTTTTTATTTTTTATTTGCTTGGTTTTTCTCTTTTTTACTTGCTTTTCTTTCTTTGCTTGTGCTTTCTCTCTATTTTGCTAGCTTGCTTTTTTTTCTTTCTTTTTTTGCTTGCCTTTAATTTACTTCTTTACTTGCTTTTTCTCTCTTTCTTTGCTTGCTTGACTTTCTTTCTTTCTTTCTGCTTTTTCTTTCTTTGCTTGCTTGCTTTTTTCTTTCTTTCTTTTTTTCTTTGCTCGATTTTTCTCTTTTTTACTTTCTTTTTTTTCTTTGTTTGCGCTTTCTCACTTTTTTGCTACCTTGCTTCTATTTCTTTCCTTGTTTGATTTTACTTTATTTCTTAACTAGCATTTCTTCTCTTTCTTTATTTCCTAGTTTGATTCTTCTTTCTTTCTTTTCTTGCTCGCTTTTTTCTTTTCTTGCTCGCTTTTTTCTCTCTTTTTCTTTCTTTCTTTCTTTCTTTCTTTCTTTCTGTTTCTTTCTTTCTTTGCTTCCTTCATTTTCTTCCTTTCTTTGCTCGATTTCTTCTTTCTTTCTTTCTGTTCTTTTCTTTCTTTGCTTGTTTGCTTTTTTCTTTCTTTCTTTCTTTCTTTTTTTCTTTGCTTGATTTTTCTCTTTTCTTTCTTTGCTTGCGCTTTCTCTCTTTTTTGCTAGCATGCTTTTTTTTCATTCTTTTCTTGCTTGCTTTTCCTTTATTTCTTAACTAGCATTTCTTCTTTTTCTTTCTTTGCTTGCTTGATTTTTCTTTCTTTCTTTCTTCGCTTGCTCGCTTTTTTCTTTCTTTCTTTCTTTCTTACTGTTTCTTTCTTTCTTTGCTTGCTTCATTTTCTTCTTTTCTTTGCTTGCTCGCTTCTTTCTTTTTTTCTGTTTTTTTTTCTTTTTTTGCTTACTTGCTTTTTTCTTTCTTTCTTATTTTCTTTGCTTGATTTTTTACTTTTCTTTCTTTGTTTGCACTTTCTCTCTTTTTTGCTAGCTTGCGTTTCTTTCTTTCTTTCCTTTCTTGATTGCTTTTGCTTTACTTCTTTACTTGCTTTTCCTCTCTTTCTTTCTTTCTTTTTCTTTATTTTTCCCCTATTCAGCTTTCTTGTTTGTCTGCTTTCCATAGACAAACATTTTTTTGCGCTTCGGCGAACCTCAAGTCTTCTCCTCCGACACACTCGTAATCACACACTCAAATACTTATCACCCACCAACTCGCCTAAGCCTCAACAAGAACTCTTTAACATTTCCGTCTGACTTTAATATTATCATCCCCTTCCATCTCCGCCCACCCGTGTGTTTTACTTGCCTGCCTGTTGTAGAGTCCTGCATTTTGTTACTTATTTGAAATACCTAAATCTGCCAGAATGGGCGTTGCTGATTTCACAAGAACCCAAAATAAATAAATCTACGATACACTATATAATTTTTTATATACTCCTTGAACTTTAACCTGTCATAATGGGTTACCTGTCAACATCAAGGAGACAAACTGACAACAATGCTGACCGCCTCAAATTTAACGAGTTTGTTTGAAGAACACACTGTCAAAAAGAAAGATGTCCGCTGGAAATATTACTGTGTATCACTGATTTCTTGTACCTTCAAGCGAAAAGGAAATATTAGGGTAGAGAAAATTATCAAAGATGGAATCCCATAATTTAATGTATAGACTCTGCAATTTTTTTAAAAGTCAGACGTGACTCTTTTTCATTTTTTTTTTTTTAAGCATTTCGCCCCGAGCAAAGCGGGAGTGTCACTAGTACGCAAGGGGCTACAGAGAGTGAAAGAAAGAGAAAAGAATAAGTATAGAGGGGGGGAGGAAAGGATAAAAAGAAAAACGTGGGTCAAGGCATCAGAAGATCTCGATTGATATTACATTTAAATTTTTGAAGATTATAGTTCAAGTAAGAGGAAAGGAGTTCCACTGCCGGGAAGTGCGGGAAGAGAATTTGCTGGAGAAGAAGAGGCAGTTATATTTAACTGTTTCAACAGGGAAAAGGCGGGACCGAGAGGCCAACCTAGTAGCAAGCTGAAATTCATACAGTCGGGGCACCGGTGAAAATACCTCATCAGAGCAGTTGTCATGAAAATATTTGTAGATAAGACAGAGGGAAACCACATCACGTCTGTGAGAATGTGACTGGAGTCGTGATGCCAAGTCAGGAGCGATCATATTGCAGATCCGTCTTTGGACTTTGTCGAGATGAAGAGCGAGGGCACCAGACCATATATGACAATAGTATTCCATGCATGGACGAATGGTAAGATTTGTAGATGCGAATGATGGACTCAGACGAGAAAAAAAACCTTCTGGCACGACATAGAGGACCAACTTTTCTTGCGACTGAAGTCTTATTTCAGTTACAGTTCTGAGGATAATAAAGTTTGCCTTTGGAATCTCCTATGCAGTCTATTCCTCTGCCTATACCTTGCTATTCATCACAAGTTATTTTGTAGTCAGTTGTTCAGTGTCAAATTCCGTCTTTGATTACCGTTTCTGTGTCTAACATTACTTTACCATAACTGCTCTCTTGAATAACCTGTCATAGGTTGTTAATTTTCCCGACAGAGAGTAAAAAAGAATTGGCAAGTAAAAAACGCTATGTCAAAAAGATCTTCTTTTTTTTTATCTTGACACCGCTTTTGCTGCATACTTCTCCGACAAATTTAAATTTTTCTAAATGGTATTTTTAGAATTTTAGTAAAACCCAACTAAAAGAATTTTTGCTTCAGAATAGATATATTCAAAACCTATTTTAGTGAATTTATGTGGCAAGAGCAAGTAACAAAAATGCTTTTTTAAATTTAAAAAAAAATGGTAATTCCAGTTATTGTTATAAAATTTATTTTTCCAGAGTTCGCAGATATTTTTATAAATTTATGAATAAAAAACTTTCATAGTTATTTCTTTATAATATAGTAAATAATAAACATGGCATTGTAGTTTTTTTATAAACTTGTAAGGAGTGGAGTAATGGATAGCGACTCCGATTGAGGAATCGGGGAGCCGAGTTCGAATTCCAGTCGGATCAATTACATGCATTTACGTGCTAATACCCTTTGGGAAGGTATGAATCCTCTTCTTCTCCCTTCCAAGCTATAGGTAAATTACAGGACAGACTGGGTTTTATAGACATTGGCGGCAAGCGATGTAGGAGAAAGGAAAAACTCTGAATTCAAAACCGGCCTGGAGAGGGTTGAGCTCCGTCAGACTATCTTGCCCAAGAAACACCACCACTTCTGCGGCTGCAGTACACATGGTGCCCCTACGTCACTGAGGGATGACGGGATAAAAAAAAATAAAAACTACACTGGTAAATACACAATCTAATAAAAAAAGATATTATTTAACATGTTTCTTCCTACTTCTCGGGAATCCATAAATTCAGTTTCATATGGATGGGTTTTATTAAAATTGTGAAGAGAGATTTTTTAAATTAATAAATAATTACCCTTGATTGATTGGCTTTGTTATTTTTTTATTATGTCTTATTAACTTTTGGGGGATTATTTAAAGCTGATACATATATAGGATTGTAGGAATAACCCTTTATTTTCGAGAGTGAATATTGCACTAATAATTTTTTAAGATTAAAATAATTTTTCCAGATAAAAGTTCTACTGTTTAATCCATAGCTCAACATTGATTTCTACCTTTCCCGAGGATATTGTACATAAGAAATTGTGCTCTCCAATCGTAATGAACATGTCGGATTATTGCTTTAGAAATATCTTTATTTTCGTTTTGGATACGAAACTCAGCAGATATGTGTTTTTGGAAAAAATTAAAGTGTGTTTCATTAAGACGGATTATATATAAGGGTGTTTCATTAAGATGGATTAAAGTCAGCAGTAAATAAATCAGTGTTATTTGTGAAAATTTATTTATTTCTCTATTAAATCATGTGATTTAAGTCATGGCAATTATATGTGAAAAATAATATCGCCCAAATCTGAAAGAAAAAGAAAAAAATCATTAGACGCTTAAACTTAATTTACATTTAAAATCGGTTCAAATTATTAGAACACGCTTTGTATCTGAATGGGAAAGTTTGCTTTGCTTAAAAGGAAAAATAAATCCTTGCTAAACAGTGACGTTTTCTGTAGCCAAGTGGTGAATTACGCTGGACCAAAAAGCTGTTTCATCTGCAAAGTGCGGACGCTGAAGAGCACATTAAGATTGCTCGAATGAGCAGGCTGATTCACGTAATATAGACTGTTTAAAATTAAAATACGAACAGGGCGTCTATTTCAAATACGAGTACCCACTATAATTACCATTGAACTAATAAAAATTCCGGATTAAAAATAAATGCATTAACTATTACAATATATACGATAAAAAAATATTTTAATGTATGCTATTTATGCTTAATTTATTTAGCGATGGATCGTATGTACGAGTTCCATTTGAGGTCCCAATAGGCACCCAAAAGCACGGGACCTAACGCGATAGGCGAAAATCACCAGTCCGCCCAGTGAGGATTAAATGCCACTAGTTGGTTTTCGAGGCTTTGAATGTAACCAGACAGTTTTTTGTTTACCACTGGGCTGCCAGGCTCTGGTCATGTCTAACCTTAACACTAACCCTAACCATGCCGCGATGGAGGATCAGTGAGTGTCTAGCTAGATGCATACGAGCTCTTAGTCAAGATGCAAGTAAACGATTCCATAAGATTAATGTTGACATTGCCCGGGGCGGGGAACACCTTTCTTCGGTGTTGTGCCGTGTCGATACCTTTCACCAAAATTTTCTATGCCGTCATACGTTTTCCGTTTTGAAAAAAAATTCTTCCGGATCTACAATTTATTGGGACTGACTGTTGATCAGTAAACACCTGTTGCGTAGAGCAAGAAAAGTGCCCAGAAAAAAAAGAGTAAAAAAAAAAAAGAAGATTTGCAAACAGTTTATGTTTCAAAATGGATGAGTCTATGTTTTCGATATTTGAAACGATAAAAAAAAAACAAGAAAAGATTCATCAATTTTAAATTCTTAAATCTAGGATATGTTTAAAACGACGTGTTTTAATCATTTTCATTTTGTAAATTGCAGTTGTTCGACTGGGCTTAGAGTGAAAAGATATATTATATGAGAGTGGCCGCTGAAAAGTCGAGACAACACAAAGACGACACGACGATATTTACCAGTCTCCCTACGAGGTAGGATGTGTGACAAGGCCGAATTTAATGTGGGGCAATCTGAGCCCGTAGGCTCGGCCAAAAATTCCCCGTAACCCCACATAAACGGGTTCGGGTCTGCCTACCGCCCCGTCCAGTTCCTCTCTGCCCGAAGGCCGAGAGTTTGACAACAGCTAAGATCTGAGTAACAGATCTGAGCTCGACTCATAAAGATGACACGACAAGTGATAAACATAACCATTCGTTTATTTATTTTGCCCGCTGGATGTGTCTTGATCCCACCATTCCCTAGTGGGACCGGAAGTGCATGCAATCATCAGGATTATTGATATTGTTATAACATCTCCCTCCTAAGGTATTTTATTTTCTCTATTAGTTTATAACTTTTCCAAATCACAAAATAAATAAATACAAATCAAAGTTTGTTTTGGCTATAGTCTAAGTTTGGTTACATTGAGAAATCAAACAGATATTTTGGTGTTTGTATTTTTCGTCCTCATCTTGTTTTTCCATTACCTTCTCTTGAATTATTATTCGTTTGGAGATCCTTGCAATGATAATTAATTGGTTTATTTCCCAAAAGTCTTTTCTCAAAGCCTGAAAATTAAATATATTTCTTATTTCTTCAGAAATCGTCTTGATTAGGTGTCGCAATATACAACATGTTTTCAAGGGCGATAACTCACTCACTTTGTGAAATCAAACAGATACTTTGAAGCTTGTGTTTTTTGTCGTCGCCATTTTCTTTTTCTAGTACTTTTTCTTGTATTATTATTTGTTTGAAGCCAAAAAGTATTTTTAGATTATTTTTAAATGTTTTGAAAATGTATCACTGGGCTTAGAGGGGAAAGATATATTATATTAGACTGGTCGCTGAAATGTCGAAGCAACACAAAAGACAACACAATATGGGGTAAACTCAACAACGCATTTTATTCAAACTGCTCACTGGATCCGTCATCATCCCGGCATTCCTTAGTGGGATCGGAAGTATTTACAATCATAATCATAATAATCATTATTGATGTTGTTATATACCCACATTATAAGGTAGTTTATTTTCCTTATTAATTTACAATTTTGCCAGATTACAAAATAAATAATTACGAAATTAAAATTTGTTTTGGTTACAGGTCAAGGGCGATAACTCACTCACTTTGTGAAAGGAAACTGATATTTTTGTCCTCGCCTTTTTTTTTCTAGTACTTTTTCTTCTATTATTATTTGTATGAAGATCCTTGTAATGATCATAAATTGGTTCCTTTCTTAAAACTCTACTTTCAAAACCTGAAAATGAAATATATTTCCTATTTCTTCGGACAACCCCTTGATTAGTTGTCACAATATACGAGCTGTTTTCAATATCTGATGAATTGATCGTTCCTGCAGTGTTCCAATATTTCTCTTTATCTAATTTTATTCTATCTCCTCTTTTTAGAGTTGGTAAATTTCTGGCACCATGGAATCTGTTATTACATGCGACTGGCCGCTGAAAAGTCAAAGCAACACAAAGACGACACGACTGCGCGCTGGATCCGTCGTGATCCCAGCATTCCATAGTGGGACCGGAAGTGCTTACAACCATAATCATTATTAGCGATGTTGTTATAACATCCGTCTAATTCTCTCGTATCTTTCGTGTTTTCCTTTGTTTCCCCGCTTATTTGATTTGTCTTTTCTCTACTTCTAACAAAACAAGGTCCGAGCTTGCAAAATAGAATATTGGAGAACAGCCAAAGGTTTACAGCGCCAGAAACATTGTGTAATACAATAAATTTTATCGATGAGGATATTAGTCAAAACTAACCAAAAATAAAATAATTTCATGACAACAGTCCGCTAAAACTTAATTCGGCTCGTTGAGGTATTTGAATGAAAGTTCTTGTTCAAGAAAGAAAAGACGTGTCCCGTTATTTTTACCATTTCTGCGCACGTTTTCTTTCTTTCTTTCAGACATGAACAATATATATATATATAGAGAGAGAGAGAGAGACAGAGTGAGAGAGAGGTGAGGGTTAGACGTCGTATCTCCAGAAAACGCCGCCAATTTTCTCGTCTTATTTTTTTTCAACAAAAGATAAAATTTCAATCCTTTTTAGCTACGTTTTTTTTTTGTTTTGTGTGTGTGTGTGTGTGTGTGTGATTTTTTTTTAAATTTTCGTTTCCATTTTCTTCCATTTTATTTTTTCTTTCTCTTTAACCCAGAGCTCCACCCAAACCCTGTTTTACAGAAGCCTAATAATATTATAAATGACATGTCAGATGTTTCGACCAAGATGGGAGTCTGACAAGAAGTAATCTCGAAAACAAAAAATATGCAGAAATAAACAAATAAATTGATGTCGAAAGCGAAAGCCGAAGAAAATGTTCCTCAGAACTTGCGTCACAAAACAGATGCAGAACATCGCGGTCGCTAAAAGATATATAAATTATAAAATATATAACTACGAATATTCCTGTTTCGTGTCAAGACTAAAAATAGGTGTAGCAGCATTTCAGCTCCTCATTCCTGCCCTAGCCTGTAGGGTACATATTGAAAGAGCTTTACTCCGTTGTTCTCTTGTACTCTTTCTTCTCCATTAAGCATTTGCGATAAGCTATAGGCGGATGCACGGTGGAGTAATGGATATCGACTCGGACTGATAGGAGAGACGAGTTCGAATTCCAGTCGGATCCATTGCATTCACTTACGTGCTACTACCCTTGGGAAAGGAATGATTCCTCTTCTCCCCAACCAGCTACGGGTAAATAGCAAGACAGACCGGGTTCTATAACCCTGGATGGCAACTGGTCTACTGCAGAAAGAAATGGCAACCTAATGCGGGAAAAAAATCTGCCTCGTCAGTCATATATCGAAAGATGCATGATTGCCTAAGTGTATGTCATGTATGGCACATAACTGACTGACAAGCTATCGACATTTTATCAGTATATATGGTAAAGGATGGGAGCACGATGACACGCAATGGTTAACAAGCTTGTCTTTTTATTTACACTATTTAAATTGTTTGGAATGTTGTTTTCATCTTTGTTGCGATATTCAAGACGTTTCGGCTATCGTACGCTCCGGTCTTCTTCAGGTGATTGGAATTTCGAAATGAATACTTCATTTCGTCCACCGAAGTAGATTGTTCTCGTTCCATGTGCCATGCCTCTTCCGGATGTCTCAGGTTTCTCCCTTTAACTCAACTCTCCAAGTTTTTGTTCATCACTGCAGTAGCCAGGTATTGAACTCACAACTCTTTTGGTCAATTTACTGTATCCAACTAACGCTTTTATCCACTGGGTGCTGTAATAAAGAACACATGGCCCAGTGTATAAAAGCGTTGGTTGTATCCAGTCCAGTGTAAATTAGTATTATTTCCTTTGAAGTCTCTATTACACATTTCCTTCCGGGACCCAACCAAAGACCTAAGGTCCAAAATGGCTCCATGACATTTACAACTGATCATTTTTGTAAAAAAAAACATAAGATCGCACACATTTTACATAGATAAATCTATTCGTAAGCTGTGAGCTGTACTTGTGAGTACAATTTTTTGTATTTTTTCAAGAGATGGGCTACGAGGAATCCCTTCATTGAGTATATCGGAACCTTTTTTCAATCAAACCAAGGATTCCAACTACAACTGGTATTGTTGATGTCAGAATGTGCCACATTTTTTTTACTTGTTTTTTGAAATTTCGATTTCAAGGCCCTTGTATTTTGATAGTTTTTTGAAGATCTTCAAAGATACATTACAGTCTGCAAGTATTATTATTATTATTATTATTATTATTATTATTATTATTATTATTATTATTATTATTTCCTTTGATTTCTGGTGTATACTCCTTTCCCTTCGAATCCCAAACAGAGATCTAAGGTCAGAATTGGCATCAGGACATTTTCCACTGAGCATCTTTTTAGAAAAAGACAACAATACAAACCCTAAGATCACACATTTTACAATAGATCAAGCCCTTCGTAAGAAGTGGGCTGTACTTGAGAGTACAATTTTTTTTATATTTCCTTAAGGTTTGGATTACAAGAAATCCCTTCAAACAGTCTATCGGCATATTTTGCAATCAACCCGAGAACACCAACTCTGCAGATGTCATATCAATAAGAAGGCACATTTTGTCTTTGCGGACTCTAATCAAAATGTCTGGGCGATTAGCGTTGATTGGGTTTATCTGTGTGTATTGTAAAGTCCCATAAAATTGTTACAGATACTCTCTCTCTCTCGTCTGGGTGGTGTTCATACCATTTTCTTGTTATTTCCTTTCAGTAAGCGTTGCAGATTTTCCAGTGCATATATTGGCCCACTCTGTCATGTCGGATTTTATATTCAGTGGGTGCCAATAACGTGCAACCTGATACAAGATGGTCAATTGTTTCCGGATATTTATCACAGAATCTGTATTTTGGGCTAACACAATTTTTCAGAATGTGTGCTCGATAATTTCTAGTTTACAAGCATTTGTCCTATGAAGCAAGAATAAAACCTTCTGTTTCAGCTTTTACCCTTGCACTATGTAGCCACTGATGTGTACGGAGTTTCTCTACATCAGCTTGTTTGGTATGGGCTGAATATTGACTGTGAAGAGGTTTATCTTGTCATCGTTTCTGTATCTCGTCCATTGTATTACATTTGCTTTCTTTTTCAAGGTTTTTGCCGCTGCAGTAGGTGTTTTATGTTTTACTTGCATTTCTTCATCCATTTGAAACTCTATTTTGAACTTGCTGGATTTCTTTATTAATGAACACAGTTTGTAACTTCTTTCATCTTTTTTTGACGCAGATCATCATCCAGACGTCTGTAGTTTCCAGGTATTTTTGAAAGCCGATTGTTGTAGTTTTGACAGTTCTAGTTGAAATCTTCTGCCTCCTTCGGATCTGGACGAATACAGACGATCAATATCACCATTAGAATGCTGACAAGTGAGAAGCTTTCTGGTTTGGGCTCCCATTCGCTTAATGCCAGCTACGGTCCAGTTAAGAAGAAACTGTATTGCATCATTGGTACAGCCAATGTACTTATGGCTGATATTATGTTTTGTGAATTCAGTTCGGTATTCAGTACCAAACGCACATGCCTGTAGTATTCCATTCTTACCTTTCCTTCGTTTGGTTATGCTGTATTCTCCTTTTATAATTCCTTGAAGGATATGGAATACAGCATAGCCAAAGGAATTAAGGACAGACAAAACAAAAGCGGTAACTGGGGGGTCTCCATTGTCATTTCCTGGGCATTTCCATTCTGGGGATTTTGTTAGAGCTTGCCTAACATCATTCTTGGTTATATTTTACCATTCTTGCTCAGGTTTTTCTTTCATTCTTTCTTGTTCTCGTTTAATCCATTCTGCATTGGGGTTACATTCCTTTGGGCTGCTCCAAAAATTCTCCCAAAATTTTTGTACTTCTTCAATAGATTGTTGATTTTTGACTTCTATAACAGTCAATCTCCCTGTAAAATTTATTTTTCTCCTTCTTCTTCTTCTTCTTCTTCTTCTTCTTCTTATTATTATTATTATTATTATTATTATTATTATTATTATTATTATTATTATTGTAACCTAAGGAAAGTCACTGAATACAATAATCACATAAAGGTCGGTAATAAACAATAATACTTAGGACACGAGCAACACATATAAGATTCGCCAGCGGCGCGTAGAAGAAGTAGTCAACTGATAGAAGTGAGTCAAGTGAATTCCACAATGGATCTCAAATTGCAGGATATCTACCAACTACCTCACGCGATCAGATGTGACACAAGGCCGAATGTAATGTGGAGTATCCGAGCCCCTAGGCTCCGCAAAAAATTCCCCGTAGACCCCGGGGAGCTGCTTCCTGGGACGAGACTCTGCCCTTCGACAGCCTCGTCTGGGGATCCTCTCTGCCCAGAGCCAGAGAGTTTGACCAGCACTGCTGGAGACGAATTTCCAACTGCAGACCTACATACAGCATTTACTACTGTATTTATGTGAATGAGAACATACCCATCATCGTCTGTAGATATGCTACAACACTTATTATTATTAATTTTATTATTATTATTATTATTATTATTATTATTTCTAATTTTTCTGATATCCTGTTTGATACAATTCTTTACCTAACAGATTGTATCTCCAGCGGATTAAATAATATTAATATTAATGTATCGCTTTCATAACGCTTAACTCTCCATTTGAATGACAATTCCAACATATTTAGGCACTTAAAACAACATGCCTTGCACATTTTTTTTTAAGCGTATCACCGCAAGCAAGGCTGGAGGCCACTATCACGCAAGGGGTTATAGAAGGGTTGGAGGAAGAGCAGATAGGAGTGGTAAAGGAGAGGATGTGGAGAAAGAGAAAGACAGTGGGTCGATCAAGGCAAGAGGGTTACAGAAGATTTGGAGCGAGAGCAGATAGGAATGAAAGGTGAAAGGATGTGGAGAAGGGAAGTGGATAGATCAAGGCAACTGGAGATG
>OZ038485.1:98384226-98459226 GCA_964036315.1 Acanthosepion esculentum | reverse complement strand
CTTCAACTTAGAGCTAAAAAGATCAATTAGAAAAGACCCAACTCAACGCGTAAGACGTTTGGCACGTTAGAGAGAAGTTTCAGCTATGACAGTCCAAAGAGCAGTGAAAAAAGACTTGAAAATGAAATCGTAAAACCAGTGAGGCAAAGTGTTACTCCAGGTCAGAAACTTAGGTTAGAGAGGGCGAATATCATCTTGAATAATTTGGAAATTAAACCTGGAATAATATATACATCACGATACTTCTCTTAAGCTTAGAGAGTAATTATACATTCTTATTGCTCAATGTATATATATATATATATATATATATATATATATATATATATATATATATATATATATATATACCCAAAACGAAATACATAGGGCATCAGCATAATTAAAAATTTCTATATACCTACATATATGTCAGGCTTTGTAAATAACAATATATATCAAAATCAAACGTGATTTTATGGCGGATATTATGCATTTGAAAGTGACGAAAAAAATTTTTTTTTCATTTTAAACAGTGTATTACGTTAACAGCAGCACCTTTTAAAACTTGCATTAAAGAGAAACTGCAGCCACAAAACTCAATTTTTTATATATATATATATATATATATATATATATATATATATATATATATATATATGGGTGTGGGTGTGTATAGTTATAAACCAAATAATTAGATACTAGCAATTGTGTATACGCACGTTAGCGTGCATACATAGGCAAGTGAGTAAATATTTACTTAATTTAATATATGGTGTAAACAAAACAGTGCTTAATGTAGTATATATATATATATATATATATATATATATATATATATATATATTTATATATATATATATACTTACGTTCGAAGTGCAACTCAAAGTTTCGTGGTTCTCCCAAATCATCAGACACGAACTATATATATATATATATATATATATATATATATATATATATACCGAGAAAGAGAAAGAAAGAGAGAGAGAGAGATATTTTATTCATGTACTTCATATAATCATTTTTTGAGTTTATTTTCGACCTTCATTACGTCATGTTAATGTGTTCGTATGTCATTGGTATACTTTTGATCGATCGACTGATTTGCTTTTTTTACAGTTTATCACAATTTTTTGTTGCGAGGGGCGTGGGTCATATAAAACCGAAATATTTTGTGATTGTACGAATAATTCAGATTCAACAATTTATCCCATAGTTGGGCAAGAAGGGATGAATTCATACTTTTCTCGATGGTATTTGCACGTAAATGGACATACTAAGTGTCTTTGAAGAGTCGAGAAGACTAAAATTTTCCTGTTTTTCTAATTATAAAATTACGTTATCTTCCAGAATTAACCTCGTAAACACACACACACACACACACACATATATATATATATATATATATATATATATATATATATATTTATATATGAGAATGCTATAAAACGTCAATTAATCATGCAGAGCTTTTAAATTAAAAAAAAATAGATCAGTCAGTCACGCTACCTTAGTTTCACCCTTTCGGTATCCTCAGGTAATAAGAGTCAAATGATTTCCTAACTCTTTATTATGTATGTTAAATCTTTATTTTATTTATACGTGAATTGAACACTTTTTAATACAACTGTTTCCTGATCTAATGCGACTCTGACCAATAACTGTTTACATATATATATATATATGTGTGTGTGTGTGTGTGTGTGTGTGTGTGTGTGTGTGTGTGTGATTCGCAGACAGTACTGTTTTCCTGTATCACAGTTCCTCAATGCGACTAGAAAACCGAATGCCTCAAGCCCGGATCGAAACCCAACCTTTCTACCCTTTCTCTCGCTACATATATATATATATATATATATATATATATATATATATATATATATGTATATGTGTGTGTGTGTGTGTGTACGATCATACATATATATATATAGATAGATATATATATATATAGAGAGAGAGAGAAAGAGAGAGAGGTAGAAGTCGTGCATGAAACGGCGAGGAACAAATATATATTTATTATTATTATTATTATTATTATTATTATTATTATTATTATTATCATTATTATTAACATTAATTCTGTTGTTGGTCATCGAGCACTGTTTTATTAACACTACCTCAGACACTACCCTATATATATATATATATATATATATATATATATATATATATATATATATATATATATATATATATATATATACATATACATATACATGTAGATAGATAGATAGATAGATAGATAGATAGATATTAATAAACTAAGATAGACAATGAGACTACGATAGATAGATAGATAGATAGATAGATAGATAGATAGATAGATAGATGAATGGATGCTTGGCTAACCTTAATAGCAGGTTTCTTCCGATCCTTCCCAGCTGTTAGGCATTGGACCCGTCAAGAATATCTTCAGATGAATCCTGGAATTTACTTGGACTCAAAATTTTGGTTGCTGATAAAGAAAAACATTTTTCTTATTTCAGTTCACAAAAAAAATTATTTCTTCTGTATCATTTTTTTTTATTTAAATGTAATTTGTTTTTAGCATTTACACGCCATGCAATAATTTCAAAATCTGTCAACCCTGAGTAAAATAAAATCCGAATAGGTAACATATTTGAAATAACTAAATTCTAATCTGTTATATACTTTATTTTTTCCTTCCTCCCTCTTACTTCTCATTATATATATATATATATATATATATATATATATATATATATATATATATATATATATGTATATATATATGTATATATATATATATATATATGTATATATATATATATATATTAAAAAGAAGAGAGGTACCGCATACTTTTTGGTTGTAATGTGGGGTTTTTTTTTAAATATTATCCTTTATTTTTCATAATTTTACAACACGTGTTTCTGGTCTCGCGACCGTCTTCAGGTAAAGTGTTGAGATTTACAGCCCAAATGTTTGCGGTACCTCTCTTCTTTTTAATATACACACTTTCTCTCGTTGGACCCATTATAACCTCTTCACATTATATATATATATACATATATATATATATGTGTGTGTGTGTGTGTGTGTGTGTGTGTGTGTGTGTGTGTGTGTGTGTGTGTGTGTGTGTGTGTGTGTGATAGACAGATAGATAGATAGATTTTGTTAAGAAATAAAAAAAAGAACAGAGTGAGAAAGATAGCGATAATCTAATAAAATATATCTGTGTATCTACGGCTACACTGAAACATTCATCCTTTGTCCGTTGCATAAAAAAGACAAAACTGCCTTCATTTCAGAAAACATAAACAAATTCTCTTTACTTTTTATTCTTTTAATTTAGTGATGAATAAAAATACTTTTGACAATATTAGACAACGAGTATTTCACATAAAAATTGTATGTGTCAGACAACGTATTTCTTAAAGCAATTTTCATATATATATATATATATATATATATATATATATATATATATATATATATAAAGTCAAGTCTCATTAAATAATTTAGACAGGTTCTGTCCTTTTATTTTTAATACGAACAAGTTTCTTAATATCCTTATTAAAGGAAGAAAGAAAATTACCATGTTGACGCATTCATTTTATTCCGAGTACTTTCGACATTAGCACAATGTCGTCATCAGGATCTTGTTTTTAAAGACAAAATTGTTGTGTTGATTCTGAAAATTAAATTGTTTACCTGTGAAATGAAAAACACTCTTGTTATGAACTGTATAAGTTTTTTTTAATATAGGCTCACGTGCAAACGTCAAGGGAGTTAACTAAGTAATTGTAATATATTGGTATGAACTAATAGTTTTAAATAGTTTTTTTTCATTTAAAAAAATATTTAGACATTAGTTACGTCACTTGATGTTACTTGTGCATTTGTCTGTGGGTGTCTATGTGATTGTGTATCTGTTGGTCTGTGGGTGTGTGTTTGTGTGCTTTTGGGGGTGTATATGTGTGTCTGTTTGTGTGTGTTGTGTGTGGGGATATGTCTGTGTGTATGTGTGAGAGTGAGGATATATATCTTTAATTTGTCAAATATTCAGGCCGGTAGGCGAACATAAATAAATAAATATACTGTTTAATAAAAAAAACTAAACGTCTACGCAAATATGAGTATCCAATAAAAATAATGTTGAAAGTGATACAATCTGTTGGATTAATAAATAAAAAAAATCCATCGATCCTAGGCCTAGGACCTAACACCACCCTGGCACAGACAATTCTATGGTCCGAATAGTCTATACCTTTGATTTCGAGAATCTATGGCGATAAGGATTACGCCAAAAGGCACTATACAACCTTGTTTGATTGGTAAAGTCCTTCATGCCGAAGCATGTCTAAAGCACGCAGTTGAGGAGCTGAATATAACATGAATCAGTTCAGTTACATATTTTATATTTGCATTTATCCCATATATATAAGCAGTAAATTCGACCTTGGCAACCGAACGATCCTCAGTGGCCGAATCAGTTAAGGCACGTGGCTATATGACGGTTCCGTATAGGATACAGGTTCGAATCCCTGTTGGAAGATGAATATTTTCTATGAAAATTTCTTGGACATTCAGGCCGGTAAATATTATTTAATACTGTTTACTATAAACAGTTTCATAGACGAACCTTTAATATATATATTATATGTGTGTGCAAATTTGTAGAAAATCGTTAGGTTAATAATCCGAAGTTCTTTAGTAATTTTATTAAATTTATGGAACTCCGTAAATTTCAGGATTAGTTATTCCAAAATTCGCTTGAGGATGGAACAGAGGTGGGTACTTTAATTCAATTTAATTTCTATAATTAAATTGAAGTTTTTAACTTCTATTTTTGAAACATGAGAACACTTATGTAGCGATGGAATCATATTTTTTAAATCATTATAATATATATATATATATATATATATATATATATATATATATATTTATATATATATATATATATATATATTATATATATATATATATATATATATATATATATATATAGTTTCATAAACGAGCCTTTTCGTAATGGTTTGCTCTACACGTCAGGAGCTTTTAGCAATTGACAGCCGTTTCTCAGTTGTTTAATCAATTTATGTACTCGTTATTGGTGATAGGCTGATTTTTCCTCTTTGATGAGAATGAATAGAGTACAATCCCAACGTTTGTAAAATATAATTTAAAGAAGGGCTCAGTTCAATGGAGAGCAACATTGTTTATTTTAGGATATTACACCGAAAACATGTCAAAACCGCTACACAATTGCAGTCATGTTTCGATGCGTATCAAATGCATCTCATCAGGCGATCGTAAATTACTTAAAATCGACCTTGCTAACCGGACGCTTTAGGCACGTCACGCGAAATGACGGTTCCGTATAGGATGCAGGTTCGATTCCTGTCGGAGAACGAAAATTTTCTATGATAATTTCTCGGACATTCAGGCCGGTAAATGTTATTTAATACTGTTTATTATAAAACAGAGCACTTGCTTAAATATTTGTATCTATAAAAAGAACGTTAAACATATCACAAATGTCTTTAATATATATATATATATATATATATATATATATATATATATATATATATATATATATATATATATATATATATATATATATATATATATATATATATGTATATGTATACTTTTTATTTATGGTCCATTTTTCTACGTAAAAATAAGGAGTGTAGTATGCAGGGGTCAATTTTTGGACGCGGTTAATATTCAAGTCTTTCGGGTGACTAAAACCTACCTGCATTCTCGAGGTATCGTTGGCTAACCTTAACGGTATAGGCATGCACGAAGACAAAAGTACCGTATCTACCGTCTTGGAAATTTTCTGGTAAGTGTTTTTCTCGCCATTTTTGGTTAGCTTTGTACAAAAAAGAATAAAGACTATTTATTTGCCATAAAATAGTTCCAGTGCTCCAATATTTCCCTACCGTAGGCCTACTAATGTTGTTCCTTATGCAGAATCTATATGTGAAGATCAGGCTTCTCACAAAAAATTCAGGGGTCGTAATATACTCGAAGTAGGCTTATCCACGAATATAAATGGTAAACAGAGAAACTATGCAGAATATTAAGGGCATTAGATGAAGACATGTAAGAAAATAAACTACGAAACTTAAGTAAACATCCCAAAGAGAAACATGTCATTTAGCCGAAAAAAAATACATGTAAACTGATGCCTTGCTAACGACCTTAGAGCTACAGTGGACGGCTTTGGCTAGAGTTGCAGTTCGCCAAGCAGTGAACTAAAAACGTCAACAGTGAGGAAATAGAGATATGTTTTGATCTCGTCATGCAGACGGTTAAATCATAGGTCCCTTCGAAACTGATGATGGTATCAAGATAAACAAAATCAAAATGGTGGCCGATGTCCAAAACGACATTACCAAGGGCAAAAGATGGCTTCTTAATTTTAACGCATCCGAAACTAAACTTCTCTTCGTTAATCATCTGAGAGAACCCACTCTGCCTTCCATCAGTACGGATGATACTAACCTCCAAGAAAGTGACTCGTTTCGCCTTCTCGGTCTGGAAAGACAATATTCAATTCATTGCTAGGTCAACTACCAAGAAAATTGGTTCTCTGTGCCGTGCGAGACAATTTTTCTCTCTAGAATCTATCTTACATATCTATAAGTCTACCATTCGTCCCTGCTTAGAATATTGCTGCTATATATGGTCCAGTGCCCATGCTCTTCACCTCACCCTCCTTGATAAGATCCCAAGAAGAATCATGAATATTAGTGGTCCTGATTGGCTTCAGTCACTTACCCAATGCCGGAAGGTTGCCGCTCTGTGCCTTTTCTATAAATACGTTCATGGTAATTGTTCGAATGGGCTCTTCACTATGGGACCCAGACTTCATGAATTTAAGCGCAACACTAGACTAGAGTCAAGATCTCATCAATTCTTTTAGTTAAGATGTCTAGATGTAGCCGTGAGTTCTATGCAAACAGTTTATTTTCTCGCATTTCGCACTTTTGGGACTCACTTCCGGCTCCCCCAGCCAACTTTAATCTGCAAACGTTTAACTGCAATGTCAATCGCTATCTACTGTCCCCCTGATTACTCTTTTCTTTTTACACTCATTATTAATGTTTTTGTTCCTAATTCATTCACATTCTGTGACCTCTTGTATCTTAGTGGCTTTACTGCCTTGCATAGGGTGATACCGATTTTTAAAAAAATACAGTAAATTCTTGGACAATACATTTTTCGATTGCTACAAAGCACAGACAAGAAGATTTAAGCTCCTGTATATCTCACTTAATTTGCCCGGGACTCATTAACGCCATTTTTTATTTATCCATTTGATGCTGATCAAGGGATATTTCTCTGATTCTCTATAACCAGGTTTTGGTACCTTTGTATTTTTACCAAGTCCGTCTTCGCGATGTTTTTCCCAAGTCACCACAACATCTATCAGGATCCAATCATGGCTGCTCTTGTGCACAAGTGTGATATCAGGGCGATTTCTCTCCAAGCTCTTGTCAGTCAATATTATTATTATTATTATTATTATTATTATTATTATTATTATTAATTTTTCCAGTTTTCTGGATTTGATATAATTCTTGTTGACTTCAATCCAATAAGGAATAACTGCAAAACTCTTTCCTCCTCCCCTCTTATAGGCAAAAGCACACAAATGCATGCTGGGATTTTTTTTCTTGGCCAATAAAAACGGCCTGTGTGCAGTTTGACATGACTCAGTCTCGATCTGCCTTTGTCTAAAAGACAGAACGCAACGTTCACCTGTCCGAACTTGCTTTTGGGTGTCGACGCCAATTCTTAGTTTGTGAACTTTTTGCTTTATTAATTTGCATTGCATATATTTTTTATTGTTTGCTAGCTTGATATTATTTTATTTTGCTCTGTTCCTTTTTCTTTTTATTGCAAACTTTGTTCATTTGCTTTGTTAGACAATTCAAAAGCAATCTGCATTTGGTCCGCATGATCGTAGACGGTTTACAAGACGACGAGGAAAACGCGCTGATCAATTTAGATCAGTTCAAGGCATTCGATAGGGTCGACCTTTGGTATCTGGTTGCTGTCCTGCAGGCCGCCGGATTCGAGCCCGACTTCCGTAAGTGGATCAGCCTCTAGAGTGAGTAGCCATGGTCAAATGCAAAAATAACAATACTTCAGACCAATTATTCTTCACCTGGAAACCGGGACCGGACCACACTCCAAGAATGAGGACGGGTCCGTCTGTCCAATTAAAGGACCCGGAAGCACGACCCCCTTCCAGGCATCTAACAGCAAGCCGGGTCACTTGTGGCGGTTAATTTTGGCCCAGGTCAACATCTCATGCCGCTTATGCGCGTTCTGTACTACCTCAATATCGCTATATCACGACACGAAAATAGACACGTCATCGGCGTACGCGGAAACCCTGGCTCGACATAGGGCCGGACTGCACGACTTGTCCCTTGGCCGGCAAAGGAGGGGCTCCAACGCCAAAGCGTAAAGTAAGGACGCAGGATGCCTTTAATTGTTCGTCTCCTCACAGCACAAGCTCAAGAAAACTGACTGCAAACGCTCCCTCAGGATCTTGGCCAAAATCTTTAACACCGTGTTTATCAGGGCTATGGACCCATAGTCATCTAATTCCCGCCCAACAACCCTTGTCCTTTTTCAACAGCGTGATCACACACCTGGAGATCCGATCGTGGATTGACCCCTACCGTAACCAGTTGTTGAACATCACTGTCAAAATTGGAACAAAGATGCGCGAAGCCTCAAGTGAAATTCTCGAAGACTTGCCGCTGCCGACCAACTTCAATGCCAAGTGAACTCACCTTTTGTGAACTCACCTTCGCATCTTGCCGCTTCAGTCGACGAAAGGCGAGGAAACTCAGACAAATAGCTGCAAAACTGGTCACCACTGAGACCAGTCTCCTTGGTATACTGGCTCTCAAAATGCCGCCGAAACGCCTCACGTATGCCCTTGTCAACCTCAGAGTATGCCCTTCCGGAGTAGTGACCTCGCGAACGTATCGATCGAACCTCGATGGATAACTTCCTTGCGCAATTGCTCCCATTTTTACAGCTACATTAGACATCTTGTTTAACCTATGTCTAGTTACCTGACCCTGGTAACGCTGCTAGCCTCATGCTCCAGAGCCTGTTTAGTTTGTAATATCTTTATAGGATCCCCCAGCCATCGCCCTGGACAGACTATCCTCTGTAGTCTTCACCATCTTAGCCCTGTCTAAGGCGAGTCATTGGTTATATTCGGTGGTGAAAGGCTTAATCCTATCCTTAAGCCTCTCCGACCACGTATTCCCAATAACCGCTCCCACTAATTCCCGCTGTTCTAATTTAGTCATCTGCTGTCGGAAGACCCTCCTGTCCAGTAAAGACAGGTTGAACTTCCAGTGTCCAGCCATCCTAGGCCTAGCGCCTAACACTACCCGGGCACAGACGAGTCTATGGTCCGAATAGTCTAACCGTTGTAACGTGGAACAATCTATCAAATCTAGAGGGACCATTCTAATTAACCTTCTATCCAGGTAGCTGGCTACCCGAAGAGTCAGCCACCTAAGAGCCCACTTTCACATCTCTCATCCCTGATGATCGACCTGGTATCTATCGACGAGATCAAACTCACAGATCAGATCAACCAAGCTACGATCGGCTGATGACCACCCTATAGTTCTCCGCCTCCTGTCTATCTTTGGGCCCATGATGATATTCCAGTCCTCCATTAAGACTAATCGACCAGGAACGGCCCCAACTGAACATAAACTGCGACGACCCGAAACGAACCAGTGTTCACAGCAATATTGGCGACGAAAAACCTCTGTCAGCTGTTCTCCATATGCTGAATAAACAACAAAGTCGCTAGATAGCACACGAGCATCAACCTCGCAAAAACGTGTGTCTCCTGGATCGCAGTCACATCCACGCCGAAAGACAAGAGGTCACGAAGAAGACGGACTTCTTTACTCCGATATTTCAGGCCCATCACATTCAAGCTGGCTAACTTAATAGACATCTTTTAAATTGAGTCCCTTAAACACAGACTGGACGGAAACCTGCGAGGGCCAAGACTCCCAGTGCCAACACCAGACGTAATTTGTCCTCCTGAGACAATGCCGTCGACGTCTGTGGGGGGAAAGTTAATTTTAATGCCCTATAAAGAGAAGTGTTAAGTAAAACCGGGACCCTCCCATAGCAAAATTGTGCTAATTTCTTTAGCTCTGGAGACTCTATCTGAGCCATCCGGAACTTTGGGAAGGTTGTTGTTGCTTGGAATTCTTTGAGTCGGCTTAGCAGCTCCCTTTCCTGGGATATCCTGAGCTGCTCCGGTGTTGATTGAGCCTGTGGTGCCGGATTACTGGTGGGTGACAACTTTGCCAGGTGTCCGGCGGCACCATAAGCCCAACAGTGGGGGAGGTGGCCTTTAACGACGACAAAGATGTTTCGGCCGCCGCAGGTGATCACGTTGGGAATCTCATTAAACTTAAGTCGGGTTAATATCACCATGACTTCAAAATCACTGGTGACAATACCCGATAGAGGACACCCCCTTCACCAGACTGTAATCCGAGAGGAATGTTCCCAAACGGTCTTCTCCTCCGTGTTGTACATAGGCACCCCATGTAGAGTAATCCGGGTCTTCCGGGTTCCCATGTACTCCGTCTGCAGTCTCAGCGTCTTGGTGGTAAGGATACTCCCTGCCAATGCTTTTGCTGCCACCTCAGATGCCAGCAGGATGTCCCACATGGCATTAGATCTCCGGACCTTGGCAGTACTTTCATAGTTGATGTAAGCTTGGGTGTGCGGACGGTGTAGTGAATAACGGCTTGGAATTTTTAATCTGGAGAGCTGAGTTCCAATTCCATTTAGTTTCGTTATATTCACTTTGGTGGCTTGAGAAAGGTATGAATCCATTTTTTCTCCAGCTATGGATTAATTATTAAAGCTTGATCACTGTTGTAGCATACCTACAGATGATAATGGGTATGTCCCCATTCACATAAATACAGTAGTAAATACTGTATGTTGGTCTGCATTTGGAGATTCATTGTGGAATTCACTTGACTCACTTCTAGCAGTTGACTACTACTTCTACGCGCCGCTGGCGAATCTTATATGTGTTGTTCTTGTCCTAAGTATTATCGTTCATTACCAACCTTCGTTTGATTATTCTATTCAGTAATTTTCACCAGGTTACAACAATCAGTAAAACTATTATTATCTCCACCCAAAAAATAAGAATTGCGTACAAAATATTTAGATTTCGCCGTTAAATAACTCATAGAGGTTTATATATGTCATTAAACAAAATTAACCAACACAACTTAAAGTCGTGAAGAGCAAAGATTATCAGAACAATAGCCATGAAAATATTTATAGGAGTGGCACAGAAAGCCAAATTTAGAGTATTGGGAAAGCGGTTGAAGACGAGAAGACGGGTCAGAACAGATAATATTTTAGTTTCTTCTTTGGATTTTTTTTCTATAATCTCTCGTCCACGAGCAGAAGCACCAGATCATAACTGAGAGCAGTATCCAATGTATGGAGGAACGGTAAATTTATAAATGTGCAAAAGTCTTCTGGTAAGAAAATGCTTTTGGCACGACACAGTGAACCAATTCTCCTAGCAGCAGAACTTGCAATCGTTCCAATTCATATCAGTGGAAAAGCGCCCCAGTAAGAACCTGACTTTTCCTGCTATCCCCTACCTTTACAAGAGCCATATCAGGCCGAAAATAGATTACAGCTGCCATATACGAGCAGGAGCTGCCCAGTCATCACTTTGGAAAGTCTCAGTAGATTCCTAAAGCGAGTTCACCTCCTTGTGGGCAACGAATTATTTACCAAACTACAACTACTTTCTCACAGACGTAACGTCGCAAGTCTCTAGCTGTTCTATCGCTATTTCCATAGCAAGTACTCAGGCGAAATACACTTCTTAGTTCCACTAGTTCTAACTTTTGCGTCCTGGGTACGATGATAAACAACAAACGGCAGCAAGGCTTCTGATCGGGAGATTGGAGGTTTTGAGGAGCTTGGAACCACCTCGTACCTGTTGTTGTTCCCAGGTATACCCTGACTCGGAGAGGTAACGCTAGAGGTAACGCAGCTATGGGATAATAGTAAACACTCAAACGAAAATCAACAGTACATTTTTATAGTAAAATTACTAACATTTTTTAATATACAAAACATATATCTAAAAAACTGAACTTTACTCTGTAAAGTGTGGACTTATGTACTAGATATCTGGAGTTGAAAGCATACAATTACGTACAAAATGTTTGGATTTCAACAGTAAATAACCTATAGAGGTTGATGTACCATCAAACAAAATCAACAAGCAAAAAAAAACAAAAACATGAAAGAACTCTTTCATGACATTAATCCATATAATATTTTCTAAAGAAATCAAACTGTATTCTAAAATATAACTTCAGCAAAACTACAACATAAAATACGAATATCACCGATTCTAGTGATCATGTCCACGCAAATAATTATATGCACAAAAGCTGAGTATCATCTAACATGCATTCATTTGTGAAAGCAAAACGGTACAATATTTTTATAACTTCAAAGCTCCGAAGAAATTTAAATTTCGACATTAAATGACCCATATAGACTTGATGTGCCGTTAAAAACATCGATCAATCATTTCTAAGCTTCACGGCTAAGACCCGCCATAACACACAGATTGTAGCGAACAACACTTTGAATTCCGTTAGTGAGATGTAATTTTATAACCTGAGCAGATTCTTCGCACGAACCGCTTCTTTGTGGAACCGACTCCCAAGAGGTTGCTTCCCCGGTGACTACAATCTTAACCTGTTCTAGTCGAGCGTCAGCCAAATGCCCCCTTAAACTGTGACTATTGTTCTGTAGCTCTCTACCTCGAGTGGCTCTTGGTCCTTTTACTGGGTTAACACCATAGTGCAAAAAAACAACAACAAAAAAAACGTTAGACAAATCAGTCGAAATAAGTTATTCTCCGCGAGGTTAGCATCAGCCGGGCCGATTAAAAGGCAAGAAAAGTTCTCTGAATCCAGCGGGGTCCACGTTTCTTTTCTTCTTTATCCTTTCATTCTTTCTTTACGTCAACACATCTGTGTGCTCTACATGCTCTTATTTTTTTCTTCTTCCTTGTATACCATATAAAACCATATCCTGCTCCACTTCTCTGTCATCAATCGTAGTCAGATCTGGCATCTCGCTTCCGTGATAGAAGTAAGAATAAAAAAATGTAAAAGAAAAAAAAAGGAAGCTCTCAGCACAGCTGCCACGCATTGTGAATGAGTATCAATTCTCCGCTATCTCTGCATGGCGGTTTTTCTGTCTACCACTTAAACCAATCAGGATATCGTCTACCCTATCTACCTGTCTGTCTGTCCGACTCTCTATCTATCTAGCTATCTATCTAACCATCTATCTTCGGGTCTGTCTATCTAAGTGCCAGTGTCAGTCTATATGTCTGTCTGTCAGTATGTCACTTTTAGGAAATAATGATATCTATTTTTTCTAACCTGTCTGATCTATCTGTATATATATATATATATATATATATATATATATATATATATATATATATATATATGTGTGTGTGTGTGTGTGTGTGTGTGCGTGCGTACAATTGTATACATATATATAGTTTTTTTTTCTGGCTGACAATGTGTTTTGCGTGTATGTGTGGATGTATATATATCACAAATAGAGCGAGTTCACACACACACTTATTCATATATATATATATATATATATATATATACATATATATATATATATGCAACAGCTATTTTCAACAGCTGCGGATAGCCTCTTGAGGCAAACAGGCATTGAGTCGAAAGGTTTTGTTGTCGTGGTCGAGATTCAAATTCGTTTTTCTCGAGGCAATGTCTGGATTAATTCTTGTGTCTAACTATAATACATGTACACATACTGACACACGTACAAGTACAGACACACACAGAAATATATATATATATATATATATATATATATATATATATATATATATATATATATATATAGCTACAGTTCAATTTTATATGTATATATAGATATAATATATATATAAATATAATAATGAACATAGAAGTCAACACTTAGAGGCGACAGTCTGTTTCATGCTAGATACAATCGTCAGGCAACTCTGACGATGGCATCTAGCATGAAACAGACTGTCGCCTCTAAGTGTTGACTTCTATGTTCACTTTTATATTTACACACGCTCTACCTCTGATATTGAGCACTTTATGCCATAAATATAGCACACTTTAAGACTATATTTATTAATATATATATATATATATATATATATATATGAGTTAAAGATGAAATGCAGATAAAATATGGAAGAATGTTAAAATAAAGAACAAACCGGAAACGTATATCAATCTAAAATGTTTGACTTTTATTAAAGCTTTGCCAGAGATTGAGCGAAAACAGAGAAAAAGACTTTGATTTCACTAAACAAAAAACATAATTCTTTAACGAGAAAATATAATAATAAATGCACATTAACATCTGATGCAGACTTAGACATCAAAGAATCTTCCCAAACGACACACGCAGATAATTATTTACGGGTTTAAGACACATGCCACGTGTCTGAATAATGAGAACTGACCCAAACATATATATATATATATATATATATATATATATATATATATATATATATATATATATATATATATATATATATATATACATATATATATATATATATACGAGGGTTATTCAATACATAAGGTTAATTTTTCGGTATAAGGACTTCTAATACAGATAGAAGCTTACTTTTTCTTTCTTTTTTTCAACGTAGTCTCCCAGCACTGTCACACACTTTTCCCATCTGTGCACAAGCTTCGGTATTCCCTCAGTGTAAAAATCTTTGGATTGATGTCTGAGCCAGTCGCGCACAACACTTTTGACTTCATCGTCACTTTTAAACTTCGTGCCTCTCGTGAACGCTTTCAAGGGACCAAACAGGTGAAAGTCTGAAGGGGCAAGGTCTGGGATGTAAGGGGGATGAGGGAGCAGTTCCCAGCCCAACTCGTTGATGGTCTGCACCGTTTGGGCTGCTGTGTGAGGCCTTGCGTTGTCATGATGCAAGATGACTCCTACTGACTGATGACCCCTGCGTTTGTCCCAACAGATAAGCTCAAAGTCCTTGCAATGTAATCCACTGTCACCCTTCTGTCAGATTGAATGAGGTCATTGACTGATTCTATCACCTCAGGAGACCTCACTTCTGTAGGCCTCCCAGGCCTGTCTTCATCCTCAACACTGTTCCGTCCTTCTTTAAACAATTTAGCCCACTTGTAGATATTTTTTGGCTGAAACATGTGGCACCATACACAGTTGACATTCTCCTATGAATTTCAACTGGTTTGCACCCTTCAGCAACCAAAAACTTGATAACTGACCGCTGTTCAATCCTGGAGCATGCTTCTTGGTCGGCCATCTTTGTTAATCGCCAAAACTCTGAAAGTTTTTTTTTAATCTGCAAAAGAAATTAAATCCATGTGAAAAAGAAGTAAAACAACAAAAAAAAAGAGTAAGCATCTATCTGTATTAGAATTCCTTATACCGAAAAATTCAACTTATTTATTGAATGACCCTCGTATATATATATATATATATATATATATATATATTTATTGAATGACCCTCGTATATATATATATATATATATATATATATATATATATATATATATATATATATATATATATATATATATATATATACGAGGGTCATTCAATAAATAAGTTGAATTTTTCATTAAAATCAACCAATGCTCGAATTGTGCATTTGAACACAGGCTTTTCCCGATTCTCGAAATACGCATTTCTGCTCAGCATCGTATCCTAATTTTTTACAGGGTTGGTCCTAGCTGTGAAGGTCTGAACTGGGTGGTGACCAAGCAATGTAGTTCGCCCGAACATCTGTCATGAAAATAACGATGAATTAACGAGATGCAAGGAACGTTTCGTCTCTGAGAATGGATTTGATTTGAAGGGTGGGAAACTATTCAACACAAGGCCACGCAAATGTTTTAAAACTCGGTAGAGGTTGAAAGGTGAGAATTGATCAGCGTTGGCCCATATATATGGCAGCAATATACTATTTTGTATCTTATCTGGCTCATGTAAAGGTAGACAATGGCAGAATTTTGCAGGTAATTTCTTCATAACTTCATACGTTTTCTATGGAGTATTCATGTGAATTTAACGAATTGACCGAGATTCGAACTCACCGACATGTTACGAACCGCTCAACATTCCACCACCTGCTCATGCAAATTTGATTCCTACTATCACCCCGACAAAATCAAAAAATGCAGGATGTCCATAAAGTTCATGTGAACTTTAAAAAATGTATAAATTTATTTGTATTTGCAATAGAAATAATTTGTAAAAAGGATTAGAAAGAAGTAAATCTTTATAACAAGTAAATCTATATTTTTTAAGGTTTCCACATGTCCTCCATCATTAGCAATACAAAGGGTAATACGATTTTGCAGTTCACGGAAAACATTTGCCAACTGATTTACAGTAAAGCCTGAAATCACATTAGTTATTTTAGCTGTACTTAAAACTAGGTACATTAAACTTTATATCATTTTTTTACGGATTATTTCTATCGCAAATACAAATAAAGTTATAAATTTTTTAAAGTGCACACGAACTTTATGGAGACCCTGTATATATCTGGATGTAGCCAACAGAATCTTTTCTCCTATTCTTGATAATCACTGAGGCGGTTAAAAATATTTAAAAAATGAAACTAGAAGAAAATAACATCGGACAATTGAAACAAAATTGTATGGTGGACTCTCCCGTCATATTCGACGTATGAGGGTCAAGCAGCTCAGTTCCTAGGAAGCGACAGCCAGACACCAGCACATATGATTTGATTATAGTGGTGAAGGCTTTGGGCAGAACTAACTACCCTTTTTTAAGGGCCGATTACAGAGACCTTGTGCACTACGTGCTACAAGCACCCCAAACAAGGTTTTGAATTCAGAGTTGTTCTGCTAGAACAGTTGCCATCCAAGGCATCTGTCCTGATATTTACGCATATCTGAATGGAGCTAAAGAGGATTAATACCTTTCCCAAAGGTATTAGCAAAGGATTCGAAATCAGCTCTCCGATTCCTCAATCCGAGCTGCTATCCACTACTCCACCGTGCCCCTCTCCTCTCTCTCTCTCTCTCTCTCTCTCTCTCTCTCTCTCTCTCTCTCTCTATCTATCTATCTATCTATCTATTTATCTATCTCTCTCTATATATATATGATTTTTCTTTATTAAAAATAGCCATTTTGTTTCAATACTTCTGGTGTCTTATCAAGTGATGGTGTTGAATGTAGAAGAAAGAGTTTTGTATATATATATATATATATATATAAAAGAAGAGGTTTAATGGTTCAAACGAGAGAAAAGTGTGTATATTAAAAAGAAGAGAGGTACCGCAAACGTTTTTGGTTGTAATGTAATGTAATGTAATGTAGATTTTTTTTTAAATATCTTGCTTTATTTTTCATAATTTTAGCTGACCACTCGAATTCGAGGATACCCCTGTACTAGAGCGGCTAGACAATCCCTATTGCAAACGCTCGCTCAGGCACATTTGTGTTTGTTCAATATCCACAGAGACCACCAGGTCTTTAGACTGCAACTATGCTGAGGAGACCTTAGAGTTTCTGGAAGAGAGCGCGTTATCTAGCGTGATCAACAATCTGAACAAGACCAGCACGTTCAAAACCTCGGTCACGATGACCTCTGACTTCGTGGTAGAACAGCTATCGACGGTCCCCCATGTGTTCCGTTTACCCAATTTCACTCACAAGGGTTGGGACCACCTACAAATGACAGAAAGAAGAGATGGAGTAAAAATCCACCGTTTGTATCATTTAGTTTTAAAAAATACTAAATGATACAAACATTGAAAACTACCTTGGAAGCACGAAAAAATCGATTATTTCCACTATCGATGGGAGTTGGGAAATACAAAGTCGGTCTTGGCCTTATCACTAACTTGGAGCATGTGCATGTGAATTTTGGTGCAAATCCGTTGAAAATTGCGGCCGTGCATTAATTACACACACACAAACACACACACACACACACGCGCACGCGCGCGCGCGCATCCTGCCTTTTATAGATAGAGATATACATATAAAACACAGCACAGGTCTCTCTGTTTCTCTCTCTCTCTCTCTCTCTCTATATATATATATATATATATATATATATATATATATATATATATATATATTAAAAAGAAGAGAGGTACCGCAAACTTTTTTGGTTGTAATGTGGGTTTTTGTTTTTTCTTTTTTATTAAAAAATATTATTCTTTATTTTTCATAGTTTTACATAGTTTTACAACACGTGTTTCTACATTGGAATGACCAACACAAAAACAGAGAATGTCTCATATAGAGAAGATGTAACATTGAAAAGCATAAAGGAAAAAAATTAATTATTTTTAATAATTATTTTTAATAATATGTGGAAATCTCCACCCTTTACCTGAAGATGGTCGTAAGACCAGAAACACGTGTTGTAAAACTATGTAAAACTATGAAAAATAAAGAATAATATTTTTTAATAAAAAAGAAAAAACAAAAACCCACATTACAACCAAAAAAGTTTGCGGTACCTCTCTTCTTTTTAATATACACACTTTTCTCTCGTTGGAACCATTATAACCTCTTCATTTCATTTTATATATATATATATATATATATATATATATATATATATATATATATTCAGTTGTATGGATATTAGTTTGTAACTCTGGGTTTCACGCTTTTGCGATCATCAGACAAACTGACCAACCATTGCACGACTTTACTAATAATACTAATACTACAAGTAATAACACTAGCTGCTAAATTCTACTAACTACTAATACTAATAGTTTTCTTCTAATACGCAGATATGAATGCATATATTTATTTATTAATTTATTACGGTTTATCAACTTTTTGAAGGAAATTTCAAGTCATATATATTTTTACATTTTAAGAATCATTTTTTATTTTATTTTAAATAATAAAGGTTTAATAATACAAATCTTAGAAAGAAATGGCAACCTACTGCGGGAAAAATCTGTCAGTCATGTATCGAAAGATAAATGATCGTCTAAGAGTTTATCACGCATGGCACATCAACGAGTAGTAATATTAGTATTATTATTATGATTAATTAATTATAATGTTATTATTATAGTATTATTAGTAGTCGTAGTAGTAGAAGTAGTAGTAGTAGTAGTAGTAGTAATAATAGTAGTTGTAGTTAGTATTATTAGTATTAGTAGTTAGTAGAAAACGAATCACTCAATCAATATGATTTTGTAGCAATTAATAATAATGTTCAGTGCATGGCAGCTTGCGACAGATATATATATATATATATATATATATATATATAATAGGTAATATAGTTCGAAATATTTAATAATCTATGGGTCCTCCTTTATTTTGTATAACCTTTTCAACCCTTTTTGGCATTGACTTGAATAGGTTCTGTCAAATCTCATCTCCAATCATTGAATTCCATTCGGATATGAAATTCACAATCAAATCCTCTTTGTTGCTCAACTGCTTTCTCGAGAGCCTGTACTTTATAATGCTCCATAAGTTTTCTATGGCGTTGAGGTCAGGAGATTGGGGCGGCCATGTCATAACACTCACCTGCTTCTCATCAAAGTATTCCTTCATCAATTTTCATTTGTGACAGGGAGCATTATCCTGCATAAAAATGAGCTTGGTGAGGTCGATTTTCACCCTTTCAGCAGAAGGGTGCAGACAAGACTCTAAAATTCTCTTGTACTGCTGGCTCCTGAAGGTGTTTTCAATAGGTTTTATGAAACCAGTTCCATGAAAAGAAAATCATCCCCAGAACATTATACTGAACGGATGCTTGACAGTACTTACTGCTAAATCCAAAGAGCTTTCAAAGCTTCTTCTTCGGATTTTAGATCGCTTATCCTTTGAATTTAGCGCAACTTTCGTTTCAAAGAATGAGCGATCTAAAATCCGAAGAAGAAGCTTTGAAAGCTCTTTGAATTTAGCAGTAAGTACTGTCAAGCATCCGTTCAGTATAATGTCAGTAAACAACATTTAGTAAAAACAAAATCAGGTGAGTAACTTTTATCGAACAGTACTGTGTATATATATATGCTCCAACGCATGGATATGTATCTGCGCTTAACCTCAGATTATTTGTATGGGTGTGTTTATACGAACTAAAATGCATACACCTCTATGTATGTGTATCTATGTATAGGCGATTGCCATCCTAAACAAACACAGAAGAAAATTCTCTCCTACACTACCCACAAAAATAAAAACACAAGGATAAATAGATCCACTTTTTAAAAATAAACCAGTTTGTCTACTGATCGCAAAATCCAGAGTTACAAACTAAAATCCATAGAACTGAATATATATAATTATTATATATATGTAGATAGTTAGATAGACAGACAGACATATTATATATATATATATATATATATATATATATATATATATATATATAGAGAGAGAGAGAGAGAGAGAGAGAGAGATAGATAGATAGATAGATATACGTACATATATATGTTAATGTTACTGCTTTTTCTCTACCTGAGCAAGAAAAATCTAATATAGTGATATATTAAATTATTTAGAAAAGCGTTATCAATTAGCCTTTGTTTCACCTTCTTTAAAGAGAAAAATACATATATATATATATATATATATATATATATATATATATATATATATATATATATATATGTATGTATGTATGTATGTATGTATATATATATATATATATATATATATATATATATATATATATATATATATATATATATATATGCGTGTGTGCACGCGCGTTTTATTTGTGATATATATGCAGCCACACATACACGCAAAAATATTTCCAGTCAGACAAACGTATATATATATATATTAATTACACATATATATGTATATATATATATATATATGTATATGTGTGTGCGTCAATGGATATATATATATATATATATATATATATATATATATATATATATATATATATATATATATCCACACACAGACTTACATATATATATATATATGTAAGTGTGTGTGTGTGGATATATATATATATATATATATATATATATATATATATATACAGAAAGATCTGACAGAATAGAAGAAATGGATATCGTTATTTCCTGAAAGTGACATACTGGTAGACAGATAAATAGACTAGATTCATGTTTCCTCACCTAGGGACGGCTAATGCTTCAACAAGGAATTTTAAAACGAACAAATATATGTACAAAATTCAAAATTAGCCAATCAAATTTATTAAACTAGTCAACTCTTCTTTGCGTTCTGTGAGCCGTATCCCTTGAGGCGACATTGACTTTCAAGAACTACCAATCTTTAATAACTCTCAGCAATGTTTTCTTTCCTTTACCCATATTGCCACTCCCCGTTTTGCCATCATTTCTCGAGCTCGTTAACTTCGACGTTGTTCTGCACTCTTTCTTCTAGCCTTAAATACCTCCGTTGAGTGGCAAATCCTTCAAGCCCTGCTTCCTCATAATGGGTATAGAACGACAGATAGCAGGTGAGAACTCTTAAATTTGTTACTAACTAAATTCTATTGTTTCTTAATATTTTGTGTCTTTTTGTGTGTTTCATCGCATTCCCACTTCTCGCTATTCCAATGAGTAGTCCAATTTCCGTGTCTCATATCTCGTATTCTGCTAAAACTGTCTAAGTATTTAAATTTTTGCAATTACTTGATTTTGACACGTCTAGTTTTTAGCTCGCTTCTTGGGATCGACCAGATTTTCCACCTCTTTACGATTGAGAGTTAGTCCTTTCTTCTCGCTTTCCTTTATTATATTTATTACTGGGATTTGCCACACATTCTACTTTTTTTACAATTGACAGATCTTTCTTCTCACTCCTCTTTATTGTCTCATGGGCTCTAATATATATTCTACCTTCATGGAATTGACAATATTTTCTTCTCGCTTTCCTTTACTGTATCTTGTGCTGGGCAATAAATTCTACTTTCTTACAATTGGCAATTAATCCTTTCTTCTCTCATCTGTTTGCTTTCTTTTGGGCTGGACCATATATTCAACCCACTTACAACAGACAGTCCTTTCTAATCGTTTCCTTTTTATGGTCTCTTAGGATCGATCATAGATTCTACTTGCTTACAATTGACAGTTAGTCCTTTCTTCTCGCTTCCCTTTATTATTCTTTGGGATTGACCGAATATTCTACTTTCTTCTCACTTCTCTTTATTGTTTCATGGGCTCAAATATACATTCTACTTTCATGCAATTGGCAATTAGTCCTTTCTTCTCGCTTCTGTTTGCTGTCTTTTAGGCTGGGCCATACATTCAATTTTCTTACAACTGACAGTCCTTTCTTATCGCTTCCCTTCTTTGGTCTCTTGAGATCGATCATACATTCTACTTTCTTACAATTGACACTTAGTCCTTTCTTCTCGCTTTCCTTTATTTACTCATGAGCTCAACCACACATTCCACTTTCTTACAATTGATATTTAATCCTTTCTGCTTGCTTGCGTTTATTGCCATGTCTATGAGACCCCGCAGTTTTCTTCCAGCGTTTGCGATCAACACAGCATCGTCTGCGTAACTTATGCTGTTATGCTTGTTCGCACCAGTAATAGATCCTGGTCGTTATTCTAATTCTCTTAGAATCTCCTCGCTGCTGAATAAATCTGGTTACAGGACACATTCGGGTGTTCCTTGTATTATATTTAATGGCAGTAAGTTTTCTCTTTTATTTCCTAACATAACATCATGGAATTGAATACAAACAATTCATAGGGGAAAAGTTAGGATAAATCTCCACAACCAACCCTTGCTTAACTTCAAAGAAGAAAGGTAATGTTGTGCGTGTTGTAAGATCGTCGTGCTTTTTTTTCCTATAGTATTCTTAAAAGAATGAAACAATAAATGTACATTTATACGTCCAGCAGCTTCTACCTGTCCATATGAATTTGCTCGAAATCACCCTTGGCTCACCAACAGGAAAATGGTCTTCTCCATGACAACGAAAGGCAGTATACAGCATGAATAGCTCCATAAAGAATTTGGAAATTCGGTCTGTTGTACCCACCACGCGCCGTATTCACCGTACTTTGCGCCAACCGATTAAGACACTTTTCGATCGCTACAAAATGTTTTGGCGGTAAAAACTGTCTCTAATGAAAACCAGATTCAGTTCTTCAAAAACTTTTTTAACGTCAAAACCTCGCGAATTCTACGCAAAATTCATGGAAGTGAATTCAAGGTAAATATTGCAGATAATAGTGAATATATAATTGTTATGGTCCAGGTTAGGACTAAGGAAGTACAAACACGAACACTAGCGTAGAAATAACGAAGATATATTACACGAAATAATAATACAAGATGTGGAAGTGTTAGTATGACTGTCAGTCTGGTTTGGAGTGAACTACTATCGCCTCGACTCGGTTCGTCCCTCTCTCTTGAGAGGCGTAGTATACATAGTGTTAGGAAGAGTTCATTCTGTAGTTATAGGTAAGGACCCATAACAATAATGAATAAAATATAATTATACCTTTTTTTAAAGAATAAAGTCGATAAACAAAACAGAAATTATTTGTGACTCTAATATTTCTAATCTTTTGCACACTTTTCCTCTGTACTTGTAATTCCAATTTGGATGGTTGACATTTCAAGAATTTTTTTTCCTCTGGCCTCCAAATTAAGAATATGTTTTTTAGTTTTCTTCGAATACTATGGTTTGAAATTAGTGAATTTTTTTTTCCATTTGGTCTTCTGATTCTTGACAACAAACCTTTTTCTACTTGATGAAATGACCTAGCACCAATACAAATATATCCGTGACAACGTGTACAAGTGGCGAGACGAGAGAAATAAATGTTAAAGTACTTTAACTGTTTAATGAATGGGAAGGCACTAAACAGGTTCTATATATTTTTTGATCTGATATAAAGCTCTACATGTGTCTTTCAATGTTCCATTGCTCTTCTGAACGTTTCCATATACTCGTTATCGAATTGTCCCTCACATAGCCATTTACACGTCGGTTATATTTCAAGGAACATTCAGAAATGGCTGAATATCTTTTAGTTACAATTTCTTCGACCGAATGTAAAACAAAGCTCTAAATTGACAAAATCTCAATAGTTGAATCCGCCATCATAACGTCTCAGTGAAATGGTACTTCTGCATAGTACTACTACTAACACTATTACTGTAACTAATATAAATTGTAGTACTACTACTACTAATATTAATAACAATAATAATTACAAAGGGCTTTATCGATGTAAATTATGTGTGATATTAGGTTGTTTTATTTTATTTTGTTTTTGTTGTGGATTCCGGGATGAAATCTGCTATCAAATAATAACAAACGCCAAGAATGAATAGAGGAAATAAATGTATTAACGTAATAATACAAACTGGTAATACAGGTTAGTAGTTCCAGCAATGCGGGGTTAGTTGACAAATATATATAAAATCTTTGGTATCGACGTATCGCTGTATGACTTCTTACTGAGTCTAGTGCTCGTTACTGTGACTCTTGTGCTACCCTCCTCTATGACTACTCGACTGACTCTACGTTTACTACTACTACTGTCCGACTACCACCATTCGGGTATTCACTGACAGTAGTATATGTATATCTTGGGTGAGTCCATTTGTGTAATTGTCCTAGTGATATTTCTGACCTTAGGTCTCTGGTTGAGACTCGGAAGGAAATGAGTTTACACAAGAAATCAAAGGAAATAATAATAATAATAATAATAATAATAATAATAATAATAATAATAATACAGAATACAATAACCCATCATCAAACAATAATGAGATGAGAGTAGAAATAAATAACATAACAGAGGATGAGGTTAAAACTAAATTAATGAGGTACGAAATAATAATCTTCCAGAAAATAAAACCGTAGTATCTGTGACGTAAACTGCAGTTATCCAGACTATGTCCCTGAAGATGAATCCAACCACATTAGGGTAGAATTCCTTAAAAAAACAACAACGGTGAAATCACTAAGATTAAGATTAGTTACTAACCAAAGAGCTTAGTATAAATCCTATGGAAATTTCCTGTCATTCTGTTCCTCCCCCAAACCCGGAATTGGAATTTAGTAGTTTGCATACGTAACTATCCTCTTGCGTTTTAAGTGAATTCTGAATATTTTTCACTATGTGCACCTTCAGCTGTTCGTCGAAATTACAGTCGTTTGAAATAAAATGTTCCTCAAGCTCCGTTGATGTTACATCTGACGTCATAACAGTAGCTATTATTTATTATTATTATTATTATTTTTATACTTGTATATACAATTTTTAAACTTTACTTCAAGACAGAGATACATACTGTGGAGATATTGTTGAACATTGTCAAATTCTGTGTCTTTTCTTTTCTTTTCTTTTTCTTACGGCGTTTATTCATTCCTCAACCAGGAAGAAATGTGACACAAGGTCTTTTAAAAGTGGGGACCCGAGCGCTTGCACCCGGACAAGCCCCCTTCCCATTGCACCGATCCCTCCCTCTGGTGCAATGGGAAGGTGCGGCCTCGGGAAGCTGTTCCCCAGGGCTGGGCACCTCTCAGTATAATTTTCTCAGTTGTCCCTCTGGCCTTTGACAGAGAAACCCCCGAGCGCACTCTGCCCAAAGACAGAGACGCAACTGAGAGCTGATAAGCCATGGGTTAGGAATTTACGCACAAGTGATTTTCCAAGCATAGCTTTAGATGTGACACAAGGCCGAAAGTATGGGCACCCAATGAGGATCGAACTCACTACTTAGTCGTAATTGTTCTAGCGAGACAAGATTGCTAACCATGACACCGCCTCGGGGTGCCTTTTTGCATTCTTCCTTTTTTTTTCTTTTTTTTTTTCTTCTTAAATCACACTCGTCTCGAAGTGTTGAAAAATATTGGAAAAGTGACGCCAATCATTTTCTGTGTTTAATAATAATAATAATAATAATCAGGAAGAATAAAATTTTGGCTTGCTGATTTTGTTTAGTGTCATATCAACCTATATAGGTTATTTAATGCCGAAAATATAAATATTTTGTATGCAATTTTTTTAAAATTCATTTTGAGATAATAATGTCTTTTGCGCAACAATACTTACTAATGAACGCATAGCTGAGGGAAATGTGCATTTGCGCGAATATAAGGAACTCACTGGATTCGAACTTGGCTCTCTGATTAAAAATTCCGAGTCGTTATCCATTACACTACCCACACATCCAAGCTTACAGCAACTGGTATTCCCAAGCGGTCGCCCATCTTGATAATACACAGGCTCGACGTTGCTTAACTTCGGTGATTGTAAGGAAACAGGTTTGTCAACGTGATATGACCGCAACATAGATAGATATGAAAAGATAAAGATAGATGGAAAAAAATGAGATAGATAGATAGATAGATAGATAGATAGATAGATAGATAGATAGATAGATAGATAGATAGATTGACAGAAACAAAATGGGATAGATAGGAACAAAATGAGATAGATAGATAGATAGATAGATAGATAGATAGATAGATAGATAGAAACAAAATGAGATAGATAGGAACAAAATAAGATAGATAGATAGATAGATAGATAGATAGAAACTGAGATAGATAGATAGATAGAAACTGAGGTAGATAGATAGATAGATAGATAGATAGATAGATAGATAGATAGATAGATAGATAGATAGATAGATAGAAGGGTAAAGCTAGATTGCAAGAATTGAAGAGGCTCTCTCGTGAGACAGAAATATCCTTGATTACAACTTGAGTAGAAATATAATCAGAAAGTTCGGTGGCACCCACCCAGATGAAACTATTTTCGTCACGTGACTGCGCATTTGGACACGAAAATGAGTACAATTGCATTCTCAACACCTTCTGCACAAAATAAATAAAATAAAAATTAAAAAAAAAAAAAAACTAGAAACCAGACACACTGAAACGTGACCCTGGCGGCGAAAAAAACAATTAATTTCGTCACCGGCTCGGCGATGGTCGTACATCGCCAAAATGAAATAACCAGGTCCCCATTACGCTCAGCCCCGCGGCAATGGATCAGTAAAATGGAAGGAGATTGAATGAAGTTGGTAAAAAGATGACGCCGGAGAAAGGATTGGAACTATAAAGAATGAAAATTTATTGGAATAGCTAACATCCTATTGCTTTTAAGTTAAACGACTATCGAAATGGAACGTGTACAGCGTGTCGCTTGTGACACGAAGACACGACTTGGGAGCAACACTGATTTCCACTATGGCGGCTCAATCAAAGAGCGCAGCTGCAAAAAGAGACAAATAAATAGGAACTGGACAGACAGACAGACAGATAGATAGATAGATAGATAGATAGATAGATAGATAGATAGATAGATAGGAACAGAAATAGATAGAGGAGAAGAGGACATACAGACGCACATATATATATACAGGAAGAGAGAGAAACAATGCGGTATATATGAATAACTGATAGATAGATAGATAGATAGATAGATAGATAGATAGATAGATAGATAGATAGATAGATAGATAGGAACAGAAATAGACAGATAGGTACAGGAAAGATATATATATATATATATATATATATATATATATATATATATAGAGAGAGAGAGAGAGAGAGAGAGAGTTCGAATTCCAGTCGAATCCATTACATTCACTTACGTGCTAATACCCTTGGGAAAGGTGTGAATCCTCTTCTTCTCCCTCCAGCTATGGGTAAATAGCAGGACAGACTGGGTTCTATAGCCTTGGATGGCAACTGGTCTAGGAGAAGGACAACTCTGAATTCAAAACCTGCGGAGGGTCGTTTGGGGACCTTGTGGCATTCGTTGCACCAGGTCCCTGTATTCGTCCCTCCAAAAAGTGTGGATGGCCCTGCACAAAGCCTTCACCATTATAATCAAATCCTGTGTCGGTGTCGGGCTTTCAGTTTCTGGGAACTGATCTGTCTGGCCCTCATACGTCGAGATCGACGGGAGAGTCCATCATATATATATATAAAGAAAGAGAGATAGAAACAGAATGCAGTAGATATGAATAACTTACATAGATAGATATGAACAGAATACGATAGATATGAAGAACTAAGATAGATAGATAGATAGATAGATAGATAGGAACAGAAATATATAGATAGGAACAGGATACACACATACAGACACACCCAACCACACACACACACACACACATATATATATATATATATATATATATATATATAGAGAGAGAGAGAGAGAGAAAGAGAGAGAGAGAGACATTTCGGTGGATATGAATAACTGAGATAGATAGATAGATAGGAACAGGACACACACACAGATATATATATATATATATATATATATATATATATATATATATATATATATATAAAGAAAGAGACATAGAAACAGAATGGGGTAGATATGAATAATTGAGATAGATAGATAGATAGATAGATAGATAGATAGATAGATAGATAGATATATGAAAGACCGATACTTGTGCCTCTGCTCTGCATTTAAAGATTCTTGATAAAATACAAATAAGAATCTGCAATGTTCTTGTCATCTCGGTTTCCGTCCCTTTCCCTCTGCCGCAATATCGCTTCCTCGTTCTCTTTCTATAAATATTTTCATGATAATTGCTCTGATGAACTTTCCTCTTTGGTACCTAGACTTTATGAATTTTATTGCAGTACTAGATTGGCGGTAAGATCACATAATTTTGCAGTTGAAATGTCTCGATGTAACCGCAAGTTCTATGCTAACAGTTTCTTCTGTCGCACATTCTTCCGGCTCCTTGTTTTCATGTCTATTTTGAGCTTTAAAAATTTAAATGCAATGTCAATCGCTCTTATTAATTTTTTTTTCTTTAATTTTCTGTCTCCTTAATAGTATTTTTCTCGTACTCACTATCACTCAGTAACCCTTTATATCTTTGTGGATTCAATCACTTGCTTGGGGTGTTATGTTTCTTTTTTTTTTTTAATTATAAAAACAAGTGCTTGGAGAGTTTAAATCATAGATTTTTTTCCTAAAATTTAAACACAATGTCAATTGTTAAACTTCTGAAATCCTGTTCTTTTGTTGTTTCGTTCCTTAAGAATGTTTTTCGTATATTCTTTCAGAAACAAAAGTTGTAGAAATCCGAATGAAGTACGTCCGTACATTTAGACATATTGGGCACCAGAAATGGAAAATTTAATGAGAAAGTTAAGCGTTCCTGAATTTACTTATTCAAAGAAATGTCTTTGATTAAGTAAATTTTTATTTTTTCGAAAACTTAATGTATAATTTTTCATATATGCACAGGGGTCATGGGTCATTTAAAGACAAACAAGCTCCAGATCTCCTTATTAATTCCAATTTTACTGTTGGTGTTTGATTGGTTTCTTTTAAATGCCAGAAATATTTTTTTAATATGTTATTCCAAAAATCGCTTATTTTATCGCTTATTTCCCAGACCTGTTAGATTCTATATTACGTTCTCGCATATTTCCCAGACCTGTTAGATTCTATATTACGTTATCGCATATTATCCAAAACTGTTAGATTCTATATTACGTTCTCGCATATTTCCCAGACCTGTTAGATTCTATATTACGTTATCGCATATTATCCAAAACTGTTAGATTCTATATTACGTTCTCGCATATTTCCCAGACCTGTTAGATCCTATATTACGTTATCGCATATTTCCCAGACCTGTTAGATCCTATATTACGTTATCGCATATTTCCCAGACCTGTTAGATTCTATATTACGTTATCGCATATTATCCAAAACTGTTAGATTCTATATTACGTTATCGCATATTTCCCAGACCTGTTAGATCCTATATTACGTTATCGCATATTTCCCAGACCTGTTAGATTCTATATTACGTTATCGCATATTATCCAAAACTGTTAGATTCTATATTACGTTCTCGCATATTTCCCAGACCTGTTAGATCCTATATTACGTTATCGCATATTTCCCAGACCTGTTAGATTCTATATTACGTTATCGCATATTATCCAAAACTGTTAGATTCTATATTACGTTCTCGCATATTTCCCAGACCTGTTAGATCCTATATTACGTTATCGCATATTTCACATATCTGTTACATTCTATATTACGTTCTCGCATATTCCCCAGACCTATTAGATTATATATCACGTTCTCGAATATTTTCCAGATATGTTAGATTCTACATCACATTATCGCATATTTTCCAGACCTGTTAGTTTCTATATTACGTTTCCGCATATTTCCCAGACCTGTTAGATTCTATATTACGTTCTCGCATATTTCTCAGACCTGTTAGATGCTATATTACGTTTTCGCATATTTACCAGACCTGTTATATTGTACATTACGTTCTCGCATATTTCCCAGGCCTGTTAGATTCTGTATTACGTTTTTGCATATTTCCCAGACCTGTTAGATTCTACATTACATTATCGCATAATTCCCGGATCTGTTAGATTCTATATTACGTTCTCGCTTATTTCTCAGACCTGTTAGATTCTATATTACGTTATCGCATATTTCTCAGACCTGTTAGATTCTATATTACGTTCTCGCATATTTTCCAGACCTGTTAGATTATGTATTACGTTATCGCATATTTCTCAGACCTGTTAGATTCTATATTACGTTCTCGCATATTTTCCAGACCTGTTAGAATATGTATTACGTTATCGCATATTTCCCAGACCTGTTATATTCGGACGATACCTTGTTTATGTGTAACCTATGTTCCCAGCAATTTCGAAATATCGGCAAATTTCTGAAAGGTTGCATGAGATCAAAATCGGGAATCGAATTTAACTTCGAATGCACAATTTAGTAGAAAGAATTTAGAATGTGCAAGTCCTATTCCGCCGACTCAATAAAATTACCATAAATTAGTCTGAATTAATTTGTTGAAAATAACTGTTACCATAGCCAAGGCCGTTCGGTGTTGGATAAGTTTTGTCAAGCTAGTCTATTTGACTATTAATGCTCGATCCTCACTGGGTGCCCCATACTTGTGACCTTGTGCCAAACTTATTTAAGATTAGTAAATAGAAACGTAATGCTGCAACGATGGGTAACGGTGAGCGAGCTTTGATTAATGCTGAGTAGTGAGTTTGTTCTTCACTGGTTGCCCCATACATAGAACCTTGTGCCAAACGTAGCTAAACAGAAAAATGGTGCCTCATCCTTGGGTTAAAGAGCTCGAATGACTGGACATTAATACTGACTACTGGGTTCTTTCCTTACTCGGTGTCCCATACTTATGACCTTGTGCCAAACTTGTACGATTAGTAGATAGAAACCTGGTGCCCTGCGTTGTGCAATGATTAGATAGCTCGTGTGATCGGACATTAATAATTAATTTGTTCCTCATTGGCTGTTTCATAGTTATCACCTTGTGCCAAACTTATGTAATGTTAATAAATAGAAATATCCCTCCTCAGATTTAGGTAATGGTTAACAAGTTCGCCTGACTGCACATTAAAACTGAATTATGTGTCTAATTCTCACTGTGTACCTCATACCTATGACCTTGTGCCAATCTTATGTAAGCCTTGGGCAATTATTAGCGAGATTGGTTGATTGGACAATAATACTGAGTAGTGAATTTGTTCTTCACTGGATACCTCATATTATGACCTTGTACCAAACTTATGTACGATTATTAAATAGGATATGACGCCTGTGCGTTGAGTAATGGGAACTCGCATGATATATATATATATATATATGAACTTCGTATATTTGTATTATATATATATATATATATATATATATATATATATATATATATATATATATATATATATAGGCAGCAATCCTTCTTTTATGCAAGTTTCATTAAAAACGACAGACAAGGTACTACGGTTAAGTTTTTTATTTAATTTTTCTTGAGTACGAACAAGAGTTTTCTTTGCTGGACAAAGGGTGTGTAAGAACTGTCCAAATGTTTTATTTTTCCGAGCGCTTTCGGCTATATCTTTAGCCATTATCAAGGATGATTTGATTTTTCTGTTTAATTGAGTATGTGCATTATGTGTATGTCTTAGTATTGTGACACCCGTCCTCTGTTCAGTCACGACGCCAATATGTGACGTCGGTCCTTTGTGACGGGCTAACCCTGGGACATCGGTTGAAGTCTTGTTGGGTTCTAGTACCAACTTGTCGTACTCGGCTCGCTTCCAACGCCTGGTCACCGAAGCAACTGCTTTGATCTCGATTCAACCTACCCACGTTGTGATTTGATCTTAGGTTGACGAGATCAATCAGACGTCGTGCCAGCCAAATCCGGGTCAAGGTGATACTGCACAATAATTGTAGACAAAAAAAACAAAAGCACAAACAACAACTTCAAGGCGAGCGACTGGTTAGGAATAGTGATTAATTTTATGTCGGTTTGTTGAGTTACAGGAGTGCGTCTCTCTCTTTCTCTCCCAGCCCGAAGAAAAAAAAATGTGGATTGTAACACTTTTTGCTAGTTCTGGATGTCTGGATTGTTTTTCAATAAAGTCGGCTCTGGTGGAAAATATAAGTCAGACTTCTATAATTTGTTCTTGGTTAAAAGTCTAAGTCGAAAACTTGCTTTGGTGGGAAATCTAAAGTCGGTCTTCAACGAATTTGTTCTTGGTTAGAAGTCTAAGTCGGAAGGCATGGAATCGTGCGGTCACCCGTGCGAGGCGTTATGTATCCGAGTCCCCTTGTCTCTTGGGCTCGACTGGATCTCTCTGCGAACTGCACTGCACTGCACTGCTCTCTCCTTACTGTACTGTGCTGTAACTTCACTCTCTCTTTCTCACTGTCTAAAACACCCGAAGACTTTTGCTTATATGGACGCCGATCAAAACCTGGCGTGGGGTCGGACGTGGTGTGGCCACCACGTTGATTTCAAATCCCCAATAAGGATTTCCTTTGTTTTCGGTCAGAAATATTTATCATTTTCCATTTTTGGAAATCTTCTTCCACTCCCACCCTCTTCTGCTCTCATATGGGTATCTCACCATACTTTAGAGGCCGTCAACGGTTTTCCCACTTCCTCGCAGTAACATCTCATACCTATCCTCTCAATGGGCGGTGGCAGGCCTCCTCCCTGCGTCACATGATCACCTCCGCCTGGCTATTCGGCCAATAGGCGTCAAATGATAATCTCAATTTTTATCCAACTTCACGGCATATGGAATTCCTCAATCAAGTTTTTCGCCAACATTAAGTGGACGGAATTTTGGCGAAAATTGGGTTAATTAAGAAAGACACAATAACATGGCTTTTTTATCACAAACGAATTTCAACAGAACACAGATGTCCTGTCCAGCCGACATCTCTTCAATCCAGGGCCGGACTCTGTGTGCGGTCGACAAATAACCCATTAAATCATTTCCCGATAACACAAGTCTTGGCCACCATGACACAGTTAATGTTTTATCTGCCCAAAAGCTCTGGGATTCATCAACTAATTTTTACGACAATGACCATCAGAATTTTCGCCATTCCACTACCCAAAACAACATCGCTTTTGTGGGTGGCCTTTTTCCTTCTTTTATCATCTAAGTTGTTAAGTCTTGTCCCTCTGTTTCTTTCTTTTCTTTCTCTTTTTCCTTCCTTTGTCCTCGCAGAGAATTTGGCATATCTCAGCATCAAACTTCAGCGAGAAAGTAAAAATGATTATCCTGATTCGCACTTGAAAATAACAAAACAAAAAATCTTTTTCACTGATCCCCTGTTTTGGGAAAATAACAAAACAAAAAGAATATCGCTCAGTATGTCTTTCGTTATATCTATCGGTTTAAGTAATCGCTCAGTATGTCTTTCGCTCTATCTATCGGTTTAAGTAATCCCCGTAATTAACTTCTGTGGTTAATTAATTGGTTAATTAACCTGCCGTTTCTAAATAGTGTTACAGTGTGTAGTAGTGGTGTTTTAATTACCAAATACGGTTAGAACGTTGTGGCTTTGTTCGTAGTTAATATTGTTGAGGGTAGGCTTTTTCTTTTTATTATTAAAGCCTTCATTATTTTTAACCTTTTTTTACAGGTGGAAGCAATTAATATATTTGTGTTTTCTACTAGTATATTTCTAATGGAGTCTGGTAATTTTTTGTGTGTGTTTAAATGGGTTCTAATGGAGCTGTGATCGGATAGGTGTAACGTAAGGCGTCTAGATAAGCATGTGGTTGTATAACCGATGTAATTATTATGAGTCCGGTTTCGTTAGGAACGCAGTTCCTCAAGAGGCATTTGAACTCGGAAATAATGTTTGTTCTTTGCAATTTTGACTTATCAGGCGTGTTGTTATTTTTTAGGATGAGGTTAGCTGTCTTAAATTTTTTATAATAGATAATTAATTTGATTTTTTTATTTGGGTCGATTGGGGTGGTGTATTTCTTTATAATATGTCTTACTGAGCATTCATCTTGTTTGTAATTCAAGTGCATTTGGTTTTTGTAATAAATGTGTATGTGATTTTTGACTGTGTGTTCACTCTCATTATTACTTACTTTAAGGAGAAATAGTCTAATCTGTTGGTCTGTAAGATAATTGGGGAAGCCGTTGTTGATTAGGGTTTGTTTTACATTATTAATTTCTTTGAGGAAGAGTAGTCTAGAGGATGAATTTTGGTGTGCGCTTTCCAGAAACTTGCATATATATATATATATATATATATATATATATATATATATATATATATATATCGTGTGTATGAGCAAAATTGTCGAAATCGTGTAACAGTAAAATTGTCCAATTATTAGATTAAGTTCAGAATCGTTGCATCTTAGTAATGACTAAACATTTACTGGAATTCTCAGAGGTTTTTATAACACTTCTGGTCTCTTCTTTGAGCAATAAGAATTTATAATTATTCTCTAAGCTTCACAGAAAAATCGTGATGAAATCGATCATAAACGAAAATGACAAGTTCATCATTAATTAATCATAGTTAAGGATCGGAAGCTCATGAATGATTGAAATAAAGTTCAAATATATATATTATTCCAGGATCACTTTCCAAGATGATCCTCGCCCTCTCTAACCTTCTAACTTTCTGTCCTAGAGTAACGTTTCACGTACGATTTCATTTTCACGTCATTTTTCACTGCTCTTTGGACTATCAGAGGTGAAAGTTCTGTCTCACCTGTCAGACGTCTTATAGATTGAGTTGGATTTTTTCTAATTGATCTCTTTAGCTCTAAGTTGGAATGATGATCCCTTTTCTTGTGACCACTTGATCCAGTTTTCCTCTCCACTGATTCCTCTCTTTTTTAAACTTATTCACCGTTCTCTTGATAGTTCGTGAATGAAATTTGTAGACAGAAGCCAGACTATGAATTTTGGTACCATTACTGAAGGCCTGAAAGTTTTTTTTCCTCTAACCACTGCTCAGTTGGGAGACAGAGAGTCTGACACAAACAAAATTTTAACCTGCTCTCTTTTTAGCTGAATAACTCAAATAACTTACGGCAAATAGCATCAAGGTGACTAACCGTCTTATCGGAAAAAGAGGCTCAATTAGTTTTGTATTTTTTAGATATTAAACATTTTGTAGGATGGGCAATTATGCTGTAACACGATCTGGACAATTTTGCTGTTACACCTGCGATGTCAGTGTCGCACTTAACGTCCTCTTTCAAAATACTTCCCAGATAATTTAAATTGTTGTACTTGTTTGATTTTTGTATGTCCAATTTCTAATTTGCATGTTGGGCAGTTCCGCTTGCTAACAGACATGAATATAATTATTAAATAATGATGTAGCCCAATTAATATTGAAAAATAGTCATTCAAAGAAAGAATTAACAAAGTTTATGTAATTAATGGCGAATTCACTTCGTTAACAGATTAAATAAGGCATTAACTTCCAAGACGAAAATGTTTAATTAAGTTGAATCATTTAATAATTTAAAAAAAGAATCGATCCGCAGTAAAAAAAAAAAAAAATTCTGAAATCTTCTGGGACATTGCTCTAATGATAGGACCAATAGTCCATGTCACGTTAACGGAAAAAAACCCATTTCAATAAAAGAAATTGTGAATTACTACATTAATATTCAAATATCTAGCGTCGCATTACTGCACGTTTAAAATATTCTTAACAGTTAATAATAACAGGCTTTTTAATAAAACATCTTTCGACAAGTATCATATTAATTTTCGTCTTGGAATTTTACCCGAAATTACCTGAAATTGAGAAAAAATAACATCTCTGCCTGAGGATGGTAAATGTTTTACCAAAAGTTCTTGCAATATGGACCGAACAGCTAATCCATTTTACAATTAATACAAACAAGTATCGTGTCTTTCAGCAAGTGGTCAGTGAGTTAATGCCTTATTTAATCTGTTAGCGAAGTTACATTAACTTTATTGATTTATTCTTTGAATGACTACTTTACAGTATATATAATTGTGTACTTGGGAAGTTTCATTTTTTTATGCAAGTTTCATTAAAACGACTGACAAGGTACTGAGTTATGTTTTTATTTAATTTTTCATGTGTTCTTGTAATTTCTGGACGTAAATTATATAGAAATTGTCTAAATGTATTGCATCGTCGCGCGCTTTCGGCTATACTTTTAACCATTATGAAGGATGAATTTTATTTTTACTTTTAACTGAATATATGGATTGTTTTATGTATGTCTCTAATGTTTGTTTTCCAAACACGGTCAGCACATTGAGGCCGTGTTCATAGTTGATATTATTTAGTGCTGTTTTGTTTTGTTTTTCATTTTTATTAATAATGCTTCCATTTATTTTAATCTTTTTTACATGTGGATGAGGATATTATATTTGTATTATCAACAAGAATTAAACAGATAGAGCTCGGTAGGTCTCCATGTGTATTTAAACGAGACCTAATTGAGCTATGGTCAGAGAGTTCTACATTCACTTAAAAGTAAAAAGAAATAAAATAAAAACAGAATATATATATGTGCATGTGTATGTGTGTGTGCACATATATATATATATATATATATATATATATATATATATATATATATATATATATATATATATAAACGAATATATATATATTGCTTTACGAATTTGACGCCATACCTGACATCCATATATCGAGATTTGACGTGGCTATTTATATATATATATATATATATATATATATATATATATATATATTATAAATTAATTGATTTAAAATATGGGTTTTTCGCTACACAGTGATAACCCTGTTTCAGAAATGGAAGCTAAAGCCCTTGAATTTAATTTTGTTATTAAACCAAAGACATTAGTTCCATTTACAAATTCGCAAATCCTAAAGACAACCATGTTGGTCGAAAATAATCAATCATCACCGCAATGCCGAGTCAAAAGAAAAAAAAACACCGATACAGTAAATTAAGTAAAAACGTAAAAGTGCTTAATACACTAAATAGAGCAACATATATATATATATATATATATATATATATATATATATATATATATATATATATATATAGCATAATGAGAAGCCACGTATACTTTCTTGATATGTATATAATATATGGATATTGGTGGTCTGAAATATTAAATATATATATAAAAACATAGAAATAAATACTTTCGCAAAAAAAACACCCAATTTTTTTTCAGTTATTTTATCCATATATATATATATATATATATATATATATATATATATATATATATATATATATATATATATATATATATATACATATATATATATATATATATATACATATATATATATATACATACATATATATAGATAGATAGATAGATAGATAGATAGATAGATAGATAGATAGATAGATAGATAGATAGCAAGTAGAGCAATATGCATATATATATATATATATATAGTATATATATCTTTCATCAGGAGAAATGTCAGCTTAGCGGAAAAGTACTAATGATTTATTAGTTAAGCATACACACAAATACAAACACAGATTTCTTGCTTTGGTTTTTTCAATCTGAAGACGTCTAGAAAGGCGAAACGCGTAATCAAATCTAGTTTCAATGAAACGGTTTTCCATATGTCAAATTCCTTGAAAACTTTATTGGGATTCTATATCCTATTTTATACAGATATTGACGATACGGAAAGTACATGGACAGACCTAAAAACATAAATCTTTTACTTTCAAACCATTCTGAAAAATTGGATGAGGGTTTACCTTAAATTCATTTTTGAGAATGATATATGAATCTTTTTTTTTCGACCAACTCTGAAAATAAAGTGAGTATTCACCTTAAGTTCAATACAGAAAAGCTGGGAGAATATATTAATATCTTTCGACATAAACTAAGAATTATAATGAAAGGATACAGAATATATATATATATATATATATATATATATATATATTATAATATTATAAATTAATTGATTTAAAATATGGGTTTTTCGCTACACAGTGATAACCATGTTTCAAAAATGGCAGCTAAAGCCCTTGAATTTAATTTTGTTATTAAACCAAAGACATTAGTTCCATTTCCTCGTCAAGAGACTCAAAAATTCGCTTGACGAGGAAATGGAACTAATGTCTTTGGTTTAATAACAAAATTAAATTCAAGGGCTTTAGCTTCCATTTTTGAAACATGGTTATCACTGTGTAGCGGGAAAAACCCATATTTTAAATCAATTAATTTATAATATTAATGCTCTGTAAATTTACATTGAGCACTATTGTGTAAAAATAAAAATATCTATAAGAACACCGGATTTTATATCTTACTGTTCTTTCTTTTTATTCATATATACATATATATATATATATATATATATATATATATATATATATATATATATATATATATATATATATTTAAAGACATTTTTATGTTTAACATTCTTTTTATAGATACAAGTATTTAACTAAATGCTCTGTTCATAATATAATATCATATAGCCTGAGGTGCCTTAACCGATTCGGCCACTGAGGATCGTTCGGTTGGCAAGGTCGAATTTACCGCTTATAAATTTCAATCTTTCATGAATTCGGAGGACGAATATTTTCTATGAAAACTTCTTGGACATTCAGGCCGGTAAATGTTATTTAATACTGTTTATTATAAACAGAGCATTTACTTAAATACTTGTATGTATAAAAAGAATGTTAAACATAAAAAAGTCTTTAAATAACTGTCGGACTTTGTCCATTTCATAATTTGATATATATATATATATATATATATATTTTGATTTCTGAGGAAAGACCTAGGTGGTCTGAAATATTAAATAAATAAATATATACAAAAACACAGAAATAAATACTTTCATAAAAAAAACACCCAATTTTGTTTCATTTATTTTATCCAGATATTATATATATATATATATATATATATATATATATATATATATATATAAGGTCTACTGAATTTGCAACAAAATTTTACTCTTCTCGTTTCTATTTCGGTCGTTTCGTTTATAATATTCAAAACAACGCGATTTTACCACATTTAGTAACAATGATTCCATTTCCAATTCAAATTTCTCCCCGTGAACTACCGACACGCATTTAATATGGAAAAGTTGCGAAAGAAAGAAAGAAAGCCAGAAAGAAAGATAGAAAGAAAGAAAGAAAGAAAGAAAGAAAGAAAGAAAGAAAACCGCATGACGTCATGGCGATATTTGATTTGTTTTTCATCGATAACGTTTCTCGTGTTGGGCTTAAGTGACGCTTCATGATTTTAAACTTGCAGATTCAAAATTTGTCTTTGAACAGATTTAAGAAATAGCGAAACCTTTCAACTTTGTAGTTTAATCCATATGTCAAGTTGGTTATCTAATCCCCGCAATATTCTCTACACAAACAGAAAACCTGCTTGTGTCCTGAAACCAATGCGTTTACTTAGATATTCCAGTGATTTAACGGAGAAAGATCCAAACTGGAACGATCAATTTTTCTTATCACCTCAGCGGATCAATATTTTTAATAACAATTACATTAATAACATCAGACATCGTTCCAAAACAATGAATCAGACAACTTCAGATATAGACGATTCAATATTAAACATCACGTCTACAAATAACGGAGATTCTTCAAATACAGAGATGGGGACTCAAGAATTACTCACCAAGCCAAAATCAGCTCATAATAGGAACATTTTGTCAAAAGAGGAATCCGTCTTCTTGTGTTCAATTAACAGCGAAACAAAACACGAAGAATTCCAACGCGATTATATCTCGAATTCAAAATACTTTAATCCAGACTACCTCCAGGAAGCTGCGCTTAAGATGGCCACTTATTTAAAGACGTTTCTAAAAGAAGATGAGTCCCAAAAAGAAAACCGACCTCTCAGTTTCTCAGGCTCATTTCACGGATCACAGAAAATCAGTGAGAACTCAAAGCGGGAGCCTTCCAATATAGCGAACTCTTGCAAACGTATCTTGCGGAAACCTCCAGGCGACGTTACACCGCTTGATCCTCAGGTCGAGCGTCTCACTTGCCTCATTGACTGCTTCCCGTCAATCTATGTCTCCCAATCAGGATTGATAAACATCTTTTTGAGGCAAGGTGTCCTACTGGAAGTCACGGTAGATAAGGCCATCCGACTGGTCGATCAAAACCAGGATATGGCAGCTGCCGTTTCAGGGCGAAGCAAAGCGTGCAGTGTTCATCATCGTTCAGTGAAAATCTGCCAGAATAAATCAGCGGTTGATATCGATCTGGGCCGCATATGGCAGGCAAAGATTAGGACGGGTCACATAATGGTTGGAGATCGGCGCCGGACGATTTGGTTTGATGAGGTGGGAAATTTCGGCACATCAGAATACAGCAAGCATCAGTTTGTGGCGACGAGTTTGACTGATTACACCGTAGACTTGCTTTTATCGTCAGCATCGTAAGTAAACTTATTTCGATATTTATACACGCACGGCCTCGCACACACACGTACAACACACACACACACACGTACAGCACACACACACGTACAACACACACACACGTACAACACACACACACAAACATACAACACACACACGTACAACACACACACACAAACATACAACACACACACGTACAACACACACACACACACACGTACTGCACACACACACTTACAACACACACACACGTACTGCACACACACACTTACAACACACACACACGTACTGCACACACACACTTACAACACACACACACACGTACAGCACACACACACGTACAACACACACACACAAACATACAACACACACACGTACAACACACACACACACACGTACTGCACACACACACTTACAACACACACACACGTACTGCACACACACACTTACAACACACACGCACGTACAACACACACGCACACACAAACATACTAAACACACACAGACACACAGACACACACACGTACAGCACACACACACACATACAACACACGCACACACAAACATACAAAACACACACAGACACACAGACACACACACGTACAGCACACACGCACACGTACAACACACACACACACACACACACACACACACTTGTATAAGATCGACCAAAAAGTTCGTTCGGTTTATTAAATAAAAACATAAGTCAGTGTTTATTTTCTGTATAAACTTTACTGAAAAATAGTTACCGTTCGATTCCGCCATCTTCTACCATCTTTCAGAAAACTTTATGATTCCATCCTCCCTGGATTTTTTAACCCTTCCTTTAAAAAAATGTAGTGAAGACAGTAGCGTGTTACGCAGGGTACGGCAGAAATAATCCACATTTACCTCCCACATAATTGTAAGACGCTAGTGACAATGACGTCTTCATCTAGATAATCATTAGCTGCTAATATGTTACCATCATTTGTGAGGTATTTCGGGGGTGGGGTGCATTTCTGCCGCTCCCTGTATTTGAATTATTTTGTGTGGTTAGGGTAACGGTTATAAGAACGGAATCGATGATCAGAGTTCAAGTTCCTTATAATCCAGGATTTTCCAGTCTGGGCGATATCGCCCACAGGTGGGAGATCTCAGCTGTTGGTTGGGCGATGTGCAACTGAATAGGAAATTGTGAGCGTATGGAAATTTTTGTGGGAGATATAGGATTTTGAGTATGCAAAAGGTATTTCAACATAGCTACCCTAAAAAATATTCAAAGGAAATATTCAAAGAATCTGTACTATAAACTATATACTGTATTTTAAGACATTTTTATGTTTATACATTCTTTTTATAGATACAAATATTTAAGTAAATGCTTTGTTTATAATAAACAGTATTAATAATATTTACCGGCCTGAATGTCCGAGAAATTTCCATAGAAAATATTCGTCCTCCGACAGGAATCGAACCTGTATCCTATACGGAACCGTGATATAGCCTGACGTGCCTTAACCTTGCTAACCGAACGCTCCTCTGTGGCCCAATCGGTTAAGGCACGTCAGGCTATATGACGGTTCCGTATAGGATACAGGTTCGATTCCTGTCGAAGGACGAATATTTTCTATGAAAATTTCTCGGACATTCAGGACGGTAAATGTTGTTAATACTGTTTATTATAAACAGAGCATTTACTTAAATATTTGGAACTATAAAAAGAATGTATAAACATAAAAAATCTCTTAAAATAATTGTTGGACTTTGTCCATTTATAATATATACTGTATATATAAACTATTTACTGTAAAACAACCAATAACAGGAGGCTCAGTAGGAATAGCTGGGTCACATTCCTAGAAAAGATATAAATATCCGAACAAACAAGGAATATTTTGGTATTTTCTATAGTTCTGGGAAGAGTCATTAAGATTCAACTTATTCTTCAGATACAATCACTTTTTTTTAGCTATAAATCAGATAAAGTAAGACCAAGTAAAACTTTTGTCAGTAAAATTAAGAAGTCTCCTCAGGATAATTTTTATTTAATATAAAATTGTTTTTACATTTCTTTTATCGCATTGGCCATCTCGAATTTATCAAGGTAGGAAAAATGTCCGTCAACACATAATTGCATCCTCTCCCCTGTCGTCGTAGTGCCGACGGCTTTCCACGGCGTGTAGCAGTAAACGACATCAGAAGAAGAGGTATGGATGCAGCTGGGTTCCCTTCCCAAATCGAACCCGTAGGCCTCGACCGTGGTGATGGAAAGCGACCGGATGGCATTATCATTTTCCCTTTTAAAATGGGTAAGTCGTTGATTTGGGATGCGACTTGTGCGGATACATTTTCGACCGGTAATTCGATCAGGTCCGCGGTTGAGCCAGGGTCCGTCGCCCGGGACGCAGAGATAAAAAAAATAGTTAAATATTCTTCTCTTACTGATAGATTTTTTTTACTCCTGTGGCAATGGAGACTTCTGGGGTTATTGGCCCTCGTTCGATGGCGTTCCTTCTGAGGATTGGCGCGATGGCGTCTCGATTAAGGGACGAGCCTCGCGAAATGGAGTCGGTCTTGCAACGTGTCTCACTGGCGATGGTCCGAGGAAATGCTTTCTCTATCATTATCGCTGGCAGAGGATAGCAAAAAAAAAAAAACAATTTTACCCATCACCGTATGCGTTTCACTGTTTACTATACGGTGGTGGAAATTTACTATTGGATAGCGAAAATGTTTTCCTTGTGAAAATGGGCAACGACAAAAAAAAAGGTTGGGACTGCTGTTCTAATCTGTTATGGTAACGCTCGCGTTAATGCCCTTAGGAAAGACATTTAATAATCTCTTGTCACCCTCGCCAGATATGGGTTAAATAACAGAGCGAACTTGAGTCTTGAATGGCAGGCGTTATAAGACAACTCTGAATTCAAAACAGTGTAGAACTAATCGCTATTAAAAGAAAATAAAGAAAATGGAATCTATGGCGAACAATGATCACTTACGTCCTGAAGGGCATTGACATTGAAAAAAAATGCGAATAATTAAATAGAACTAATCCTAATTTGTAATTAGCCCAAATTCATCTCGATTTAAAAGCTAGGACACTTTGATGTGGTAAATGGCTACCGGCTTAATTGCTTGATCCTTATCTGGTTCAGGTCATCACTGGTCTCCCGTACACTTGTGGCTTTGAGGTAAAAACTAATCTTATTAAATAACTACAGCTTTTAAAAAAGTTAAACTTAGCTTTACGTATACTTCAAAACATTCCTAATCAGCAGTAGTCGAGTATTAAACACCCAAATATACAAATAAAAATGGAACGGCAGATCTAGCAGAATAATAGGCGAGGTTGGCTTTGTTTGGCTTTCGCCCTTACCCCCGGAAGGAGTCGATGGGGCGCCGACGTGTTAAGCTGTCCACTAGTCTCCTCGGTCTGTCGCGGTCGTTTACCAGAGCCTGGGTCTCTGCGAATGGTTTCTCCATCCAGTCCTCGATATCGTCATTCCACTTTTTCTTCTCTCGTCTCCTCCTCCTACGTCCCACCTCGGTTCCTTGAAGAACTATCTTAGCAAGGCAATTTTGATCGTGAGAAATTATTGGTGGGTGCCAATGAGCCGCTGCATATTACTACGTCCGTGGTCGTTGGTGATGTGGTCAAATATGAGATTGCCAATGTGGCGCAACAGCATCTCATTTCCAGTGCCTGTATCTTTCCTTGTAACTCATCTGTGACTAATATAGTGGCGCAATGTCGTCACAATAGGTGAGATTATCTTATTTAAATAAGTATTTCTTATTTGAATTCATTCTTCGTCACCGTAATTAGGCACTGTACATGTGCAAGGTCGAATGTCTCGTGGGTCGACAGGAATCTCTCCTCGTCACCGTTAAGCGTCGGAAGATGACGTGGTTTGGATACTTCAAGCATCCTGACAGCCTCTGCAAGACCATCATACAAGGCAATTTGGAAGGCGGACGCAAGTGAGGACGGCAACACAAGTGCTGGTCAGGCAACATCGAAGAGTGGACGAGACATGACAATGCCGGAACTACTGAGAACCACCGCCAACAGATCTGCCTGGAGGGATTTTTTATGCTAATAAAATTCACCCCATGCAAGGGAATAAAGCCACTAAGGTACAAGAGGTTACTGGGTGTGAAATAATTAGAAAACAGAAACATTATTAAGGAACGAGAACAATAGAAGAGTAATCAGGAATACAGTAGATAATGATTGACACTACATTTAAACTTTTGAAAATCAAAGTTGGCTGGAAAGCATGAAGTCGGAAGAGTTTCACAAGCGAGAAGTGTGAGAAAGAAAATTGTTAACATAGAACTTACGGTTGCATCTATCCATTTCATATATAAAGTGAGTGATTGTTTTAGGGTTTATCAACCTTTGTGGCTTATTTAAAAGCAAAAGATAAGGGGAATAATTATTTTTTGCAAGCGAATATTGCAATAATAATTTTTTGAGAATAACAATGATTTTTCCTGATGCAAATCCTACTATTTAACCCATAGGCGAGGGGAGAAGATGGATTCATACCTTTCCTAATGGTAATTGCGTGTAAGTGAAAACATTGAATCTGACTGAAATTCGAACCCAGTTCTCAGATTTCTCATTTGGAGCTCATATCCATTATACCACCCCCACACATCTAATGATTTTCAGAATGTGGCATTTGAAACATTATATACACAAGTCCATCAATAAGTCTGTAGCTTCATTAAAGAAAGTATTTATCTGGCACGAATATTTTCAATATAATCTTCTTCCAGTTAATTCAATATCTTATGGAATTATGGAAGTTGATTTTTTTTCTTTAAATCATTTCACCCCATGCAAGAGAATAAAGCCACTAAGATAAAAGAGCTTACTGAGTGGGAGAGAATTATTAAAAAAAAAACATTATTAAAAACCGAGAACAATAGAAGAGTAATCAGGAAGACAGTCGATACTGAATGACATTGCATTTAAACTTTTGAAGATCAAAGTTGGCAAGAAAGCATGAAGCCGGAAGGGAGTTCCCCAAGCAAGAAGTGCTAGAAAAGAAACTGGTAGCATAGAACTTACGGTTACATCTAGTCATTTCATCTGTAAATTGATGAAACCTTGTTGCCAATCGAGTACAGCGCTTAAATTCATAAAGTCTAGGTTTTTTGAAGAATATAAAAGACTCTTTGAAGTTATTGTTAGGACGCCTTCAGCAAAGTTTAAGAAAGCTATTGGCAAAAAAAACGTCTGTCAAAAGAACTGTTTTTTCTTGATACTTCAAAGAGCCTTTTATTTGCTGCAAGGACCTTGACGTTACGAATTTTTATTGATTTCAAAATCCGTTTTTAGAATTTTAATAAAATTCAAACGTATGGCACTGGACTTATAAATTCTCGTTTTACACGAGAACTGACCGCATACTGTTAAACAATGTTTATTTATCATTTGTATTCATTGTTAATTCTTTATAATACAGGGTGTCCATAAAGTTCGTGTACACTTTTAAAAAATTATAACTTTATTTGTATTTGCGATAGAAATAAGCTGTAAAAAAAATTATATAGTTTAATGTACCTAGTTTTAAGTATAGCTAAGATAACTAATGTGATTTCAGGCATTACTGTAAATCAGTTGGCAAATGTATTCCTTGAACTGCAAAATCGTATTACCCTTTGTATTGCTAATGATGGAGGACATGTGGAAACTTAAAGAAAATTTCAATAAAACCTTAAAAAAAATATAGATTTACTTCTTTCTAATCCTTTTTACAATTTATTTCTATCGCAAATACAAATAAAGTTATAAATTTTTTAAAGTGCACACGAACTTTATGGACACCCTGTATAATGCATAATAAACATTGCATTGTAGTTCACAGATTTAATCTGTAAATATAAAATTATTCTTGCTAATAAATAACCTGATAGAGCACTTAGACTTGGGGTAATAGTCAGCCAGCTTTTCTAGCTCGATCAATTACAGCTTAATTCTGAAGTCATTCTTCACTCAGTGCTCCGACTTTGTACCACATCTAAGTCTCACTTGGTAAATCATTAAACAAATAATCTAATAAACAAATAGTGTTTAACATTTTTCTTATAAGTTCTTGAGAAAAAATGCAAGAATCCTGTTTGATATGTTTGGCTTTTATTAAAATTGAAAAAAAAAATAGTTTTGTAAAGCAAAAACATAAAAAAATATATATATATATATAATACCGAGAAAGAATGGAGCCCTGGTTCGCAACTTTTTTTCTTTTTACCCATTTACCCAGTACTTCCTTTTCGCCATAAGTGAGAATGCTATTCACACCTTTTCCGAGACTGTCCGACTCAAAAGGTGCATTCCAAATAACACATATATTATTGGAACATCTTCATTCTTTTCCCTATTAGTATATATATACATTTACATGGATTATTTTCATAAAGGAGTTTTACAGATTTAATCTCAATAGAAAATGTTGAAATATTTTTAAACTTGAGTATATGTACAGTATTTTTTTTATAATTCATACTTAATTATTGAATAAATAAACTGAATACTTTAATAACCAAAGCATTTAATAAAATACCAGGGTATTGTAATTGAATAAACAAAATTCTGTAAATAAAAAAATTTTTAAAAATGTAATGCCCCAGCCTGAAACCTTGTAATACCCGTGGGGATAATTACCCCCTAGTTTAGAACCCTGTTGGTATACAGCAGCGTTTCTGAGCAGGTGAGATAAGCTAATGCACTTTTGATTTTTTATTTATTTTGTGTGTGTGTGTGTGAATAAAAACTCCCTCATGAAGTATTATAAACGAATATGAATTTTATTTAGCATTACGGAAAAATGTGATAAAGAAGTACTAATTTTTCCTTAAACCAGTTATTCAAAAATATATACTATGATATTTGCTACATGAACTGCGATGAAAATGAGAAAGATATGGTATATAATTTTGTTTTTGCGCCAGGGTTCCTTCAGACATGTAATTTATTTTAACGGTTATGCAAGGTTAAAAAGGTTGAGAAACGCTGGTATAGAGTATTGAGAACCCCGTTGTTATAGCGGGTGTGCGGACCTATTACGCACGAACATACATACAAACCACATTTACAATGCCAAGTATTCATTGGTTAATAAATCACCACTACATTTCTACAGGCAATTTACAAATCGCAGTAAGGCGACAATTTTGTAATCACTCTATTTTTAAGTAGTCAATTTTGTGAACTTTTGGGAGAAGCGTATCACAGAAGCGTTCTTAAGTCTCTCCAAAGCTCGCTCGCTGATTGGTCGATGTCAACCAATCAGATCGTTTGCACGTGAAGAATAATTTTTCCCGCGCCTATAGTGGCTTATTTAAGCCAAGATTTTTCACATCTCAATTAGTGAGAACTCAACTGCCAAACGAATTCGGCAGTTGAAACCATGCGCCAACCTTCTCACTTGCACACACATGCTGAACATAACTTGTATACACTCACAAAAAAATCTTCTTACACAATATCTTTCAAGAACAATCATTACAAGAAACTCTCATGAACATTTTTCCAGTGAATTATTAAACAAATAACTATCTCTCACTGAACTCTAAAATAACAAATAGAGAGAAGCAGCTCTTGGTTAATTCAACCTTTCTTATTTAAATGCATGTTTTCTTTCACATCGTTGTTTGATATTGTACATCTTGTTAAAATACATATTTTATGTGTAACAATGTCTTTTGGTTGACCTTCTTGCGTGGGCCTTGTTTCCTAATCAAAAGTTAAATTAATGTGAAGTCCGCCACGAAGGTAATAGCGGTGTACAGAGAAAACCCGTCCCTTGGTTACACCGCTTTTTTGTTTTGTTTTTTGTTTTTCTGGGATACGTTTGTTAAACTTTGCCACTCCTGTGTTTAAATTGAATATATTTTCTAATAAATGTAACGTTTTGAATTGGCAAGGAATTTAAATTTGAACTTTAATCACCTTTTATTAAACGATGACAGCTACCACAATTAATATCTTTAAAAAGAAACTCCGATATTTACAAGTAATGAAATATACTTAATTTCTTTTCTTTCTATCTTAGATATGGCCCGGCCTTAGTGCCTATCTGCAAGAAACTGGTGTCGGCTGCGAAATTCGAATGCACGCGAATCGGAAGCGTCTCCGTGCAGGTAAATGACGTAAAAGTCATTCAAAAGTCTCCCGGCGACGTCATCGTAATGGCGGGGTCTAAACTATTGAAAATGCGACCGCGCGCCCAGTCTGTTGAGATCCATACTGGTTCTACCGATATCGCCGTATCCCCAGAATGGGGCATCACGTGTCAACTGAGAAAGTCCCTATCTTTGACGTGTTCGAGCCATCAATTGACCGTCTCCAACGGAAACATTGAGTCTCAGCTACATCGTGATGGGCGGATTGAGTTACGGAAAGTATCAGACGGAATCGCCTAAGGTGTATAAATTTGATAATTATTTACGTTGTTCGGACTGCTGTCCTCATCTCTTGTCACATTCACGACGTTTCGACCCTTGTACGCCCCGGCCTTCTTCAGGTGATATTTGTTGGAATTTAAAAATGAAACATTTTTTAACCTATGGGGGAATATTGTTCTAATTCCATGTGCCATGACTTTTTTGTGAGGAGGATCTCAGTTTTAGCTAATTCGCCCTAAGTTTTTTTGTTTTTTTTTTGTTCTCAGACGTTTTTTTCTCTCCGTTGCGGTCAGGGATTGAACTCACATCTCTTTGGTTCAAGTTACTTTCAGAATAAATCAGCCAACGCTTTTCTACCAGAGCTCATGTTATATATAATTTATTACCTCATTTGTTGTTGTCGTTTTTCTCTAGCTCTCTGTATTACTGGTTCATTTGAAGAAGGCCGGAGCTTTAAAAGGCCGGAGCTTTAAAAGGCCGGAGCTTTAAAAGGCCGAAAAATCGTGAATGTGATGATAAATATGAGGATGAAAGTCCGAACAATTTAAATAGTTGGTATAGTTACAATACCTCATTTCATGAATACAAATTTGATACTGTTCAATATTTGAATACCATCAAAAAATTGGCAAAAAAATGCTTTAAACGCTTTTGACAGCATGGTTATTTTTTTTTTAGTAGAAAGCAGATACAAAAAAAAAAGTCAGAACTGAACGGTGTTATTTCTCATTGGATATTTGTCAGTTTTGAGAGCTGGATTTTTTGGGGAAAAAATTAAAAGTTGACGAAAGATTACAATATGGTTATTGCTGTCAAGACATTTTTCAAATTGTCTTTCTTTATGGTTCAGCGTACCAATGGAAAAAAAAGAAAAAAGAAATAACAGTACAATTTTCAGAAAAAAAAATTGCCTAAAATCTAATATATATATATATATATATATATATATATACTTTTTTTTTTACTTGTCTTTGGTTATTTTCATGACAGAGCCACGCTAATTAATTTAAGAAAAGTAAATCCAAGAAATACACCCCGACCATGTTGCTGTTCTATTTTCTCTCCGCTTAAAAAAAAACAAAAAACATTCGGGTGTACATTCTTACCAAACAAACGCTAAGATCCCAAAAAATAACAGTTCCTTCTCTCGCACTTCTCACTTGTGAAATGCCCTGACGGCTCCATGCTTTCCAGTGAACTTTAATCTGCAAGAATTTAAATGCAATGTCAATCGCTATCTACTGTCCCTCTGAGTGCACTTTTCTCTTTCCGCTCATTATTATGTTTCTGTTCTTTTTCATTCTTCCACACCTTGTAACCTCTTGAGTTTTAGCGACATGACTGTCTTGCTTGGGATGATTCCGGTTAAAAACAAACTACAAACTCTCCTAGTTTCGCAATAGGGTAATGCATAACGATCTAGTTTGTTTTACCATTATTAGCGTCTAGGGAATTAGATCCTCACTGCTTCACTAACAGATTTCACTTTGTTCTTCAGAACGTAGGCAGTCATGCCTCCCCAAAGATTTATTTTCTGTATTTTCAGTGAAATGCCATGAATTCTTAGTGAAGAGAATGGAGTCATTTACTGTTTCCTTCACCATGGTTTTGAGCTCAGAGTTGTCTCTCTCGCCTAGAGTGGTTACCATCCGAAGCTAGAGAACCCAGTCTCGTACGACCACCGAAGTTAAGCAACGTCATGCCGAGTCAGTAAGGGCCGCTTGTGACTGCCAGGTGCTGTACGCTTGAATGTGCGGGTGGTGTAATGGATAACGACTTGTAATTGGAAATCAGAGAGCCGAGTTTCGATTCATAACTGGTTCGTTATATTCGCTTACGCGCAAATACCCTCGGCAAAGTTATGAATCTACCGCTTCTCCCTTAGCTATGGGTTAATTAGTAAAACTTTTAGTACTAAAACATTATCCCCACCAAGACCAAAAGAACAAAAAAAGAAAATAAAAAAAACCTAAGTAAAAAAAAATATTTAGATTCCAGCATTAAATAACACACAAAGGTTGATATTCTGCTACACAAAAACAAGCAAACCGACCAAAAACGCTTGTTGATACCAGCAGAAAGAGGACGCATGAAATGGTCTTGGTGGATTTGTATCAGCAGGTCGTTATTAGCCCACCCCCCAATTCTTAAAATCTAAAAATATTTTCTGGCTTTAAATAACCTGGAAAGCGTTAAGCCGTGGAAAACGAGTCAATCAAATACTATAGCTATAAATAAATCAAGTGAAATTAAAATAAAAGAAATCATTTTCTAAAATTAATGATGAGTGTTTCTTCTTTTTTGTGTGTTATGTCCCTTTGTACGCTGTTAATAATGGCCCTCTACAGCTTAATCTCGTCTGTAACTGTTACGTTTTCGCCTTTTCGTTATCTCTCCTAATCCCTGTTCTACCATCTATTGGCACAGGCTCCTCAGGTCGACTATATTCTGCTTTCCTCTGTTCCTACTGCCTTCAGTGCGTCCTGTGAGCGTCAGATTCTCTCGGCCCTCTTTCCTCATTTATCCAAGACATTTCAACTGGCTCATTCTTATTTTAAGTACAAGCGTCGTTTTAGCTTCCGTTTTTAAGTAAAACTTCCTCATTACTCACATGCTCGTTCTTCGGCTTTTTCAAAATAATTTCTAAATGTGTATAATAAAGAAAAAATGCAAGTCAGACATGTCATTTAAAAGATATGCAGTGTGCGATGGATAAATAGTCGTCTAAATTACGCACAAAAAAAATAATAATACCGGCAAATCATTTTAACAGTATAGAGGGTGCGATGGATAAATTGTCCAAATGATGCCAGAATGAAAATACCACTGACATCTCATTTTAACAGATATACAATGTGCGATGGATAAATTGTCGTGGAAATTACGCAAAAATTAAAAGTAACCCTGACATTTCATTTTTAACAGATATATTTACCAAAATTACACAAAAATATCTTGAAATACCAAAGAATAAATGTATTCAATAAAATCGCCATTGGCTTCAAGCACGGCCTTCAGACGACTTCGGAATCTCCTGTAACTCTTTTGGATGGTGAATATTATCATAATACTTTAAATTGGTAATTATTATCATACTACTTGCCTTCAGTTCATCCTTGGTGTTACAAGTTTTGTTTGGGCGGCCAGGTGTGATAAATCTTAAAATTAAAATAAACCATAAAAAAAAACAAATCAATAGAGAAACGAGTATATACCACTATTTAATCCGTTGCTAAAGTGGAAGAAAAGAGATATATTCATACCATTTCAAATGGATTCAGCGCGAAGTGGACTCGGAAAAAACTTGAATCGATTCGGCCGGATCATGAACTCTTTTCACTAAATGTTCTTTTCTCTTGTATTTGTAGCTAGCATATATACTCGAGTACTAGATTAAAAGCCGCCCGATCGACGGGCATTTAAGGTAGTTTTTTATGCACTGTCATCTATTTGCATTTTTCATGATGGTATATTACAAGGTATTCATTTTAAATTTTTAAGTAATGTAGCAAAAGTTTGTTTTCGTGTCTGCACTTTGAGATAAGTTCTGATCGTTTATTTAGTAGTTTGTTTTTGTCTGGGAAGTTGATTATAGCCATCTTCTCCTTCAGACAAAGTTTACAATTTTTGGATTTATTGCTGATGATGCTTTTTTATTTGGATGATGCTCTTTTGCTCATTTTTCCTAGATGTTTTTGTGTTCTTCTGTTTTTGTTTAGCTATAATAAACCTGACCAGACGGAATAATTAATAGCAAATTGTGTGTAAAAAGCTAACAAGCAACACTATAAAAAAAACAATAACCGCATTCGGTTCCCCAATTATTCCTACTCAGTTGCCTCAAGGATTGAAACATAACTGTTACCCCCTATCCAATAGCCTATTAGGATAGCACAATAAACATTGCTATCCAATAATACTCACTTGACTACATGTTTTAATCATCTGACCCAAAGCAAGGCAATAAAGCCACTAAGGTGCAAGGGGGTTATTGAATGCGAGATAATTTGAGAGAAAAAAACACAATTATGGATAGCGAACAATAAAAGAACAAGAATTAAGAAGACATATAAATAAGGCGTATACGCAGGCATATAAAAATAGTCTAGTCAACACACATGGCCTGAAGATTGCGTTCAAGCATGAAACAGACTGTTGCCGCTCTGTATTGTCCTCAGTGACCATATTATACTTACACACTTGCCATCCCTTATATTGAGCCCTTTTACATAGCATACATTAAAACTATATATATATATATATATATATATATATATATATATATATATATATATATTGTGTATAGTTCGGCAGCAATTTTTCATTAATGCAATGTTTCATTAAATAATATAGACAAGTTTTGTCTATTTATGTTAAGTAAGTTCCTTTCATATTGTTGATAAGCTTAATCACATTATCGTTCAAAGACGAAAGGAAATCACCATATTGACACATGTTTGAATTCAATCTAATACTTTTTTAATAATAATGGGTATAAAGTAATTAATAATAACAAAACAAAAGTCATTGAAACAAAGCAAGTTCAGTCGACCAATGATGACAATTCCATACTTAATACTTCTCGCTTTCACTCTCGCGTGGTCATGTGTGACGTCACTCAGCTACGACGCGTTTTTCGCTTCCTTGGCTCGTAAATAAGAGTTTGTCGTTAGTTTGAGCTCATTCAAACAGCAACGGCGGGCCATATTGTGGTCTCGTATATGTGTTGTTTGATTTATTAAAATTGTCATCTTTGATAATGGCTTATGTAAGCCGAAAGCTTAGATCGGATTCAAACATGTGTCAATATGGTGTTTTCCTTTCGTCTTTCAACGATAATGTGATTAAGCTTATCAGACAATACGAAAGGAACTTACTTAAAATAAATAGACAAAACTTGTCTATATTATTTAATGAAACATACATTAAATTATATATTACATTTGTAAAAACAATACGCTAGATTTAGTTGTGTAACTCTACCGAGTGAAGATAGCTCTGGCTGACACCAAAATAGTTGTGTTTCAATCCTGGCTTGAGGCATTCGGAAGTCTAGTCGCACTGAGGAGCTGTGATACAGCGAAACAGTACTGTCTGGGAATGACATATATATATATATATATATATATATATATATATATATATATATATATATATATATATATGTCATATATTAAATCGCATGATGATTGCGCTTAATAATGAACAATACATTACCTGACATTGTCTTTGTTTTTATTTATTCATGTAGATATAAAAGCGGAAATTTTGTATTTTCTTTTTAATCTTTTGCCTTTTTCTAGTCCTTATATTTGTCCCTCTTGCCAGTTCATCAAGTACTGATAATTCACTTCTAAGTTGTTCTATTTCTTTCTCTATTTTTCTTTCTCAAGGTGAATCTTCATGTTTGTAAGACTGCCTTCTTTTTTTTTTACTTTGTTGTTTAATTCTTTAGTTTCTGCTATTGCTGATGCATATGTTCCTTCGTTAAGACTTACATGTGGCACTACTTCATCCACAATTAATTTGACTGCTGCATTATAGAGTTTAATAGTTTTGAGCGTATGCTTTGTTGGTTGTAATTTTGGGAGTTGTATTCGTGCCTCCATGTCAGTATTTTGTGTCTGACTTATATGCCTCATGATTTCTTCCCTGGCTTCTTGTATACTATTCTTGTTTCCCATAAAGCAATTCGGTTCAATGTGTTTTGGACTCGTTTTATTGCAGGCTTGTGGCCGACTATGGTCACACTTCTCTAACTCTTCTAAACTTTCAGCATTATCTTCACAAGGATCGGTGTGTATCTCAGTTTCCTTCATTATGATCTGGTGTTCGTGTAATGTTAGTACTTTTTGTCTACATTTTTGGTTCCCTTTCATGTTCTCTTTATTCACCTATTCTGGTTTCAGTTGTTTTTTATTCCTTTAATTTCGGCATCTGTCTATCGTTTATTTATCATGATGCACCTTCTTACATTGACTAGTTTATTTTCATCAATGTACTTTCTAATTGCTTGACCAACCTTATCGCACTAAATGTCGTATGTTTGCTGTTTTGTCTGAGGTTGGTGCAACGCTTCATAGAATATTGTTATAACATGTTTCTACTCCTAACCACACTATTTTACCTTTTCTTTCTTTAAGTGAATGTTTTTTTGGATCTAGTTGGAGAATTCGAAGGGCCATCATTTGGATTATCCCGGTTAGGGGAACCTGAAGATTTTTTTTTTTTATTTGTGCTGGAGTTTGTTCCTATGGCAGATTTTTCCACCTCAAGTAAGTTCCCTCCAAAGGAACGGTTTCCCTATTTAACCACTGGAAGACCCATACTGGACTTTTTGGTTTGACATATTGTTCCCACGAGTGACTCACGGGTCCAAAATCCACCCAAAGTCGCCCGGCATATTGGGTAACGGTTTTTTACAGGCATGGATCCGAAGCCTGTAGGGGATCTTTCGCGACATCATAACGCAGCAGCCATTCATTTCTTGGCACGATTAAAACTTTGAATTGCGGGTTGTTGTATGACGTTTTCCTTCTTCTAGATGGATTGCCAAGAGACAGAGACGCTATTGAAATTCAAAAAGAAAGACGTTGGAAAAAGACATTCGAAAAGGGTGTTCAACGAAACAAAACATTATTATACTAGAGCAGTGCTACTCAAAGTCGTGCGCCGCGGACCGGTGACGGTACGCGAACTATCAGCTACCGGAACGCGGTTAGTTTGCTAAGGAATCATTTGTAAAGATTAAAGATATATAATTTTTGTTTGTGTTAATAAACTTGTGGAGGTTGTGTTAATTGATTAAATTATATGGATCAAAAATTGTTGAGTAAATCAGGCTGCGTGATGAAATTAACAATTTCCTCTCACATTAAATTTTAGTGTTCAACACACATAGAAGAAGGAAAACATGAGAAACAGCAGTTTTTGCCCAACAATGAATAAAATATTTATATAAACAAGAGACACAAACAACTGGAATAAAGATGTGGTTTTAAAAACGTTCAAACGTCCTTTTATGATTAGATTGAAAAGTTATCAAAATTCTGGTGTGATAGAGTGTCTGTACAATAATGAGAAAATGTGTTTGGGTATTATTTTAATTTAAGGAAAAATAAACAGTTCATGTTTGTACTTAAAGTGGAGAAATATTGTTCACGACTTACTTTAAGGTTTGCAAAGTTGTCGCTCTTTGATTTGTTTTCACTTGTCGTTCGAAGAGAATGTTCTGTAGTTGGAGTAAGTGGTTCTTAACAAGCTGTGTTTATGTTAATTGCTATAATTAACGTTGAGCTTGAAAGCGTATGACAAAGATTCGTGTATCGAGCTGAATGTGGATCAACTTGAGTTGATTGTTCGTGATAAAATATTGCTGTGTGAGTGAGTGTTCTTTCAGGCTGAAATCATGTTAAGGAACTTTAAAGCAAAACCTGGAACTGTGTGACGAGTTCAAAGGATCCCGATCGGCTCACTGTCGAAGATGAAAGACGTTTCATATTTATTGCTAATTTTGGTCACGTTTTAGGCTCACAGAGGCTTGACAGATTTTGGCGGAATTATTTTTTTGGTCAGGTCATGAACTAGGTCGATGTTATTCGAACATGACTTAAATATTAAGTGACCAATCAGAAGATGAGGCTTTCTGAAGATATTTATTAACCTGAATAAGCTCTGTGATCCACTTTTTGTGCAAAAATTGATATTGTTAAAAAAAAGTTGGTAGGGGATGCTAAAAACTACTTATTTTTTCATCAAACATTTTATCAGGAGTGAATCGTTAGCAAGAAATTATACGAAAGAACAGTAACAACGAAAATGAAGAGCCAAAAAAGAGGGGAAACGCGATAAGACATATATAAATATATATATATATATATATATATATATATATATATATATATATATATATATATATATATATGTATATATATATATATATATATATATATATCGAGGGAAGGGGAAATCTCATGTAAAGACAATTAGCGAGGAATATTTAAAATAAAAATATCCCCCAAATAATTAAGAGACTTGACAAAATCCTTCTGCCGGCAGAGAGAATGTTTGCACAGTGATATAGAGACTGATTCCAAAATCTTCAAATGATTATTGGAAACAGATTTATAAAGAACACTAAACCATTCTTTCTTATAAGACTTGGCACATGCTATATTTTCCACTAAATTTTACGCGATAGCAGATTCCATATTCGAAGAGGGAAGGTAACACAAGTTGCTTATTTTGCCAAGTCTTATTTTCGAAGGCACATGATTTCCCCTTCCCTCGATATATATATATATATATATATATATATATATATATATATATATATATATATATATATATATATATATATGTATCTTATTGTGCTTCCTCTCTTTTTTTGCTCTTCATTTTAGTTGTTACTGTTCTTTCGTATAATTTTTTTGCTGACGATTTACTCCTGATAAGATGTTGGATGAAGGGCCTTAGCGAAAAATATTTTCCTTGTTTTTAAATATATATATAAGTAAATGCTCTGTTTATAATAAACAATAATAATTAAGATAATATAATAATATAATAATACTTAAATATTTGTATCTATAAAAATAATGTATAAACATAAAAATGTCTTAAAATAATTGTCGCACTTTGTCCATTTCATTATGTGTGACGTCATTTGTTTACATTTGGATACGCCATGAGAAGATATGAATGTACGTGAGAGAATCATGAAAGATTGTAGTTTAAAGACAGTAAAATCGACAATTATTGTAAGAAATTTTTATGTTTATACATTCTTTCATAGATACAAATATTTAAGTAAATGCTCTCTTTATAATAAACAATAATACTTAATATAATATAATAATACTTAAATATTTGCATCTATAAAAAGAATGTATAAACATAAAAATGTCTTAAAATAATTGTCGTCTTTGTCCATATCATAACATGTGAATGTAAAATCGACCTTGTTAACCGAACGCTCCTCTGTGGCCCAATCGGTTAAAAGCACGTCGGGCTATATGACGGTTCCATATAGGATAGATGTTCCGAGGACGCATATTTTCTATGAAAATTTCTGGGACATTCAGGCCGATAAATGTTGTTAATACTGTTTATTATAAACAGAGCATTTACTTAAATATTTATATCTATGAAAAGAATGTATAAGCATAAAAATGTCTTTATATATATATATATATATATATATATATATATATATATATATATATATATATATATAAACATTTATTTACTCACAATTTACAAGAACCCTTAAGAAGAATTCTGGTCGAAAAAACTAAAATTCTATATAAATTACATTACCAGATACATCTCGGTATGAGTGGGGCACGCTATATAAACCATCTCTTTTCTACTATCAACCTCATCTTATTCAACACTGCAAATGGAGTTAGAAGTTTGTTCTTTTAATCGATAGATGTTCACGTGAATTCAAGCCGCGATCAATAGACGGGGGCTCGGAATAAACGCTCTTATTCAATACAACACAAAAAAAAAACACAATAAAACTTAAACAGTAAAACACGAGAAAAATAACAACACCAAAAATACCCCCTTGAAAATTACTAAAGAAGTGGCCGAAAGCGCTTTGGACAATGAAAATTATGAAAAAATTCTATACTCCCTTACTTCTACAAAACAGAAAAACGAAAGGATGCTGAAAAAACTAAATAAATAAATAATTAAATGTTCATTGTCTACCATATTTAATGAAAGATGTTTAACAGAAAATTCACTTGCCATATATATATATATGATGGACACTCCCGTCGAACTCGACGTATGACGGTCAGGCAGATCAGTTCCTAGAAACTGAGAGCCCGACACTGACACATGAGATTTGATTATAGTGGTGAAGGCTTTGTGCAGGGCCATCCACACTTTTTGGAGGGACGAATACAGGGACCTGGTGCAGCGAATGCCACAAGGTCCCCAAACGACCCTCCGAAGACCAGTTGCCATCCAAGGCTATAGAACCCAGTCTGCCTTGCTATTTACCCATAGTTGGAGGGAGAAGAAGAGGATTCACACCTTTCCCAAGCACGTAAGTGAATGTAATGGAATCGACTGGAATTCGAACTCGGCTCTCCGATTCCTCAATCCAAGCCGTTATCCATTACTCCACCGTGCCTCCTATATATATAAACACACACACACACACACACACACACACACACACACACACACACACACACACACACACACACACACACACACACAGAGAGAGAGAGAGAGACAAACACGAAATGGATTAAGTCAGACAATTATTTAATATATTTTTTTTTAATTACATTTTGAAGAAAATATTTGTTTCTCCGTGAGGAATCGAACCTGTAAGCCTAACAGGAACCATGATTTGATCAAATGTGCTGTTAACCATTCCGATTATTTATTTAAAAAACAGCGCATTTACTTAAATAAATTGTATGTATTAAAATAACGTGTGTACGTGTACGTGTGTGTGTGTAGGGGGGGGAGGAATTCGCGCAAGGATAAATAGATAATGTTTGAAATGTAAGCGGTAATATAATATTTGATTTACATAAAAATAATTTTTAAGATATGCATTGTCAAAACTGAGTTAGAAAACATAGCGACTGTAATAATAAGCATTATTGTCGTCTGCCATTTCATATTGCTACAAATTAATCCAACGCTGCCAAAATAAAATGGAATTAACTAAATAATTAAAAATAATCTGTTTAATTAGATTTTCTTAAAATCTAATTGAACAGATTAATTAAAATGTAATTTTAATTATTATGTATAAATTAAGTAATTCTAGGGAATTACATAAACCAGCGAAAAAACGTAAGTTGACCGATTATTATTATTATTATTATTAAGAAAAAGAATAATAATAATAACTACATAGAGCTGACAATAAGAGAAACATTTGAATAATTTGAATAATTTTCTATGGTTTATACCTTAGAAAATTATTCAATTTTTTCAAATGTACCCGACACTCATTTTAATATATAATAATAGTCATAGACTTAGTCCATTTCATAATATATGTTGTCATATATATATATATATATATATATATATATATATATATATATATATATATATATATATATATATATATATATATGTATGTGTGTGTGTGTGTGTGTGTGTGTGTGTGTGTAATACATGAAAGATTAATGGTCAGATTTGAGTCAGATCAGGAAACAGTAGTATTAAAAAGCGCTCAGTACACGTGTGAAAAATTTTTTTTTAAATGAAAAATAACATATAGAGATTTATCTTAAAAAAATGGGGGAGATCTGTTGAATCCGCTACCTTGGTTTCAAGCTTAAGGTAACTGGCCTCCCAACGCTTTTTTTTTTTTTAAATCGACCTATATTATTTTTCAAAAAAATAAACAAACACACGACGACGAAGAAGAATAAGAAGAAGAAGAAGAGTTTTATAAATGTAAATCGGTCGGGGGGTTAATTGAAAATATATATATATATTACATACATATATATATATATAATTTTTTGAATTTACAGCATTACTGTAAACACATCCACAGATATTTTAACCCCCACTGAAGATGGTCTCAGATGAGATTGAAAGTATTTTAGAAAATAACAATTATTTGAAAGAAAATTTAGGCATTTTTCTTGATCGATTTTCTACACCCACCAAGAAATAAATTCGTCGACTTGAAAGGGTTAAAACTAAAATAAATAAACATAATACGTCTAAATTGTTTAACCAAACATGCTTAAATGAAAATATGCTGCTTAAATACACACACAATCTCACACACACACATATATATATATATATATATATATATATATATATATATATATAGAGAGAGAGAGAGAGAGAGAGAGAGAGAGGGAGAAGGAGAGATAGAGAGATAGGTAGAAGTATATTTCACTACATCATAGCATATCGATGAGTGAAGTAATTTTAAGTTAGTTTGATGTCCTCTGGGTGCGATTTTGTGGCAGACAAATCTCATTGCAGGATGTAACATCAGCGAGACAGTGAGTGACTGAAAAACATATTAAGATGGCTATGTATGTAAGTAGGTTTCAATCAAGGTACTGGACCAAACAGACATAGGTACCTGGAAAATTCAGGTAGGTAAACGGCCCGTCAGACCGATCGACATACGAACAGATAGATGCGAAATAAATGAGTGGAAAGCAAGTACGATGTCTTTGGGGCCTCATTAACATTTCCAGTGGCCATCGGTGCAGATCTCGTGCTGGTCACGGCCGACGAGATTTCGTCGGGCAGATGTCCCGACTCGAGGAATGTAAAACCCGAGAATTGAATATGCCGTAATGCGAGATTGTTGGGCAAAAATTAATACCAAAGGGGGGAAAAAAATCCAAAGAAAAGGAGCATTGAAAGAAAATTTTAGAGTGCAGAAGGGGTGGAGAATGGTGGCAGACGGGCAAATATGAGACGAAAAATGAGATGAAACTTTTGGAGGAATGACAGAATGTGAGGAAGAATATATCATGATGCGTTATGAAAGAAGTTATGGAAGTCAAAATGTTTCTGTAATTGATAGCTATAGGCAGTCATGCGAAAGTACAGAGAAAACAGAACGATATACAAATTACAGAATATAATAGGTCTCCTTTATCAACAAGGAGTATGTTCGAACGACTCCAGCGGAGGCTTATCCTGTTGGCTGCATCCCCTGCTGAGGAGTGAAGACAGCACTTAAAAAGCGGTCACATTTCGAGTGACTTTGGTTCGGTCCATACACGAGTTCACTCGTGTATGGACCGAACCAAAGTCTACTTTTTGACACACAGGTGTAAACCGAATTTGTGTCAAGTTATATATTCATTGCAGTTTTCGTTCTTTTTTTTTCCCACCCCAAGCAAGGCAATACCGTCACTAAGATGCAAGGTGTTACTGAGTGTGAGAGAATGTAATAAAAAAAATAAAATTAAGGAAAAAGAACAATAAAATAACAAGAATTAAGATGAAGATTGATAAAGCAGTTACACTTTTCAAGATCAAAGTTGACTGGAAACAAGAAACCGGAAGAAAGCTCCACAAGCAAGAAGTGCGATAGAAGGAACTGTTAGCATAGAACTTACGGTTACGTCCAGCCATTTCAACTGCCCGATGAGAAACATTTCTGGTGTTGAAACTAGATTGTAATTGTGCAGTGATTTTTAAGTTTTTTTTTAATGTCCTGAAACAAAAAAATGATATATATATATATATATATATATATATATATATATATATATATATATATATATATATATATATATATATATATAAACTAGATACTAGAGTGAGCAAGTCCATAAGAATTCCACAAGCGGCAAGTGCGAGAAAAGAAACTGTTGGCTTAGAACTTTCATTTGATCTGACATGCTGTTAACCATTCAACCATTAGGGTTACAGGTCCGATTCCTGTTGCAGAGTACATATTTTCTACGAAATTTCTGGAATATTCAGGCCGGTAAATGTAATTAACACTGTTTAATTAAAAAAAACAGAGCATTGATTCAAATAAATTATATCTACAAAAATAACGTATAAACAGAAAATATATTAAATAATATATATTTCTATATATAGAGAGAGAGATAGACAATGAAATAGATAGATAGATAGATAGATAGATAGATAGATAGATAGATAGATAGATGCATATATGCCTGATTGTAAAAATATATATATACATATATGTATCTCATATATTAATTGGTTTATAGCGCGAAGTGAACGCTGCAGACTTGACCGGAATTTGAACTCAGCTCGCCAAATTCAAATTAATATTAACGATATTCTTCCCTTCCACACACTTCGGGAAAGATCTGCTGGGTGTGTCATTTTGCTGTCATCGCCAAAATTAACTGCGATATATATATATATGATTATTTATACATACATATATATATATATATTGTATACACATATACATACATATATATATATATATATATATATATATATATATATATATATATATATATATATATATATATATATATATATATATATATATATATATATATATATATATATATATATATATGTATATGTATATATGTATATATATAAAAACTAGACACTAGAGTGAGCAAGTCCATATGTAAATAGATATAAATAATTGTTTGTTTGTACATATTTATTTTATCTATGTAAATGCGGATATATATATATATATATATATATAAACATACTTATATATATATATATATATATATACATTTGCATATTCACCCCAAGTAAAGCACTAAGGCACAAGAGATTTACTGGGTGTGGAAGAATTAGGAACACAAATATGACTAAGAATCGAGAACAGTAGAAGGATAATCAGGAAGACAGTGGATAATGATTGACATTGCATTTAAATTTTTGAAGATTATATATATACAAATATATATATATATATATATATATATATATATATATATATATATATATATATATATATATATATATTAATTTGATTCGAATTTAATTTTCTATATAAACCGCTATGTTGAAGGCAATCTTAGTAAAAGAAGTCTTTTAATTCACCAAAATTAGAATGTTTTTTGGGGGTTTTTTCAGTAATCGGGATTCTTTAAGCAAGCAAAAAAATAATTCATGTTATATTGGGTTTCACTGCTAATAATAATAAGGCTTATGTTCTTGATAAATATCTGGAAGAAAGGGAAATACTTGCGGTTTTTTAAATTAATTTGATTATTTATAAACCACGAGGGCTTTCTTTCGTATCAGTTGAATTTCATTTGATTGTATCAGAACGATTTTTACATCGTGTGTCCCAGAAAAAGAATGCGTCATTTTTTCCAGAAAACCTTCATGTATATATATATATATATATATATATATATATATATATATATATATATATATATATATATATATATATATACGCCTCTAAATAATAAAGGAGAAAGATATGAATAAAATAGGAAAAGTAAAGAAACTATTCTTGATTTGTTCGCTTTTCCTTCGTTTCGCTTTCGACGCAAACATGCTTCTCTGCGTCCAAATACCAAAAATGTCCGCGTTCCCGCCAACCCCAGTAATACGAGGCGGGATGTGGAAATGGCGTCGCAAAGTCAACGAAACGGAAGAGAGGAACAAGGAAAAATGGCGCACCTTCCGGTTGTTTGTGTTCATTCCTCCGGGTGATGAAGTAAAGAGAAGATGATACGACAAATAATAAAAAAACAGAAAAAAAGAATTAGAAATACGCAAGTGTATACTTCGGGGTGTATGTGTATGTGTGTATGGGTAATTGTTTGAGATTTGGGGGTGTGGATATTGACGTGCCTGAGGGTATTTTGAGATATGTCTAGCTGCAAGAATTCGTAAAAAAAATTCGCTGGGAGCAAGAGTGTGTCTGCATAAGGGTGTACTTCAAGTGCAGGCGTGTGTGTCTGTAAAATCCGGCTTTTGTGTAGAAAGCAACACACACACACACACACAGGGAGTGAGAGGCGCGAACATGCGAAGGGGCGCTGACAAGTTTTCGGGCCGACCCACTTCCCAAAACCTAACGTTATCTGGCATATGCAGCTGGAAAATGTGTTATTTTATCTTGTAAACTGCCAATTTGAAGAATCTTGGTTCTTATCTTTTTAATTTGTTGCAGATCTTTGACTGGACCATGTTAACGGAAAATATGGAATCTTCAAACGTTGAATTCCAGGCCGTCATGACGTTTCTGCTCTTGTGGACAAAAGAATTCAAAGGGAATCTATAAATATATTAATTAGTAACTCTTGCGTCTTAGTGGCTTTATTGCGTTGCTGTGGGTGAAATACACAACAAATTTTTACAGGGCTCGAGAGTCACTCATGGTAGATGATAACTGAATGATATGTGATATGAATATAAGAGGAAGAAAAGATTATTAGGATAAGGAGGATAGATAAAGACTGATTATTGACTTGAAGAGGTTATAATGATAATGTTAAGGAAATATTTCACGTGGAAGTCTGTTCTACAAAGTAGCAGATCTAGGGCGGGAAAAGCTATATGAGGAGAACTTCCACCTTAGAAATGGAATACGGTGGAAATGTGGGCGATACGACTCTATGAAAGTAGCGCTTATCGGAACAATTGAGACGTAGCATCAGTCGGAATGGTTCCCGTCAAAAAGACTGTAAAAGAAAAAGTGTCATACCAAAATTGTGTTTATATTTTGAAACCCAAAATACATCCCAATATATATATATATATATATATATATATATATATATATATATATATATATATATATATATATATATATATATATATATGATAAAATATAGTTTTAAAACAGGCTATATTGATGGATTAAAGTGCTGAATATCAGGGATAGAATATATGTAGTTATTAAGAGAGAATATTGAGCTTAACCCCCAGCGGTTACAGTCTGCTCCATGCTTCAACGCAATCTTGAAAGTTAAACGTTAAATGATTAAAGTTTTCACGCTTAAACTCAATCTTGAAAGTTAAACGCTTAATAATTAAATGCCGTCACGCTTGAACGGAATCTTGAAAGTTACACGTTTAATGATTAAATGTTTTCAAGGTTAAATGCAATCTTTAAAGTTAAAATTTTAATGATTAAGTGTTTTCACGCTTAAACGCAACCTTGAAAGTTAAAGGTTTAATCATCAAAATTTTCACGCTTGAACGCAATCTTGAAAATTAAACGCTTAATGATTAAAAGTTTTCACACTTACATGCAAACTTGAAAGTTAAACGTTTAATGGTTACAATTTTAATGCTTAAACGCAAACTTGAAAGTTAAACGTTTAATGGTTACAATTTTAATGCTTAAACGCAAACTTGAAAGTTAAACGTTTAATGGTTACAATTTTAATGCTTGAACGCAAACTTGAAAGTTAAACGTTTAATGGTTACAATTTTAATGCTTAAACGCAAACTTGAAAGTTAAACGTTTAATGGTTACAATTTTAATGCTTGAACGCAAACTTGAAAGTTAAACGTTTAATGGTTACAATTTTAATGCTTGAACGCAAACTTGAAAGTTAAACGTTTAATGGTTACAATTTTAATGCTTAAACGCAAACTTGAAAGTTAAACGTTTAATGGTTAAAATTTTAATGCTTGAACGCAATCTTGAAAGTTAAGCGTTTAAAGATTAAATGTTTTCACGCTTAAACGCAATCTTGAAATTTAAAAGTTTAATAATTAAAAGTTTCACGCTTAAACGCAATTTTGAAAGTTAAAAGATTAATGATTAAATGTTATCACCTTTAATGCAATCTTGAAAGTTTTATGTTTAATGATTAAAAGGTTCACGCTTAGCACAATCTTGAAAGTTAAAAGCTTAATAATTAAATGCTTTCACGCTTAAACGGAATCTTGAAAGTTACACGTTTAATGATTAAATGTTATTACGGTTAAATACAATCTTTAATGTTAAAATTTTAATGATTAAGAATTTTCAGGCTTAAACGCAATCTTGAAATTTAAACGTTTAATGATTAAATGTTTTCACGCTTGAACGCGATTCGGAGATTTTAATGCTCACCACGACACATAGCTTAAACATTATAAAGGTACTGACATTAATTTTTTTCCATTGTCTAATCCTTTAGTCAAATCGTGGACTTCGCTACTCGTTTGCCTAGCGAAACCGAGCAACATGCGTTGTTCCATTGAACACATTACTTGATTTATTTCTTAACTCCTCTTCTCGCTTTTGTCGAGCTTTCCAACACTGCCTTCTTGGTAATTCTGACTACTCTGTGGTAGCTATTGATATTTCGTTCCAATCCACTATTAATCAGGCACCCCCTATCCTCAAGACCTCTTTCCTTTACCAGATTGGGACTCGTTCCGTGATTTTCTTCGTGACGTCCATTGGACTGACATCTTTAACCTCCCAATTGAAAATTGCAACCACTGAGGTTTCTTCTTGGGTCAAAGCCGGCATGGACGCTTTTATTTCTTTCTCGGTAATACCAGGTGAAACCTCAATCCTCTCGGTGGTTCACGCTCGGTCGCTATAGCACACAGGGACCGCTATTTTCGGCTATACCAGCGTGACAGCTCTCATCGCAACAGGCGCCTATTCGTTGCTAATCGCAATAAATGTAAGCGAATCCTCGAAGGAGAAAAAGTCCCTGTTTGCCGAGAGCATGAGACAGCACATAGCCTCCAACAGCTTTGGCTCGCGTAATTACTGGCGGCTCTGTAATGGGACATTAAATAAGTGTTAGGTCTCTGTTCCTCCCCTCTTTAATCAGTTTGAGGTATTATCATCTTCTGCTGATAGAGCTGAATGCTTTTCCCGTAAATTCTGTTGGGCATGTTTATCGTAGTCTTTGAATATAGAATCCAGTGCAGTACGTAATGTGTTCAACGGAACGACGCCAATATCACTTATAGCAGCTGTTCAGTAATTCTTCAGGTCTTCAATATCAGAGGTTGGCAGTGAATATTGGAGAAAAAACAAAATGGCTGCCTTTATACACGTCGGATTGAATATTTAGTCTTCTGATTGGTTAACCTTTCTCTAGGTGAACTATAAAATGATTCAGTTCATTCTGGTTGGCTCACTATCACCCAAAAGTCTGTTACAAATTCTCCTCAAACTTTACTCTTGTCTCATCTGGAACATCCCTGCCTAACTTCCAACCTAGAGCTGAGTCACTGTTGCTTCTATGATTTCTACTATCACCTCTGACGTAGCATGCGGACCTGACTGTATACCAGTAATAGTCATTAAGAAGTATATTCCGGAACTAAGTCCTGTTCTCTCTAATCTGCATAATAATTGCCTCGTTGCCTCTTGTCTTCTGGAAATCATAGTCTGTTGTTCCAGTTTTTAAGAACTGTGGTGGGCTGTCCGACCCTTCTAATTATCGGCCTTCTACCTCTTTTGGAGAAACTCCTAGAGGCCCTAATCAATGCTGAATTAGTTCATTATTTCTCATCGCAGGACCTTTTCTCACACAAGCAAAATAGCTTTTGTTTCTCCAGGTCAAGTGCTGATGTACTGCCGATAATTGTGAAAAGAGTCTATCAAGCTCTAGACGAAAACGTTGACGCCCGGGCTGTAGCATTGAATATTTCGCGAGCCTGGCATTCAGGTTTTTTTTCCCTGAGTCAGGAATTTTCTGGCCAACCTAGTAATTTCTTTGAATATTCTCATTCCGATCCATTATCCATCACGACATCAACGCATTTTAAATCACAACACCTGGTTATTCGAGGTGGTCACCCATCCAGATTTTCACCAGGCTCAACGTAGCATAACTTCGGTGATCGAATGATAACCGTTGTTTCAATGAGGCCTCTAAGTTTTATATATTTAGTTAACAAATAAAAACAAAAAAAAAACAAACAAAACACAGACGGGCAAAGAAGGTGGACAGGGAAAAAGGAAAGAAAGGAAGATAGAGGTTAAGAGGGAGAGATTGGATGATTATGGAGTATTGAAAACCTTTGTTGTCAATAGTTATGGAATTTCCATGGGCCCGGGAAGTTATTATTTAACATTTCCACGGAAGCTTCGACCTTTCAAACGCCAGATAAAGATTTCTCGTTCGTTGGAAGGTTGTAAAATTGTTGATATTTCCATATTGGTTTTAGTCGAAGAGGAAAAGGGGAGAAATAAATGCAGATGATAGGGGGTCGGCACTGGAGGAAGCTCGAAGTTACGCGGGTAAACGTTGAGTCCGGTTGATATTTACAACTTTTATGCCTTATTGCTTTTACGAGTGCGGCTTTTATTTGAAGTTTGATATTTTGAAATAGCTCTTGTTTTCTCTCACGTGTTATCTATCTCAATCTTGTTACATCTATCTATCTATCTATCTATCTATCTATCTATCTATCTATCTATCTATCTCAATCTCGTCTTTTCTATCTATCTACCTATCTATCTATTTATATTAATCTCGTCTTATCTATCTATCTATCTATCTATCTCTTTTGTGGAAACTCCTATATATATCACAATCTGGTAATATCTAGCTACCTAGCTATCTCAATCTGGTCATATATATCTATCTATCTATCTCTCTATCTATCTATCTCAATCTCGTCTTATCTATCTATCTCAATCTCGTCTTATCTATCTATCTATCTATCTATCTATATATATATATATATATATATATATATATATATATATGTCACAATGTGGTAATATGTAGCTACCTAGCTTTCTCAATCTGGTCATATCTATCTATCTATCTATCTATCTATCTATCTATCTATCTCTCTCTCTCTCTCTATATATATATATGTGTGTGTGTGTGTGCGTGTTTGTGTGTGTGTGTGTATGTATGTATATAATCATATCTATCTCATTTTATTCATCATTTATCTATTTCATAGATCTATCTTTCTCTCTCTATCTCTCTCTCTATCTCTCTCTCTCCATGTATATATATATATATATATATTCATATGTCTATATATCTCTATTAATCTCAATCTCCTCATATCTATCTGTCCATTTATCTATCTACCTTCAATCAGTTATGTGCCATGCGCGATGCACGCTTAGGCGATCATAGATCTTTCGATACATGACTGACGAGGCAGATTTTTTTCCAGCAGTAACTTGTCATTTCTTTCTGCAGTAGACCAGTTGACATACAAGGCTATAGAACCTGGATTGTCCTGCTATATACACATAGCTGGGTGGAGGGAGGGTTCATACCTTTCCCAAGGGTATTAGCATGTAAGTGAATGTAATGGATTCGACTGGAATTCGAACTCGACTCCCTGATTCCTTAATCCGAGCCGCCATCCATTATTCTTCCTCTATCTACCTTAGTCTATCCATATCTATCTATCTATCTCATTTTATTCATTATTTATCTATCAAATTGATAATCTATCTTTTAATTGCTGTTGGTTCCCGCCCATCCTGACACGCGGTGGTAGAATCTGTTAAGGTCCCAGCTATGGGGAAATAGTGGCCCCCAAACAAAAACAAAGTACATAGTAAAAATACATAGTAAAAATACCATCAATACATTTTTATATAAAAATATATTGCCAACAGTAAATATTTATAGTAGAATTACCAAAAATACACTTTATAGCAAAATGACTAAAAATACATTTTATCTGTAGTTCACATTCAGTTCAAATTATATTTAGTTGAAGTCATAAAATTGTGTTCAAAATATTTAGATTTCAGAATAAAATAACCCATAGAGGTGTTGATATGCAGTTAAACAAAACCAATTAACCATCCAAACAAACAAAATGAAAGAACTCTTTCGTGAAATTAATTCATATAAAATCCGAAAATATCTTAAATCAAACTGTAATCAAAAATATAACTTGAACAAAACTACAATATAAAACTCCTACAACAGCCTCTCGTAATTATGTTCGCACAAACATTTATATGCAGAAAATCTGAGTATCATCCACCATATATTCACTTGTGAAAGCAGAATAACATACCCAGTGTAACAGCAAAATTGTCCAAATCCTGTAACAGCAAAATTGCCCAATTGTTAGATTTAAACTTTGAACCGTTGTATCTTAGAAATAATTAAAGATATCTTACTGGAATTCTCCGAAGTTTTATAACACTATCAGACTATTTGAACAATAAGAATGTGTTTAGCTCTAAGCTGAAATGATGATCCCTCTTCCTGTTGTGACCTCCTGATCCAATTTTCCTCTCTACCGTTCCCTCTTTTTTAAACTTATTTACATTCCTCTTGATTGTTCTTGAATGGACTTTGAAGATGGAAACCAGAGTATGAATGTTCGTAACATTACTGAAGGCCTGAATGATCTTTTTTCTCTCACCATTGCTCATTTGGGAAGGCGGTGGGACTGACACAAAACGATTTTAACCTGTTTGCTTTCTAGCTGAATTACTCAAAGGGTTTTTCAGTGATTCTTACGAAAATGGTGTCAAGATGGCTAAACGTCTTATCTCAAAACCTGGGAAAATGAAACTCAGTTAATTTAGAGGGTTTTTTTTTTTTAGATATTAAACATTTTGTGGGATGGGCAATTATCCCATGCTGTTACATGATTTGGACAATTTCATCGTTACACCAGATATATAATATGTTTTATTACTTTAAAAACTGCCCCAAAAATTAAATTTCGGCATTAAATGACCCATAAGGTGTTGATATGCCGTTAAGCAAACAAATCAATCTATCAGTCCTGGAGGTTAGCATCAAAGATGATAATAGAAGGCAAAAATAATGAGATTCGTGAATACAATGAAACTTCTGTTGCTTAATTAGTTAAAGCAGTATGTATGTAAGATGAGCTTCCTAAATATACGAATGTGGATTTTAGTCTGCTTCATAACGATTTTTGATGTTGCTTTTACGAGTGCGGATTTATTTGAAGTTTGATATTTTGACTTAACGTATTCACTGGATATTCACTGGCAGTAGTATATGTATACCTTGGGTGAGTCCATTTGTGAAAAAAGGGGAGATCCCTCAACAATTAACTTCATATTTCTGAACTGGAATTCGAACTTGTATTATTACGTTTCAACTACTGAAAAACCCAATGTGGCTGATATTTCTCAGATCAGACGAGTTGATCAACAAAGAATATTTTGATATAAAACAACAGAAATATGAAGTTAATTGTTGAGGGATCTCCCCTTTTTACACAAATGGACTCACCCAAGGTATACATATACTACTGCCAGTGAACATCCAGTGAGTACGTTAAGTCAAGTCGGAGAGTAGTAGTAGTAGTGGAACGTTGAGTCGGTCGGTAGAATAACGTAGCACCAAGAGTCAAAGTCACGAGCACTTAGATTCAGTAAGAAGTCATACAGCGATACGTCGATACCAAAGAATTTATTTGTATACTAACCCCGCATTCTTGGAACTACTAATCTGTATTACAAGTTTGTATTATTACGTTAATACATTTATTTTCCTATATTCATTCTTGGCGTTTGTTATTATTTGATACCGGATTTCATCCCGGAATCCACAACATTAATAAAATCGGTAATGGAAAATATATCAGCTAAGAATCTCAAAATAAATGAGAGATCACAAATCCAAATCAGTCCTGGAAATGCTTTGACCGGAAAATACAGACCGAATTAAAACAGACTGAACGCAGAGTAGGAGGTTGATAGAAATCACGGAACGACTAAAACACTTCCGGTGAAATATAACCTCATAAAAATTGGAATTTCTTTTTTTTTTCGGCCAAGTTTTTTTTTAATTTTTTTATTTCATTGTTTTACGAGGTGATATTTTTCTTTAGCCATTAAATGAGACATGACGACACGGTGGAAACTGATAATTTAACAGTGGCCAATAAATAGCAGGGGCTGATACAACATGCACCTGGCACAGAGATCAGAAGTAGATATTGTGGGTGGTAATCTTCGCATGGCTTGGGTCCCATCGTGAGCAGCCCATACGCCACAGAAGGAAAAGGTAATGATTTAGGCCACATGCGCTTTGCTTACTAAAGGTTGATGCAAAAAGTCTATCTTTTGCAAAATCTTAAAAGAAAAAAATTAGTCTTAGAAACTTACAATTCTCTTAATATCTTGAAAATTCTGTCAAATATTTGGTTTGGTTTGGTTTGTTTGTTTAAAAGCATATCAACACCTTATGGGTCATTTAATGCCGAAATTTTATTTTCTTGTGAGATTTGGTAATTGTTTTCCAAAAATGTATTGCTGATAATGTTTTGTAATGTATTTTTATATTTTCATGCTTTGGTCTCATTTTTTAGGCGTTCTTCGTAAGACGATAAACTATATCTACGTCCCGGGTAAGACGATAAAGTACGTTCAACAGCAAGGCCTCCGATCAGGAGGTTTTGGGGAGTGTAGAACCACCTCTTAATTGCTGGTGTTCCCAGGTCCACCTTGACCAGGGGTAGTAGCACCAGTCAGGATTCCAACTATGGGCAAATAGTTAACCCCCAAATCTGGGGTCAAACACTATAAAAGTGTAAAAATATGTTTAATATTAGAAATAATTTGTAAAAAATTATTATCAGCAATAAATATCCGAAGGACACAGGGCACAGCGGATAAAGGTGTTAGTTAGATCCAGAGAGTGTGAGTTCAATACCCGGTTAAGGCAGTGGAGAATTTGGAGAGAGGAATTAACAGGAGAAAACTGATAACTGACATCTATTAAACATGGCACGTGGAACTAGAACAGTCTACCCCAGTGAGCGAAATAAAGGGTAGAGTTCGACATTCCAACCACCTGAAGAAAACCGGAGCGTACAAAGGCCGAAACGTTGTAATAAATATGGCAATAAAGATGAGGACAATAGTCCGAATAATATAAATAGTCTACATAATACCTCATCTCAGAAATATAGACAGATAATAAAAATCTTGTCGGCATTAAATAACCCAATGTGGTTGATATGCTATAAAACAAAACAAACCAAACCCATTTTCGGGGCTCCTTTTTGCCGATAGCTGGGACCCTAACATTTGCTACCACCCTGGGTCAAGGTGAATCTGGGAACAGCAGCAATTAAGAGGTGGTTCCATGCTCTTCAAAACCTCCCGGTCAGAGGCCTTGCGGCCGGACGTAGTTTATTGTCAGCCCGTCAAATGTAAATTTACTTAACAGATTTACAGAAATTGACGATTACAGATTAATTTTTAATGCTGTGTTCCCTCGGGGGGAGGGGTAAGCGGTTGCATCTCTCGACTAATTCCTGTTTATTCTTATTTGTGACTTGTCCTGATTGTTCTTGGGGAAGTGGAATGGTTTCTGGTTTTATTCACAACGCTTTTGAATTCAAACGTGTCCTTCCTACTCTGGCTACTAAAACAGGCTAAAGAGTCTAATGTCGCCTTCAACATAATCAGGTAGCAGAGAAAAATGGGTTGATGCCTTTTCCAGTCGTATTAGTGAGAAATGAACGTAACAAATTAGACCAGAACTTAAACTCGGCATGCTAATTTTACTCCTTACCTGCAACCAAATATTGTGAATATGGCCAGTACAAAAAAATTTAAAAGGTTTTACATAATCACCGCAACATCAGGAAATCTGACAAATATTTATCGATAATACAAAGATTCTATAGCATACTAGCAGCATGGACAATCTCTATCACTTGACTTAAAATATTTTTGCCCTTCCTTGCCTTTAAAGGAGTGCCCTTTGCCGTGCCGATGTTGCTACATGCCTTACTTCTTGCCTATCTCACACTGCGAATTTTTTCTAAGCTCTATACTAAACATTAAATTTGATACGAAAAAAGAACTAAACAAAATGAACACAAAACGATCAGCTTTATAAAAGGACTCGTAACTGGAAAAACCAAATGAAAAAAGAATACAACAAATACTTTTTCACACCCAACACAGTTCTGCGGAATCAGAATCAACGTTGAGTTTAAGCAAGCGAATGAGCCAATTGGAGTAAAGTGCCATGCAGTTTTAAATTTTCCCCACTTGTGACGAATGCAGCTATCGATTTTTTTTTGCATGCTAGTTAATATTCATGTCAGTCAGCTGTTGCTCTCACGCTGGCCAAAAGAATCTTCCTACCTATTCGTGGCAGCCAGCTATAGGCTCTCACTCTGGCCAGTAGAAAATGGTCGCAAACTACATGAAAACAGCCGTAGAAGCATGAAAAAATCGATTATTTCCACTATCGATGGGAGTTGGGAAATGCAAAGTCGGTCTTGGCCTTACTACTAACTTTAAGCATGTGCATGTAAATTTTGGTGCAAATCCGTCGAGAATTGCGGCCGTGCATTCGTTACACACACACACACATACATCCTGCCTTTTATAGATGGAGATAAACGATAAAAAAACGATTACAAATGCCAGAAGC
>OZ038485.1:98379226-98381726 GCA_964036315.1 Acanthosepion esculentum | reverse complement strand
ATATAAGCGATTATACACACATACATTAATAAAAACACGCAGAAATACACGCCAAGAAATATTCAAATTTGAAAGTGTTAGTAAACGAATTCAAACATAGTATTAAAATATAACTTATACGGGCAAAGATATATAGTTAAAAATGGTTGAATAGATAAAATTTAATATGGGTAGAATAGAAAAACAAATATTCTTCAATGAACAACATAAGGAAAAAGGACATTAAAATATATAGAAATGGATAGAGAAATAAATATATATGCATACACAAATAAGAAAAAAACAAATTCAAATATCCAGGCAAAAGGTAACACTTAAAAATAACACTATCTAATATATAAAAAAGAAAGCTGCAATCACACAAATATATATAAATATCTCATATATACTTATATACATATTAGTACACATATACGAGTACAAATATATAACAATATGTGAAAAATTAAAAAATACATACATATGTATGTGTACACACATTCTTCACTACAGATAGAAACATACAAAAGTATACCTACGCACGTATAGATACACATATACACATTTACATATATATACCTACATATACACATATACATACATACACACATACATACACATATACGCATATACACACATAGAAATATATATAAACATATCAACCTACACAGCAACATAAAAAACTCTTTTTTAGCGATCTCATGGAGGTACCTATATTAAAATATAACTTATACGGGCAAAAATATAGAGATAAAAATATCTCATATATACTTATATACGCATTAGTACACATATACGAGTACAAATATATAACAATATTTGAAAAAAAATGCATACATACGTATGTGTGCACACATTCTTCACATTCATACAAAAGTATACCTACGCACGTACATACACATACACATATACCCGTATACATATATATACCTATGTGTATAATCTTTTATATGTGCCTTTCATTGTATGTATATATTGTCGTTTTTTGTTGTTTTATTTTTGTTTTTTTTAAGGGCCGTGGACATCTATTTCCTGTTTCGTTCGCTTTTTTGCGTGTTTATATATCTAAATATGTCTACGTGTTCGTGTATTATAATCTGATTGTGTATGTACTGTCTTTTGCAAGAGTTCACCCTCCCCTGTCCATATCATCACTTCAAATGTATATAAGCTGTAACGAAGCTCAGAGCAACATTACATTTTAACGTTTATTCTAACTGAATTTTGAATAAAAACAAAATAAATAACAAAACATATGTATTATTCCTCAATCTTTTCTTTAGGTAATTTTATAATTTTTTAAACTTTAATAAGATTAAATTTAAAATTGGTAATTTTGAATATTATAGTAAAATTTAATATTAATTAGTTAGAATGAAATCTATTTTAGTCTAAACCTAACATTAAAGCATTAATTAATTATTATAACCAATGTTCGTTGTAAGTTTTTGAATTCTCATATACTTGTATTTTGATTGGTCATTCCAGCTTATGTAACAGCGTTTCCCCTAGCGAGGGGTGTTTGATTGATTTGAACCTTTTAAAACCCTTTATTCTACATTCAATACCATCACTTGATTAGACACCAGAAGTGTTGAAACAAAATGGCTATTTTTATAGTAATTTTATAACATATTTATGTTATAATTTTCGAATAGATAATTATATTTGCTCTACTCTGTATTGAGCACTCTTTTAAGAATAGTATTTTTTGTTTATTGGAATTTATTCCGTATACACCAATCCTATACTTATATAATTCTTCTTGTAACCAATTTAGACTGGCTATTTTTGCTCCTTGTATCAATAGGCGAGATCTTTTAATTTCAATGAAAAATGTATTTTCTCCAATCCGCGTAATCTTTTGGTTTCTGCTATGCATTCGCCATAGTGCGTTTTCCCAATTCCCATTGGCACAACGTTCGTATCCAATCTTGTTAATTGTTATACTTCTTTATAGCCGTTCTACTATAGACATATATTATTGACAATTTAATCTCAGCAAACTTCGCTATATTTTTAAAAGTTGCCGGTTTAATTGGTTCCTTTTACTGCATTGTTATAAACAATTTAAAGAAAGTGTCTAAATCGTGGATTGCACTCTAAGCACAGATCAAAAGGTAAAAATACAGAATATGAAAAATGACAATCAATGTCGTCTCCATAATGACGGAGGTCTTGAGCCTACTTGCATTGTCCAAAATTTGATCACGCAAGATGAGCCGCTCTCTCCCCGAAACTGTCACTCTGTGTGTGTAGAAGAAACGTAAATGTGCCTGGGTCGGCATCTGCAAGCCGGATCGGCTATCTGCCCTTGCAGATGGCCTTACTCGGAAGCGAATAGCGAGCCATTATATATTTCTTCCATTCTCGTCTGCTTTTCTTTAAGTTCTTTTCCATCCTCCTCTCTTTACATTCTTTTTCCTCCTCCTCCTCCTCTCCTTTTGTTCTTTTTTCTCCTACTTCTCTCTTTAAGGTCTTTTCCCCCCTCCTCCTGCTTTTAAGTTCTTTTTCCTCCTCC
>OZ038485.1:98375549-98379026 GCA_964036315.1 Acanthosepion esculentum | reverse complement strand
CCTCCTCCTTTGAAGTTCCTTTTCCTCCTCCTTTTAAGTTCTTTTTCCTCATACTTCTCCCTTGAAGGTTTTCTTCCTCCCCCTCCTCCTCCACTTCCTTTTACTCCTACTCCTCCATTAAAGTACTTTTTCCTCCTCGCCCTCCTCTTTTTAAGTTCTTTCCTCCTCTTCCTCCTTCTCCTCCTCAACCTTTTAAGTTCTTTTTCCTTCTACTTCTCCCTTTAAGGTCTTTTCCTCCTCCTTTTAAATTATTTTTCTCCTACTCCTCTCTTTATGTTCTTTTTCCTCTTCCTCCTTTTAATTTCTTTCTCCTCCTCCTCCTCCTCCTCCTTTTAAGTTCTTTTTCTTCCTCTTCCCCCTTTCAAGTTCTTTTTCCTCCTCTTCCCGCTTTCAAGTTCTTTTTCCTCCTCTTCCCCCTTTCAAGTTCTTTTTCCTCCTCTTCCCCCTTTCAAGTTCTTTTTCCTCCTCGTCTCCCTTTTAAGTTATTTTTCCTTCTCCTTTTCCCCACCGAAATTTATTGTTTATTTCTTTCTTCACTTCCCCTGATGCTATCTCTTCCAGCGTCTTTCTCCACCTACCCACCGCACATCACCGCTTTTTTCCCCCTGACAGCTCTCCTCATCGTGTCTTGCATGTCAACAGCCAAATAAACATTCCTCTGTTTCGGTCTTTGCTGGGGTGTCAGACGATCCCGTCTCATACAAGAGGGTGGGGCCGAATTAGCAATGGGGTGGGACGAAATCGTAATCTAACCAGATCTGAGAAGAATATACGATTTTTTGGCAGTTATCTTTGCAGAGTATAGATTGCCAGATGAACTAGACTGACCGCAAAAGAGAATGTCATATCTAAATTCCGTTGGGAAACAATTTCTTTCTTTATATTTAACGTATTTGATGTCATATAATAACTTCCACCATTTCTCCTTAGATGTTGCAAGATTATTAATTTGTAATAAATGCACAAAAAAGAAAGATTTTTAAAGAAGGCCAAATGCAAGACATAGATGATTATTTTTTTAATAATTAATCTTCTGATGCCTTGATCTTGACACCCGCCCTTTTTTATCCTTAACTCAGACACCTCTCTTTTCTCTTACTTTCACTCTCTGTAAACCCTTGAGTGTTAGTGGCACTCCCGTCTTGCTTGTGGGTAAATGCTAAACAAAAATATAAAAAAAAGAGCTACTCAAGGTAGCGGGCTACTGAATAAAGTTTGGTATTAACTATTTTTCTTGTTATGTACCGTGTCCTTTCAAGACGTTGGCGATCATGGCTCGCCACTTCCCCCTATCTCTTGTAGCTCGCAATAAGTTTTGTGCCTCTGCCAATTCCCCCAGACCACGTTCTGCCATCCACTTGCCCGCCAGGTAAGTCATGCGTTGCATTTTTTTTGTTTCTTTTTCCCTCTATTCGACCTGTGAGTATCAGATTCTCCAAGCCCGCCTTTCTCAGTACGTCTCCCAGAAATTTAATCTGCCTCTTCCTTATGTTAAGCTTCATCCTTGTTTGCATCCTCTCCAAGACCTCATCGTTGCTTACACGCTCGCTCCATGATATCCTTAGCATCCTTCTCTAGAACCACAATTCCGCTGGCTCGAGTCTCTTCTTCATCTTTGTGGGGACCGTCCAGCATTCGTATTTTCAAACGTCCGAAGATATACCGGAAGAGTGCACATTTCTTGGTGACATACAAACCCCATAGGCGATAAAATCTTATACTCCCGCCCAGACACCTACAACTCTGTCCTGGACATTGAGTTCTACCTGGATCATATCCTCTTGGAATTATTTTTATACATATATGTATGTGTATATATAATTGCATATGTATGTGTATATTTACCACTAATATTGTCTATATATATATATATATATATATATATATATATATATATATATATATATATATATATATATATATTACATTGATGTTCGCCCTGTATAAGTCACTCGAGGGTAGGGGATTAAAGAGTAAGAGGCACAGCTGGCAGTAGACACCACACTTTTTTTTCTCTGGGTCGCATTTACGGATTTTAAAATTTACTCACGCCTAACCTAAAGAGCGTACCTTGCTCTTTTTGTGTAAGGTCACGTTTACTTATCATCTCTCAGTAGCGTTTCTGTCCTTAGACAGAGTGCGCTCGGGGGGCTTCTCTGTCAAAGGACAGAGGGGCAACTGAGAAAATAATACTGAAGAGGTGCTCAGCCCTGGGGAACAGCTGCCCGAGGACGCGCCCTCCCATTGCACCAAAGAGAGGGATCGGTGCTCGCACCGAGGCCAGCGCAACCAAGGTTGCGGGGGCTGAGGGAAATTTTTGTTCTTGTCCCGGGTTTACACGCTCGGGTCCCCACCTAAAAACAGACATTGTGTCACATCTCATCCTAGTGGGAGGGGGTGTACAGAGTAAATACTTACTCACGTCTAACCATATTTTATATGATATATAGCAAATTTAAAAATAAAAAACAAACAAAACAAAGAGAATGTTAAAGGGAGATAACTGCGGATTCGAAGTCAGAACATTATCATTGATAACTCTCTTTTCCAATTCGTGGAACCTAGTTACTATAGTCTTAATATTTGAAATAACGTAAAAATATCACAGTGATAAAATCGGTTAATAAATATTTATAACGATTTATACTGGGGCTCATGCATGTAATTAGAATGAATCCGTCATAATATTTTAAATTTTGAAATATTTATTTTTGATAGATGTATTTTTTTTAAACAGTTTCTAAATCTTTGATTGTCTTTCTGCCTCATTGTGCTATCCACTTCCGCCACACATATGGGGCGCGGCGCACCGTTTGGGGACCACTGGTTTATGTGGCTATATGGGGGGGAGATAACTGTTGACGCTAGATTTGAACAGGTTAACTCAGTTCCACAAATTAGCGGTTCGGGCAAAAAAGCTGCTCAAGTAGAACTTACATCTCACCATTAAGATAAGAAGTTAATGAGGGTGGCTCGCTACAATGTACGTGGCATGGTAAAGAACTGGTGGAACTAAGCAATATGGTAGTTCTGAACACTTTTTATAATAACAACGCTACGGAGGCGAGAGAATTGCTACGTTTCGTCTGGGAGTAAAGGATTGATGGGGTGGAAATAATTCGTCACCCACAAGGATGCAAAGACGGTTTTGGACTGTATCGAGACGGAAAGTGAAGACTGGATAGCTCCTACCTATATATGGCAGTATCTTCAATCTGATCCAACTCATTGATAATGTTCTGACTTCGAATAGAAGGTTATCTCCCTTTAACATTATCTGTTTTTTTTTGGGGGGGGGGGTTGTGTTTTATTGTTGTTTTTTTTTTCATTTACTTTTTATCACATAAAATATGGTTAGAAATGCGGCCCTGAAAAAAGAATGCCAGCTGAGCCTCTTACTCTTTAACCTTCTACCTCCAGTGGCTTATACAGAGTGAACACCAGGAAGATTGCCAGGTACTTACTGGAGCCATACAC
>OZ038485.1:98325549-98370549 GCA_964036315.1 Acanthosepion esculentum | reverse complement strand
TATGTTCAACAATTTAGTGCATCGAAGGTGGGTCGTCATTTTACACAACAACTCCCTTTTTAAGATACGCATCTCTTTTAAATTCGTATTTTCTTCTTTTCTGGTTCACTTTCAAAACTTCCCCTCGATTTCATTTCTTTTACTAACACTGTGTTTTCGATTATTAATATTTGGAGTTGGCAAGTCAAAAGTATCGTACAGCATTTTCGTTGTTTATTTTTATTTTCTCAACATACCTTGGTTTTAACACGTTTAAATGCATCTGATGCCGCCAATTTTGACCTTGTACCACATGCAACTTCCTGCCTATGCGGTTTACTATTTCACCATCTCCCCAACTTTCTTTTTCTGTCTTGTAAATCCCGAAAACAAAAAAGAAATAACTTATCACCTGCTTTGAAAGATTTTATAGTTAATTTCGTACAATGCCATCTTTTTCATTTTTCTTCCAGGTAGTAATTTGTCAAACACCGATTTAACTTTCCTAACAAACATTACTTCCGTTGGCAACATGCACGATACAGTATTAGCGTCAGTCTATAAATTCCGAAAAAAAATATAGAACATTACTTCTTCGATTTCCTCCACGTTTTATTTTCATTAACGCCCCATTTGAAAACATTCTGCCTGACCATTTGGTTTTGGGTGATATGGTGGTGTTGTCATATGTTCAAATATTTGTAAAAATTTCGAAAGTTACTCGAAGTAAATTGCGTACCATTATCAGACACTGTAGTATCTGGAACTCCAAATTTTGAAAACAGTTCATGAAGAAAATTTACACTTACGGCGGTATTAGGTCTTCTGCACTTAAATTTTTAAGGCCATTTAAAAAAAAAAAAACTATCAGCAAGAATCAAGTAATACGCACCATTGAAAAGGCCCGCGTAATCAACATGCACCCCAGACAGTATCAGACCAGGGTTGAGTTTTTTACAGGCGGTAATTTTGTCGCCAAAGAACGACCGCTTCATGACGTAACCAAATTTTGAATATCCTGGTCCATTTTAAGCCAATATAAGTAACTTCTCACAGAATGTCCAACAGGAAGCTGCTTTAAAATTCTTTTTTGTAAGAAAGCAGGAAATATTACTCTTTCAACGTATATCAGTACTTCATCACAGGTAAAAAAAATACTTACTGTCAGTAACACCTGACTTATTTTCTTCTTTCGTTCCATCATACTTTTACGTCATTCATCGTTTTCAAAATGTAGTCATTCTTCTTAGATTATGCTTTAATTTCCTCCAAAGTCACAGATAGTTCCCTTATTGTTTTACACAAAACACTATCTCATTTTCCGAAATTAACGCAATCAAAATCTCCTCAAAAGTTTCCATACATTTTGGGATTAATCTGGACGAACCATCTGCATGTCCCAATTTCTTTGATGGTGAATACGTCATCTTAACATCATAGTTTAGTAAAATTATTCTCAAACGTTGCAACTTGCTGGCAGTATGTGTCGAAATACGTTTTCTAGAGGCAAAAATAGTCAATAATTGTCGGTGATCTGTTTGCAAAATGAATTTCCTTCCGTGTATCATTTTTGTTAAATATTTTTCAGTGCAAAAATAATAGCAAGTGCTTCTTTTTGGATTTGACTAATTTTTTTTATATCCGCTGTTAGCGTTCGAGATGCATGAGAAACTACTTTTATTTTACCATCCTTGAAATTATGAAAAGTAACTGCACCAATGATATATTCGCCAGCATCTTATATTTCTAAATCAGAACTGAAATGCCTTTTTTAATAATTCAGTTGACGTCACACATTATGAAATGGAAAAAGTCCGACAATTATTTTTTAAAGATATTTTTCATATCTATACGTTTTTTTTATAGATACAAATATTTAAGTATATATATATATATATATATATTATAAAATGGACAAAGTCCAAGAATTATTTTAAGATATTTTTATGTTTCTACCTTCTTTTTTATAGATACAAATATTTAAGTAAATGCTCTGTTTATAATAAACAGTATTAACAACATTTACGGGCTTGAATGTCAAAGAAATTTTCATAGAAAATTTTTGTCCTCCAACAGGAATCGAACCTGTATCCTATACGGAACCGTCATATAACCTGACGTGCCTTAACCGTTTCGGCCACAGAGGAGCGTCCGGTTAGCAAGGTCGATTTTACTGTCTTTAAAATTTAATCTTCCATGAATCTCTCACGTACATTCATATCTGTTTATGACGTATCAAATGTAAACAAATGACGTCATACATTATAAAATGGACAAAGTCCGACAATTATATTAAGACATTCCTATGTTTATACATTCATTTTTATAGATACAAATATTTAAGTAAATGCTCCGTTTATAATAAACAGTATTAACGACATTTACCGGCCTGGATGTCCGAGAAATTTTCATAGAAAATATGCGTCCTCCGACAGGAATCGAACCTGTATCCTATACGGAACCGTCATATAGCCTAATGTGCCGTAACCGATTGGGCCACAGAGGAGCGTTTGGTTAGCAAGGTCGATTTTACTGTTTTTAAACACAATTCTCTGTGATTTCTCGGACATTCAGGCCGGAAAATGTTTTTAATACTGTTTATTATAAACAGAGCATTTACTTAAATATTTGTATCTATAAAAAGAATCTATAAACATAAAAAAAATCTTTAAAATTAATTCAGTTGTTAACATGTGATTTGTCTTAAGATTTTTTTACATTCATCTGACCAATCCCACAACGTACCTTTTTTCAATAATATATTTAAAGGCACTCTCAATTTATGCATGTTTGGCACTTAAAACTTTTAATAGTACGTGAGCCCTAGAATTGATTTTAAAATAACAACGCTTGTTGGGGCAGACATATTTTTAATAGCACTCGTCCTTGATGGGTCTGGTCAGGCACATTTGTAATAATTATTTGTTCCAAGTATTTTATATTCATCCTAATAATTAACATTTCTCCTCACTGAGTTTGAATTCTTAGTCTTTTATTCTCTGGAATACATGTTGTATATGTTCCGAATGTTGCCGTCTAGTTTCACTTTTTATGAGTACGTCGTTTAAATATACCACAGCTAAATCTAAGCCGACGAGCATCGTATCCGTTATTTGCTGGAAAAAATGCTAAGTGCCGAGTGCTAGCCTATTAATTCTGTATATGCACTTATAGACACTTATGTGTGTCAATTGTTAACATTTTTCACCCATTTCATTTCATTTAAGTATGTGTGTGACAGGTGAATTTTTGAAAAAGATCTGCCATTTAATTTGGAAAAAATTCTTCTGTGAATGGTGACGAATATGTTGTAGACAATCAATTAAACCTGTAGAGAAATTTCCGCATACACGAATATTATTTGTCTATATTTCTGAGATGAGGTATTATGTACGCTATTTACATTATTCGGACTATTGTCCTCACCTTTGTCGCCATATTTATTACAACGTTTCGGCCGTTGTACGCTCCGGCCTTCTTCAGGTGGTTGGAATGTCGAACTGAACCCTTTATTTCGCTTACTCAGTCTTTAGTCATGTTTTCCTCTATGGTGGGGGTCTTATTCCGGAGAGATATCTGCAAAGTGTCGTCCAGCTTTTGAAATAAATATGGCGACAAAGATGAGGACAATAGTCTGAATAATATAAATACTGTACGAATATTATTATTTTACTTTTTGACAGACGCTGTCGGATCTGCCCACTCAGAATAATCTGTGTGCGAAATAACTTCTAGGGTTTTTTAATCTGTCCAATTCTTTGTTAATGGGTTCCACAACTGCAAGAGGCACACTGCGTTTAGGTTTAAAAACGGGAACTCTATTTTCCTTTAAGTGAAAATTGCCATCTCCATTTTCCAAGACTTTCCGAGAACACTCTAGGAAAATTCTTTAAAAAAACTTTCAATTTGTTTTAGAGAAGAAGCAATTTACGTACAGACACCACAAATTGAACATTTCCAACCAGTCCGCACCCAATAAGTTCGACGTATTACTTAATATGAATGCCTTTGATTTTAAAGATTTACCGACACGCGAAACATTACATGCAATTTCCACTTGAAAACATTTTTTTTCCTGAGACACACGTGGAACTTTTTGTGGTTTTCGTTAATATTTTTCGAATTTTTTTTTTCATTAATTATAGTAATGATGTTATGTACAACTGAAGTTTTACTTCAACGTTATTTATCCTTTATAAATCTTCAGATCTTTTGAGTTGTCAATATAACTTTTACTGTATTACAAGGTCTTACAATTTTTTTCCTTTGGTTTGATTTTCAACGACTTTATCTAGAGCCCAGTTTTACACATCAGAAAAGCTTTATTTTTGATTGGACAATCCACCGTAAAATGAAATCATCCGCAACCGTAACACAAGTTTGGTACAGTCATTTCTTCCTTCTGTTTTTGACCATTGATAGCACAGTCTATATTTATACAATAATCCTTTCTTCAAATTTTACAGTATCATGCCTTAAGCTTAGAATCCTTTGATATTTTTCTAACACTGCCAGTAAAGTTAACTTTGGGTCCTGCTTAAGTCTTGTTAGATTACACGATCAAATTTCTACGTTTATACTTGAAGTAAATCATTGCACAAAAATTAAACATTTCAACGTATCTGGACATGTGTTCTTTTAGTTAAAATGTTTGGCATTCGCGATTGACACAACTCGCGTTAGCAACAAAATCTTCGTCATGCTTTTCGTGAGGTTTAAGTGTTGCCAACCTGTATAAAACATGGAGCTTCTTTCAATTAATTTTTTAGAAAAAATTAAGTTTCATCAAACGTAATATTTCTTAGTTTTTCAAGTAAAAATAATTACGATATTTTCGTGCTCTGATCGACACAATTTCCTTAAAAGTAAACGTACCTTTTTTCATCTGGCCAGCCTTGGAAGTCTTTTTTAAAAGTTTCTTCATACGTTCTGCAGTACCACAAAAACACAGCGCCTTCAAGGTTATACAAAAAATCGGCAATGGAGTTTGCGACCGCATCAGGTGTGGATGAAAGTGTAGTACAGGTTTCATCTGATTTGTGCAACATTGCTTCAAGCATTCTTGTCTGATGTTCCAATATTTCTCGTGTTCGTTGTTGTTGTTGCTGTTTTTTTATGATATTTTAGTCCTCCATATCGTGCGTTTCTCAAATCCTTGGTTGACGAGACTTCAAAAATCCTTAAAACATCAGAATTATTATTTATTTAAATTATAATTTTTTTAAAACGGGTGTTTCGAATCCTTATTGCCACTGTTGTAATGTTTGTATAAGCTCGTAGTTCTGGTTAATAATATTCCAAGCAAAACGCGGGAACAAAAGAATAGTGAAAAAACTGTTGAATCACTTGGACTAATAATACAATAATAGCAAATACTGTAGGCAATGCGTGCGACATCTTTCCTATGAGTTGACGTTCCTCTCATAGCGAATATGGAAGAGCCGATGTTCAACAATTTAGTGTAGCGAAGGTCGGTCGTCTTTCTATAAAATACCTCACTTTTTAAGATACAGATTTTCAAATATTTTTTTTATTTCTAACATCAAACACGCGACAATATTACAATAACTGAAATTAGCAGGTTAAGCTGAAGTATTTGGCCTTGGATGCTCGCCAGTCTAGGTGACGGAAAACTCTGAATTTAAAATGTAGAAAATTTGGCTATTTCTTCGAAGAAGTCATAGTAACAATAGACAGATCAGAAAAAAAAGGAATCAGTGGAGAGCCATAATCATCTACAAACTGAGAAGACTTCGTATTTAAAAAATGCATTAGAATCAGAAATAAAAGTATTATCGGTGTTCAGGAATTAAAAGCCATTATCATTTAAAATAAATCTCTATCGTCCTCCAGTCAACAACAAATAATTTTCAGCCCTTTGAAAATATAAATTGATGCTACGAGATTGATTTCTTTGAGAATAGGTACCCTTGTAATCGTAGCGCAGAAAATATTTTTGACAGCTACTCATTTATAGGATGAGATAAAGTATCAAACTTCATCTTAAACACTTCTTTTTCCCTATTTTCGCCGGATATTATGTCATTGTAGGTGAAATATAAAGATATTTTCTTTTTCTTTTCTTTTTTATTATATGAAAAAACAAAAGCAAAATGAGCGCGTTAAAAAAAAGGGGGAAGGCTGTAGAGTTGTACATCCGGTTCGTAATCTATGCAAAAAAAAGAAAAGAAAAAAAAAGAGAAATGTTATCATTAACATGTTTTTAAAACAATTAATTCTAAGCATGAAGAATAAGTCTTTTTTTTATGTTTGCCAGAAAGAATAAGTAATCAGAGAACTGATGACGGAGAACGATGCCAACAAATTTCTTCAGAGATGAGTCACCGACATTATCTCAACGGAAGTTGCAGAGGCCATGAAAATTCGCTGCTCTCTTTGTCACAGGCAAACAAAAGCAAACTTAAACATGCTTCTCGCACACGCACATTCACACACACACACATGTTCATTCACTACAAGACTCAAGAGCCACTCAAAGTAGACAATTGTCGAATTAGTTATGGCATATTATCGCGCGAGAAAGTAAAAGGAAATGAAAATTATGAGGGCAAGAAGGATAGATAACGACTGACCAGTGAGTTGAAGAAGTTCACATTGCAGCATTCGGAGAAGCATCCACGTACGAATCACTTTCGCAAAGTAGCAGGTCTTGGAGAAAAAAGCTACCTTAAGTGGAACTTGCTTCTTACATTTTGTCATACGGGAGAAATGGGGATGATTCGACAACGGGGATGAAGAATGGCGTGTCTTATCAGTAAAGGTCTGAACGGGTGAAACTAAAGAATGGGGCACATTGGAATATTTGTCATGGAAATAAGAAGGTAGCCACAAGCTTTCGACCAGAAAGAGGCTGCAGTGTGAAAGTCTCCCGACACAAGACTGCGTAAACAATTTTGATCCCTGTCAATGCTGGAAAGTGAATATTTAGTTGCTCCTGCTAAATAGCAACAATATTCCCTTTTAGGCCTGTTCTCTCTCTCTGATAAATAGGAAACATAACATAAAAAAACAGTGACTAACTTAACATCAATAAAATACTTCAAAGACCTGAAAATTATTTGACGATTGGAGGACGATAGAGGATTTTAAAAAATTAATAAAGCTTCTTTTATTACTGATTTTCTTACTGATTCTAATGCATTTTTGAAAACTTCGATATCGCCTCCGGGTGTACGCGATAAAAGCTCTCCACAGTTTCCTTTTCTTTTCCTGATCTGTCTATTGATGCTAATACTTCTTGGAAGAGACACACAAATGTTTTCTTGCTGCCTTCTTGACATTTTAAATTCAGAGATTCCCTTCACCTAGACTGGCTGGCAACCAAGGTGAAATAACTCAGCTTAACTTGCTACTTTCAGGTACACTATTATTATCACATGTTTAACAGTTGTGAGTAGTAAAAAAAATAATTCGTTTAATTAATAAGCGTTTACAAATATATATTCCGTCAATAATAGAGTATTTTTATCTGACCCTGGGAAGAGATCACATTTTTACTAACAGAAAGTAATATCAACCTTGTGGGATCAAAGGTCAGAAAATGATTTAGCGTCGAAAGGAGAACGATAGAGACTTCTGGAATGATGCTTGCTTTAATACCAGACACTTATTGATGGAAATGTAAAGCGTATCTAAATATAAAGGTGGACCCTGAAGTCAACACGGAGTGACGACAGTCTGTTTCACGCTTAAACGCAATCTTCAGGCCACGACTATCTCCAAGTCTGAGGATTGCGTTCAAGCCTTACATGATTTAATTTCATTATAGATAGATAGATAGATAGATAGATAGATAGATAGATTATGAACATACATAGATAGATAGATAGATAGATAGATAGATAGATAGATAGATAGATAGATAATGAACATAGATAGATAGATAGATAGATAGATAGATAGATAGATAGATAGATAATGAAGACATAGATAAATAATGAACAGACTGAGATAGATAGATAGATAGATAGATAGATAGATAGATAGATAGATAGATAGATAGATAGATAGATAGATAATGAAAAGACACAGATAGATAATGAACAGACTGATATAGATAGATAGATAGATAGATAGATAGATAGATAGATAGATAGATAGATAGATAGATAGATAGATAATTTCAAACAGGTTTGGTTAAATAATATTGATACATCATGTCGATTGCTTTTCCTTGTGATCCTTTCAAGTTCGCGGATTTATTTCCTGGTAGACTTGAAAAATTGATTAAGAAAAATACCAACATTTTCTTTCAGATATTTTTACTTTCCCAAGTATTTTCAATCTCATCTGAGACCATCTTCAGATGGCTAAGTGTTATTGTAATTTACCCACGCACACATGGACTCTCCCAACTATAAATAGGAGCAGGTACTGCCTTTTGGAGAGGGAGGTTTCCAGCAGTCAGCTCTGACAGTCGGACCGAACATTCTTACTGTAACACTCTCGTTTGTATATGTTTGTATTACTATTTCGGTTAATATATACTTGTGTAACTCAATTCCTCTCTTGTGTCTTGTGCCTTTATTTCTGGCCCTAACAAGGCCACAACACTAAGGTGTCTGTGACTATGTATATGTGTTTCTGTAAATTCAAAATATTTCAACTGTTAGTTTTTTACTGCTTATGCAGCGTTCTAGATTTCAAAATTCAAAGTTCACGTGTTTTGTTTTTTTTGTTCCAGTACAATGGAAGTAACTTTTTTATTTTTGCTTATACATATATAAATTTTTTAAGTTGAAACGATCAAAACGAAATCTAATCGACATGATGTCTAAATTATTTAACCAAACGTGTTTGAATGAAAATATGCTGCCTAAATATACAATATATATGCATATATATATATATATCTATACATCTGTGTGTGTGTGTGTGTGTGTGTGTGTGTGTGTGTGTGTGTGTGTGTGTGTGTGTGTGTGTGTGTGTGTGTGTTTAGGCAACAGTCCTTCTTTCATGTACATTTCATTAAATACGACAGACAAGGAGCTTTGATTTAGTTTTTATACACTTTCTTATGTGATCTAATATGGTTTTTTTTGCTTTTTTTTTTTACTTTTGGATGATAAATTATATACAAACTGCCCAATTGTTTTTTTTATCCGAGCGCTTCCGGCTATACATGAACATGGACACAATATCTTGAACGTGTTTTGAAAATGAAAACACCATATAAATACATATATACAACAATCTATTTCTTGTTAACAGTTAATCTATTTCAACTTTAGTGTTTTTTAGCCTTTCCCTGCGTTGGGTGCTGTAGACTATCTTGATGTTATCTACTAGTAACAGTCTTATGTTGGCAATTGAACTTAGGTTGTTCATAATGTGCCGATCGATGTGTGCACGGACTGAACTGAGTTTCGACAGGTGACAAGTCAATCTATGAATGAGTGAGGGGCATATATATATATATATATATATATATATATATATATAGAGAGAGAGAGAGAGAGAGATAGTTTAATGTATGCTATAATTATGGGATAAAGTGCTTAATCTCAGAGATAGAGCGTATCTAAATATAAAAGTGAACATTGAAGTCAACTCTCAGAGGCGGCAAACTGTTTCAAGCTAAACGCAATTATCAGGCATGATGATTGCGTTTAACATGAAACAGTCTGTCGCCTCTGAGTGCTGACTTCAATGTCCACTTTATATATATATATATATATATATATATATATATATATATATATATATATATATTATGTCGATGTCTATACTTCACTAGTGTAAAAACGCATAGTACAATTTGCAAATAAAAATATATTAAAACAAATTGGTAGCTGGGGAAAAAATGTGTAAAAAAAAAATGACTAAAAACATCTGAGTAGGCCGAAAATAATCACTTATTGTCGTAATTTCTAGTCAAAAGAAGAAAAAACTATCGGGTAAAATAAGAAAAAACGTGTTCAATACACAAGTAGAGAAGCGTATAAAAATCCTAGTGAGTCAGAAACTACCTACCTAGGTTTCAGCTAAATGAATCTTCAGGGTAAGCTGAATATCCTACGTAGGTAGTTTCTGGTTTACTAGGCTTTTATAATTATGTATATATATATATATATATAATATATATATATATATATATATATGCAGAAATATAGTCTTAAAGTGTGCTATATTTATGGGGTAAAGTGCTCAATATCAGAGATAGAGCGTGTGTAAATATAAAAGTGGACATGGAAGTCAGCACTTAGAGGCGACAGTCTGTTTCATGCTAGTGCAATCGTCAGGCGACTAGTGCTGTTATTTTTCTCGGCTATTTATATAAGGGTCTGTGGTGCATTATGGGTAGTCTATTTTGGCGGTTACTTTTACCGGAAGTCGCTTATTTGTTTATTTATTTATGTCAAATTATTTTGCTTGTTTTTTGTTTGTTTTTTATTTTTATTTTTATTTTTTATCTTATATATTTATTTATTAATTCTTTTATTTTGATCGGTGTTTTTGGTTAACGTAGTAAAATTTGTTTATATAGCTTATTGTTGGTAGTCTATAATGGCCGTCATTTACCGGAAGTTGCTATATATATATATATATCAGTTTGCTCATATCTATGTGTCTATTAGTTCAGCTTGTTGATAGAGTTACATGTTTTATTAAAGATTTGAATAACAATAAAATTAATAGGACTGGCTTCTTTTTTATTTATAGTGGGTATTGCGTGTGTGTACTGGTAAAATCTACAATCTCGCTATAACAAAGATCATAGCATGTTACCCATCCCGCTTCTTCGTCTTTCTCCCACTTCTCGCCGCCTTATCTCGATTACTGTCACTGGAAGTATGATTCCACCCGACAGTAAACTGAGACAGATGCTCAACGACAACGCTCGACCAACTTCCCGGCCCTTTGAGCTCCCCTCATAAATTCTTCCGCGCGCCTCCTGCAACATGTAATCTTCGGTGATGGAGCTTCGGTGATAAACTGGCTGTCGAGAAGTTGGAATTTAGTAAATCGCTACACAGACCGCACTACAAACAACCCCCACCAAAAAATCATCTCAAATCTTCATTATTTTTCAAAGTGCTTTTTGGGCAATACGCAGCTGTAGTGTGTGAAAATTGAAAGTGCATGCAGATATCATTGGTTAAATACATAAGTCGGTTCGATGTTGAATTTAACTTTGTGAAGATTTCGTTCCCCAGATATGGGTTAAATAGCTGGACACTCAAAAATAGACATGATCGACCAAGTGTGCTTCAGGCATGGCAACTACGGGTATATATATATATATATATATATATATATATATATATATATATATATATATATATATATATATGTATATATATATTGCATCTAGCATGAAACAGACTGTCGCCTCTAATTGTTGACTTCTATGTTCACTTTTATATTTACACACGCTCTATCTCTGATATTGAGCACTTTATCCCATAAATATAGCACATCTTATAACTATATTTCTTCATATATATATATATATATATATATATATATATATATATATATATTACAATGAATCATTCATACAAAAAGTAAATTAGTAAAGTTAATGATATAAAATGTCGAAATTTTAAAGATGCATTTAACCTACCGAGTGATTAGTAGGTTAATGCATCTTTAAAGGTTTCAATGACATAAGTACAGTAAAGAGGTGGGTCTATAGAGTTAATAGCAATTCTAAGGATAAACGGGAAACTGACCTTAGTGACAGGATCCACAGTGGCAGACCAGCTGCTGCTGGGAATGAACTTAAGGTGTAAAAGTCTGATTCTTGCATTATGGCTGAGACAAGTGCCATTATTGCAAAACTCTGTGAAAACTTAAGTTGAGGAAATACCTTAGCTAGTATATATATATATATATATATATATATATATATATATATATATATATATATATATATATGTATGTATATATATATGTGTGTGTGTGTGTGTGTATGTGTTGTAGGTGTCTTGGCGGGAGTATAAGATTTTATCGCCTATGGGGTGTGTATGTCGCCAAGAAATGTATACACTCTTCCGGTATATCTTCGGACGTTTGAAAATACGCATATTTTTCTCACCGAAACCCTTCTTTAAATTGTCTCTCTGTTAAATTTTAATGCCCCCTCCACCTTTGGACCTCCCTGCCTCTCTCGTCTGTTACCCCTCTACATAGATCTCATGTCCTCCCACACTCTCACACATATACTCTTACTAATTTTTTCCCGGGGTTGTTTTTTCTGTTTTCTTTTTGAATCTGTAGGTCTGATGAATTGGATCGTTTTTACGATTCCAATGGAATAAATTATGATCATGGAATATTAGTGTTTAAGTCTTTTTATTATATATATATATATATATATATATATATATATATATATATATATATATATATATATAAAGAACAGTCATTATTATTTTTATGGGTGTTGTCTTATTTGATAAATCCAAAAGCCGGATCTAAGTTAAAGTAGAAAAGTGAAAAAATGTAGTTTAGAGGTTAGTGTGGGTATGTAATTCATGCTTGTCTAGATTAGCCGTCATATATTAGACATGCTATTATTGCTTCCTTAGCAATGCTGATATATCTAATACAAGTTATTGAATATCACTTGAAAATGAAACGATGATTTTAGTTCCGAAACATTGAAATTTCTGTGTCGCGATGAAAAATCTTTTTAAATAATAGTACATATATATATATATATATATATATATATATATATATATATATATATATATATATATATATGAAGAAATATAGTCTTAAAGTGTGCTATATTTATGGGATAAAGTGCTCAATATCAGAGATAGAGCGTGTGTAAATATAAACGTGAACATAGAAGTCAACACTTAGAGGCGACGGTCTGTTTCATGCTAGTGCAATCGTCAGGCATACTATATATATAGTATATATAGTATATATACAGAGAGAGAGTTAGAACTTTAAATTGCTAGCAAATATCAATTTAATTTCTTCGGTGATTTTAAAAATCAAATTACTATTATTATTAATATTTTTTACATAAATTGCTAAAGTTATTTCTCCTACTGTCGCTTAGCAAAATTTAATGACAGCTTCTATCTCTCTATTTAACCCTCCCTTCTTTCTTTCTCTTTTCTCCCCCTTCCCTCTCAATATATCACTTCCGTTAAGTTAACCGATTAAATAGGTCAATATCTGGCCCCCTACCTTAATACTAAGTATGATAAATAGAAATATTAAAGTAAACCCTCTCTAAATTCGATCATGTCTCTCACACTACACCTCATTACCCTCTCTGTTAAATTACATAAATTTAATACTACCCGTCAAAAGTGTATAGGTTCATTTCAATTTTCATTTATCTTTTTTCGTTTCACCGTTTGGAAGTGGAGTCTGATGAGCCAGTGTCCTTTAATAAATTGCTTGGCGAAATAGATTATTACATGGAGCCATAAAGTGGTCTGTTTTTCCTTTAAATTATATATATATATATATATATATATATATATATATATATATATATATATATATATATATATATATATCCAGTGTATGTTCTATCCATGTAGGTTGCAGTGGAAAAAAGTAGCACATTTGTCACTCGGCTGCTGTCTTATTATTAATATGGACGGGCAACACTGGTCTTCACCCATCCCCTAAATCTCCAAGCGCCAAACTTCTGTAAACTCTTCTGTGCACTGGTAGTACTGGAGAGGTATAACTCCGTGATAATAAAACTTGAGGGGTGTTGTTCATTGTGTTCATGGCAAATATTTGCACCAACTCCTTGTTCTCAGCACTTCCAATAAGGGTGGCTGGTTCTACACAAGCTCTAAACAAATCTTTTGTGTGGATAGTCTGCAGTTCAGTTCTGTGTTCCACCTGAGCAACAAGTCCACTGGTGAGAGAGTTAAGGCGACCGGGACAGGTACAGGATTAAAAACTGAACTGAAAGACATTTATACGTCGAAAACAACATCGTCAGCATCATCATCATCGTCATATAAGTATTGTGTGTATGTGATTGTGCGTGTTTGACTACGTAGTCAAATATTTCTTTGATCCTAGACAGAAATGACGATAAACATTTTTCTAAACATTTTCGTCTTCGTGAATTTTTCCCTCCTTAGATCCAAGTAGCATTTTTTTTTATTTCAAAATTGTGGCGAGTTTCGTTACGATGAGCAACTAATGCATTTGATGCATTGTTTTGTAAAATGTCCCTTTTGTGTTCATATATTTTTTTTATTTAGATTCCTTAAAGTTTTTCCTATGTATTTTTGTGACAATTATTACTGACGATCGAGTAAATTCCCCCTTCAAGACTTATTTTTTAGATGTAGTAGCAATAAATTTTACTTGGGGTTTAAATAAGTTCTTTTCAAATGTTGTTGTGCTCAAGTTAATTGATAGAATAATATTTTTTTTGATTTATTGAGTTTGTCAGTTTGTCTATTTTGGAATATTTAATGAGAATTTTATTTAGCATTGAATATAAAATGATTAGGGTACTGAAGAATCTTGAAATTGTTTCCAATGTATTTTTCGTCTTCATGCAAATATTGAGGGCTACAGATTTTGAATCTTCTTAAGTAGAATCCGATGATTATGCCGGATTTTATTTCGTTGTTACGATTAATGTAGAAATCCATTAGATAGCTTTTGTTGGTTGATTTCCGACGGACAATAAGTTTTTTATAATATCTAGGAAAGGTGAAGAATTGTATTCTTTATTTCGGATGTAAATTCTATTGTATTTTCGACTTTGTTTAGTTTATCTACACGGTAAACCAGTACCACGTGGATATATTAATAGTGCACCATCAATATATCAAAAGTATGTTGACTGTTTCAGTAAAATATTTTGGAAAGAACCAGATTCGAGAAATTCTAAGACAATACATGCCATCATTTCACCAAGAGACGATCCCATTGGCAATCCAATATTTTATTTGTAGAAATCATTATTAAATTGAAAATAGCATTACTTGAGAATAAGACTACAGATTTTTATTAATTTAGCTATTGGTAGGGAGAGGCTTAACTTTAATTGTGTTAGATGTTTTATTAAGGTATTTTCCAACCCGGAAGTTAGTGTAAATGGAGTCTATATTTTGACTTGCCACGTGTTTGTCAGCCATGTTTATTTCTCCTAGTTTCTCTGTTAGGCTGCATGAGTTTTTTTTATTTTTTATGGGAAGGTCTGATTGTTCCAAGCAGAAGGGTCAGATTTTTAATTGTGGAGGAGGGGGCGCTATCAATTCCTGTGATGGTGGGGCCCATTGGTATACCTGTTTTGTGGTTAAGCGTGACCGTAAATCCTGGATATTTTAGGGTAATATTCTATTAGTTTATGATTTGTTTTCATTTTTAATTAATTTCTTAATCTCCTTGTTAAATTTTTGCGTTTCGGTAATTCTTTTCTGTTCGTTGATATTCTTATATGTGTCGTTATCGTTTAGTAGTGATTTAATTTTTTCTACTTATGTCTTCTTGTTCCTGATTACAATCACAATCCAACCACCCTTGTCACAGGGGTAATGTAGATTTCCGTTTTTTTTTACTTGTTTTTTTTTGTGTGTATTTTGACGTCTCATTGGTAATGTATTTTCGTTGTTGGTTTTTTATAGTAGCAGCGATTATGCCTTGAATGAAACATTTGCTGTCGAAATATACCGTATATTTCCGCGTATAAAACGAACTTTAAATCCTAAAAATTACCATTCAAAATTCGGGTTTTTTTATACAATAATTCTAACAAAGAAACCTTAAATTATGAGTGATTTTCGTCGCTAGGCTAACCTCGACCCCTGTGCGATAACAAATCACGTACATAAAAAAATTCACATTATCAAATAAACTCATAATAAAAACTATTTGTACATTATATATAACTGGCATAACTTCATAATAAATTGCCTATTCGAAGAATACTTCCATATCAATGAAGTCAACATCTATCCACGCAAGCTAACCTGAGTAAATGTAAGCATCGAGCTATGATTGCGTTAACAGCAACTTTTATCTTTCGTTAATTTTTCAATAATCATCATGGCTACTTAAATAACTTTCAGTTTAAACATCGCTTCTTACTTTCTTTGTTTTGTTAGTGCTTCCATTTTTATATGCATACAAGTTAATAAGAAATGTCAACTTGCTTAGACAGAAGTTAGGAACAGATTGAGTAAAAGAAAATGATCAGATCACGTGATCACGTGATGAGATCACGAGATCACGTGATGAAACATAAACAAAACAATGGTTTCCCTTTTAGAGAAGGTGTGTAGGAAAAGCATAATATACAATCGTTTTTATTATTTCGCTTATTTCGAACTTCTAAGGATACAATAACAACATTTCTAATAGCATCATCTGGTTCATTTGAATCTGGAGTCCTAAAAATGGCTTCTCCAGATACAGAAGTATGTCCATATTATAAGACCCTTCCTTTTTGTTTCTCCTTACTCTCTGGTTTGCTGTGTAGATATATATATGATATTTAATTCTCCACGTTGGGCACGTATATATATATATATATATATATATATATATATATATATATATATATATATATATATATATATATATATGTATGTATATATATATATATATATATATATGTATATATATATATATATATATATATATATATATATATATATATATATATATATACATATATATATATATATATATTAGTTACGTGTATGTCTTAGTAATATAAAAGTCTCTGAGAAAAAAGCATGTTTGTCATTCTTTTTCCTTTCAGCCATTCTATTCAGTCCCGTCCGTGAACTACGGTATTATTATGTCAGGGCTGTAATAATTCCTATAACGGGGGTAATATAAATGGGAGAATAAATCTTTCTTCCGTAGCTTTACCTCGTTACAAATACAATGCCCACTCTATAAATAAATAATTATTTGATTATTTACATAATAACATTGGCTTTTTGCTGTTGTATAATTTCGTCAGCCGTTTGTCCACTGAAACGTAAACACAGTTACTTTTATTCCTTATCACTGTCACGAAAATAAGGTAGCAGATATACACCCTTGTGCAAATTAATTGCAACAACCGCTTTAGTTTCCTTTCTTTCACTATACTGTCAGTTGTAGACCCACTGGAGTGACCGGGTGTAATATATTTTACTATTTTTCCTCAGATTAGGTCATTTGTAATGGTGTGCAGTAATACGAATCTATTTTCGGAGTGTGAGGTGAAGTTTGTTTGGGCTTGAAAATATTGTACCATCCGTTATTGCATTTGATTTTTATCACGCTCAGATACTATTGTTTCGACTGTCGATTAGTTGTCCTGGGGCCATTGTCTTTGATGAACGTTACTCCCAGGAGGTGTACGAAAATTGTAAAACTGCACGAACAGACTGACAAGCCTTACCAGTGAGCAAATCAAAGTACTATAGACTAGCACGGAAACTCCCCGGATTTAAATCCAATCGATACTTTGTGGTCCATCTTCAACGAACGATTTCGTGGAATGGACATATGAAGTACTAATGTGTGCACTAGGTCATGTTTCATTGGAAAAATACGAAAAACGTAAATAATAACGGAATTATTCGTGTTGTTTCAATTAATTTTCACAAGAGTGTAGATTCGAAAAAGTTACAACGTTAGTTGTACATGTCTTACGTAAGAAAATAGACGTTGCTTAATCATGACAGTCTCCTCTGGCATAATCGGTAATTGCATGTCATGGCTATGGGTGTAGTTTCCTCGATGGACAAAGAAAGGACAGTTTCGATTCCTGTCATTGGTACTTCTCGGTCTAGACCGGCTGGCAAGAATTTCACTGTTTAAGAAAATCAAAATGGAACAGAAAACAGAAATATCAAACGCCGTCACCAGTACTCACTAAAAGTAATATTTATAGTAATAGGGAATAATATCAGATATAAAAATCCATATAAAAATCCAAGGCTGTTGAAAATATACACTGTATTTCAAGGTGCTTATCTAATTCGTGATATTAGGGGTAACTACTTCAAAAAAAAAAACAAACAAACAAATATCTCAAAACTTTCATTCTCTCTTAATATGTTTTAATCGATATCACCCCATGCAAGGTAGTAAAGCCACTAAGACACAACAGGTTATTAGATGTGGAAGAATTAGGAAGAGAAACATTACTAATGAGCATCAAGAGGAAAGATTAATCAACTGGATAGTAGATAGTGATTGACATAGCATTTAAATTTTTTAAGATAAAAGTTGGCTGGAAGTCATGGAGCCGGAAGGGAGTTCCACAAGTGAGAAGTGCGAGAAAAGAAACTGTTAGCATAGAACTTACGATTACATCTACCCAGATCAACTGTAAATTGATGAGATCTCGACGCCGGTCTAGTACTGAGCTTAAATTAAACAAGTCTTGGTACCATAGCGAAAAGCTCATCAGAATAATTACGATTAAAATATCTATAGAAATGAGACAGGTAGGCAAACTTATGGTGGTCGGAAATTGACTGAAGCGGAGACACCAGATCAGGACCGATAATATTGCTGATTCTTCTGTGGATTTGATCAAGGTTCTCAAGGTAAATAGCAGGAGCACCAAACCATATGTGGCAGCAATATTCTAAGCATGGACCAATGGTAGATTTATAGATATGTTTAATGGATTCTGGAGAGAAAAATTGTCTCGCATGGAACAGTGAACCAGTTTTCTTCGCAGCTGATCTAGCAATGGATTCAATATAGTCTTCTCATTCCATGTCAGCTGAGAACGTTAGCCTGAGAATACGCGACGAGTCACTTTCCTGGAGGTTAGCATCAGCTGTACTGATGGAAGGCAGAGAGGGCTCTCTCAGGTGATTAATGAAGAGAAGTTTATTTTTGGAGGCATTAAAATTAACAAGTCTCTTTTACTTGAGGTCGTTTCGTACATCGGCTGCCAGTTTGAACATACATACATACGCACACACACACACACACACACACACACATATATATATATATATATATATAAAAGTGAACATTGAAGTCAACACTTAGAGGCAACAGTCTGTTTCATGCAAAACGCAATCATCAGGCCACGAGTGCTATTTTTTTTCTAGGCTATTTATATATACGGGTCAGTGGGGAATTGTGGGTAGTCTATTTTGGCGGTTATTTTGCCGGGGGTCGTTTATTTGTTTATTTATACACGCTCTGTCTCCGATATTGACCACTTTATCCCATAAATATATCACACCCTAAAACTATATTTCTTATATATATATATATATATATATATATATATATATATATATATATATGTGTGTGTGTGTGTGTGTGTGTGTGTGTGTGGGCCTGTGTGTGTGTGTGTGTGTGTGTGTGAGTGTGTACTATAATAAAAAAAAACATGGTAACTCCTAATAAGTTATTCCAAAATTTGCTTGAAGAACTGTTGGAATTGTTAGGTATGCTTGACATATGTAAGAAGGATATTAGAATAATCCTGGCCCTATACTAGCAGGAGATAATCTGCATATGGATAGTAAATGAATTCAGTAAATATAGAACGGGATGTAAAACAAGGATGCGTCTTCTCGCCGGACTTATTCGAAGTGATTCTGGGAAAATTATAAGTCCTAACAAGATTCATTTTTGACGGCTACAATCTTAACAGCATACGATATGCAGATGACACAATTTTGATAGCAGACGCAGAAAGGAAGCTACAAGAACTCATACAGAAGATACTGAAGGAAAGCAAGAAGAATGACGAATGCAAAAAGACAAAATATATGGTTTACAGCAAAACGAACTGACCAACACGCAATTTACAAATTTGAGACTCCAAAATCAAACAAGTACAACAATTTAGATATCTGGGAAGTGTTTTAACATAGGGCGGTAAGTGAGACACTGAAATTCGAAGGTGCAGTTGGTTAGCGAAATATGCCTTCCAAAAGCTAAGCAAACTAATATGAAACGTTAGAAACAAAGAAAACTGTACTCCTATATGACAATTAATGCTGAGCAATCTCCTCACAGGTGGAAAAAAAAAAGACTTGAAGCAACAGAAATTTGCTTCTGCAGAAAGATGCAAAGCATTCACCGAACACGTGCGCTACGACGAAGTTTTTAGAGAAAATGTAATTAAAACGTACACTAATAATTAACATTAGGAAGAGACAGCTGAATTTTCAAGGCTTCATAATGAGGAAAGACGGTTTGGAAAATCTAATACTCACAGGACATATTGAAGGCAAGAGGGACAGAGGAAAACAACGCATGACATACTTAGTGAGTAAATGGATGTCGGAACAGGGTTTAGGAGAGATAACAAAAAGACATTTATTAAGATCTACAAAAGATAGGCAATTGTGGCGAGCCATGATCGCCAACGTCCTGAATGGACAAAGCACACAGGAGAGAAAGATGATGCGCTAAGGGTCAGTCATCAGGGATCTTAATATACTGTGTTCCTTGATAATTTCGGATCTTTTAACATGAGACCATCTCGCTGCAGCGCTCACCCCATTCAGTAAACACTACGATTGACCGTCGCTGCATCCCGTTAATTTAACCAATAAGAACTGTAAACATTTATGGCGCCAATTGCTCGTAAGCGATGAAAATGCCGGCCAAAAGAGAACGGGCATTCCCATTATCCCCGTCTTTCATATAACACGGCATCAGACTTCTAGATTTTGGCAGTTCCATTAGCAGGAAAAACTTCGTGGACACCTCTCAGTATATTGTCACGTAGGTTTATTTAATTTATTGTTTTATTAATTGCTTTATTTAATTTATTTTAATTTACAGTTTGATTTATAACGAAATTTATTTCTATGGTAATTGTTCTGATGAGCTTTCCTCTTTGGTATCTCAACATTACGAATTTAAGAGTACTACTTGAGTGTCGACTAGGTGTTATCATCTTACAGTTGAAATAGATGTAACCGTAAGTTCTATGCAAATAGTTTCTTCTATCGCATATCTCGCCTGTGGCTGCTCGCTTTCAAATCAACTTTGAGCTTCAAATATGTTAATGCAATGCCAGTCGTTATCTACTGTCTTCTTAATTATTGTTCTTTTACTGTTCTCTCTCCTAAATAGGTCTGTTTTAAAATAATTCGCCGAAAAAACAGTATAGCATGATGAAAAAAGGCCCCTAAACTTAATAAAAACAAAGTTTTATCGTTAAAATGTTTATGTCATTATTAAAAGGAAAGACCAAAGTATTTTTTTAATTATTTATTTAGTCCTTTCTAGTACGTTTGAAATTTTGGTTATGTCAGCGGTCAGTCACGTAATATTTAGGATTATTTTTTTTTACGATTTTTTCAGTTGAAAAACACATTAATTTGGAAATTCCTGCAAAAATCAAATAATTGTCAGATTTTAATTAAACTTTCCGAACTTATTCAAAAAGGAATGGAATTATTTTAGAAATGCTTGTTATTAGAAAATCATAGTAAAAATATTTTTTACATCTGTTACACGGGGGTGGGGGTAACAGATGTAAAAAATATTTTATGAAATATTTTATATTTTTATTTTTATGAAAACACGAAAATTCGTGTATTTTTGTGATTTTGTTAAATGCAAAAATGTTGATGTATATAAATCATCGATTTTCTTTTTGTAAATCAAGAAGCGTTTCTACCCAGAATTCAGCTCTGATTTATAAAATACAAAACAAAATAAAACTAAGACATTATTTAATTAGAACGGTTTTAATGGCTTTTATGAATAATATATGTTAAGGAGATTAATGTGTGAAGCCAAAATAATTTTCCGATGAAAAATGAATTTTTACAAGAATTGTTTTCTTTTTTTTAATTTTCAATAAAAATTTGATAAAGTTTTAAAAAATTTAAAATTAAATTTGAATATGTGTCTTTTTCTTTTAAATGCCCTTATTAGAAATATCTATTTTTACAGATTTTAAATTTGAAAGCATTTTACAATATGCGTATTGTATCTTTAAAATAATTTTTTAATATGCAAAAAAATGTATAAAAATCGTTTCCGGCAAAACTACGGAGGCACAATTCACAAATAATGTCACGTGTTTTAAGAGTTGTTTCTTCTAATACCGAGGACCCGGCTTCATAAATTGCGTTGATTTCACTCTGGCTAGCACGTCTCAAATTTTCTGACAGACCGACCATCATCGTCGCAGTTTCAACATATTTCACTAAATATTTTCTTTTCATTTTTTAAATATGACATTTTTTTCTTCTTCGGTGAGAGACATACTGCAATTATTTTTTATTTTTCCTTTTTAGATTCAATTTTAGGGACGGAAAAAGTTTTGGACATATCTTTGTTAAAAAAGTACTTGGAAAAATCAATAAAATGTTAGGCTTTTGAATGTATTTAATTCTAAGAATTACTTTATAGTTAAATAAGCTGTTTCACTTAAAATTTGAAAATACTGTCGCTTTTGTCCTTCCATCCGATTAATAGCCCTGACGTTAGTTGTCAATACATTGACGTAGACGTCAATTCACACCTCCAAAATCAATCACCACGGTTAGGCATGCTTCTTTTATTTCCAACTCAATTTTTTTTTCTACTAAAATTTAAGTAATGTTTGTTTCCAATTACATTAAGTAAACTTTAAATTTTCTAATTTTCCTAAAATAACCTTTCCAAAAAGTATAATTGAATTTTACAAGATTTTTAAACGGAGAATTTCACTTTTGTTTGCAAAGTTTTCAAAAATGGGTGACTTGATCGCTTTTATGTCAATTTTGCTGACAAAAAAAACAAGATTTTTAACTAAAATTTCGGACGTGCTAGGAATAATTACATTTTTTTAAATAATCAGAAAATACTTTGGTCTTTCCTCTTAATAATAACATAAACATTTAGGCGATAAAGAAATTGTTTATCAGGTTTGAAGCTTTTTTTTTCAGGGTATGCTCCTTTTTAGCGAATTATTGAACATTCCTACTTAATAGTGCTTATAGTTTGTTTTTTTTTTCTATTTTTCTTGTACTCTCTATCACTCAGTAACTATTTGCATCTTAATGGCTTTATTTCCTTGCTTGGGGTGAAATGATTTTTTTTAAATTATAAGGACAAGTACTTAGAGAATTTAAATCAAAATATTAAATGTAACTTCAATCGCCAGCTTCTTTCTTCTTAAAACCTGTCCTTTTATTGTCCTCTCATTATTTTCTCAGACTTTTTCACTCTCAGTAACCCCATTGCGTCTTAGTGCCTTTATCTTCTTGCTTGAGGTGAAATTGTTAAAAAAAATGAGAAAGAGTAAAAGTATTTATTTTTCTTTATCAAATCATCAACTATATGAACACGGCCACAAGGTGTTGACCGTGTTTAAAATAATAATGGTAATAATAATAACAAAGTAAAAATAAAGTTACCATCACTCTAGATACATATAGAAATATCTACACATTCAGTAAAAAAAATAAAAATAAATGCTTCATAATGACCAATAGAATAGCCGAAAGCGCTCGAAGATATAAAACATTCGAACAGTTTTTACAGTCAACTTTGATCTTCAAAATGTTATATGCAATATCAATCGTTATCTTCTGTCTTCTTAATTCTTGTTTTTTATTTTATTTTATTGTTATCGCTCTCCTTAATACTATTTTCTTTTTCTCATATTCTCTCACACTCAGTAATTTTGCGTCTTAGTTGCTTTAATGCCTTGCTTATAGATGAAATGTTTTTCTTTTAAAAATTGAAGATTTAAAATTACATGAACATCAAAGTATGAAATAATCAATGTATTTACGACAACAAAAAAATCAGTTGCATGAATTCCTATGGTACGTTTAACTAGACAATTCCTTTTTAGGTGCCATGCAGGATTCATGCTTAGACAATTATATCTCTTTTCGATTCATCACAGATTTTACAGAAGAATTCCGGTGTTAAACTGTCATTACTTTCTGCGGTAAACTGGTTGCCAAAGAAGGCTGTACGACCCAGTCTAGTCTCTTCTGCTATTTAACCCTTAGCTGGGAGAGTGAAGATATTGAGTCATCCATTTTATAAGGGAATTTACGTATAAGTGAATGTAATGGATTTATTACTGTATTAAAATGATTGTATACACAAGAATATAAAATGAAAACAGTTAATTAATTAATTAATTAATAATAATAATAAATAAAAATCTCAAAAATGTGGCACATGGGAACATCAACAATCCCTGTTGTAGTTGGAGCCTTAGGATTGGTTGGAAAAGATTCCAGTAGACTAATTGAAGGGATCCCTGGAAGTCCATGCCTCAAAGAGATACAAAAAATTATTCTGACAAGTACAGCCCACACTTTACGAAGGGCTTTATCCATGTAATTTTTTTTTTTTTTTTCAGTGAAAAGTGTCATGATACCATTTCTAACCTTAGGTCCCTGGGCGGTACCCGGAAAGAAATGTGTAAACGCCAGATATCAAAGGAAATAATAATAACAATAATAATAATAATATCAGGTTGCGCGGTATTGGCACCCACTGACATGACAGGGTGGGTCAATACCTGCAACTCTTACGGAAAGGAAACTGCAATAAATTGGTATGAACACCACCCAGACATGGTTACGGAGATAGGACCTGTAACAATTTTATGGGATTTTAAAATACGCACAGACAGAACAATCAAAGCTAACCACAAAGACAAAATGTGCCGCCTTATTGATATGGCAGTCCCTGTAGTCTGCAGTGTATCTGAAGATCTTCAAAAAAAACGATCAAAATACAAAGACTTTGAAATCGAAATCTAAAAAAATGTGGCGTTTGAGGACATTAACAATTCCAGTTGTAGTTGGAGTTCTTGGATTGATTCCAACAGATTTATTGAGGGAATCCCTTGTAGCCCATGCCTTAAAGAAATACAACAAAATTGTACTCGCAAGTACAGCTCACACCTTACGAAGGAGTTTATCTATGTAAAATATGTGCGATTTTTTTTTCAAAACTGCTCGGTGGAAGATGCCATGAGGCCATTACTTGCCTTACGTCTGTGGTCGGGACCCGAAAAGAAATAAGTATAAACCAGAAACCCAAGGAAATGATAATAATAATAATAATAATAATAATAATAATAATAATAATAATAATAATAATAATAACTAGGAATTATCAAGCACATATACTAAAATACTGTGTTAGCCCAAAATGCAGATACTGTGATAAATATCCAGAAACCATTGATCATCTTGTATCAGTTTGCACGTTATTGGCACCCACTGAATATAAAACCCGGCATGACAGAGTGGGCCAATATCTGCACTGGAAAATATGCAACTTCTACGGGAAGGAAACTGAAAGAAACAGGTACGAACACCACCCAGACCCGGTTACGGAGATAGGACTTGTTACAATTCTATGGGACTACACAATACACACTGACAGAACAATCAAAGCCAACCGCCCAGACATTGTTATTAAAGATCACAAACAAAATAAGTGCCATCTTATTGATATGGCAGTCCCTGCAGACTGCAATGTATCTTTGAAGATATTCGAAAAGCTATCAAAATACAAGGACCTTGAAATAGAAATCTCAAAAATGTGGCACATGAGAACATCAACAATCCCTGTTGTAGTTGGAGCCCTTGGACTCGTTGGAAAATATTCCAGTAGACTAATTGAAGGGATCCCTGGAATTCCATGCCTCAAAGAGATACAAAAAATTGTTCTGACAAGTACAGCCCACACTTTACGAAGGGCTTTATCTATGTAATTTTTTTTTTTTTTTTTTGCAGGGGAAAGTGTCATGATACCATTTCTAACCTTAGGTCCCTGGGCGGTACCCGGAAAGAAATGTGTAAACGCCAGATATCAAAGGAAATAAAAAAAATTACAAAATTATTCTGTGAGTCGGTCCAAGCAAAGAACAGGATATTGGGAATTTGATTTATTGATTAGTTTTTCTTACAGCCTATCAACCTTTTCCAGGTTTTTAAAGTCATTAATCACTTTTAGGATATGAGATTTTTTTTTTAGAGATAATAAGGACTTACTAATATAAGTCTTATTAATTAAAACATAGCTGGGGACAGAAGATGTGGATACCGTTGGGAAAGGTGTGGACCTTTCCCAACGGTAGTTACGCGTAAGTGAATATAACGAACACAACTGGAATTAGAAGTCGGCTCACCGATAAAAAATTCCGAGCCATTATATATTACAACTCGTCTGCATCAACTGGCGTTTTGTAAAAGACCAACATCTTATATCATTTTAAGTGTCCTTTGGGAAATTGCATCTCTGACAAAAGTGTTAATAATATGTATGTTGGTTTTACTACAACCCACATGACGAGAAGGGTCTCGCTTCACTTAAACAATCATAGTTTGACCTCGGAGCATTTAAATGAACAGTCACAGTTTAGACAGATATTAGTCGAAAATGCAACAGTACTCCACCAAGATAAGCAAAAACTAAAAATTCTAGAAACTCTTTATATAATAATAATAATAATAATAATAATAATAATAATAATAATAATAATGATTCTGCAAGTCTTTCTAAGCAAAGAACCGGATTTTTGAAGTGTGATTTTTGATGATTTTTTTTTTGCAGCCTATCAAACTTTTCCAGTTTATTTAAAGCCATAAATTACTTTTAAAGTGTGAGAATCTTTTAGAAATAATAATAATTTACTGATACAAGTCATACTAATTAACCCATAGTTGGAGGACGAAGAGGTGGATCCACACCTTTCCCAACGGTATATGCGCGTAAGTGACTATAACGAACCCGATTGGAATTAGAACTCCGCTCTCCGATTTATCATTCTGAGCCGTTATCCAACACACCACTCGCACATCCAAGCTTACAGCAATTGGTTATCCTGAGCGGTTACCCATCTAGTTACTGACCAGGCTCGACGTTGCTTAACTCCGGTGATCGGACAAGAAGCGGTGTTTCAACGTGATATGACGGCGAAACTAAAATTAATAATGCAAAATGTTGAATCAGGGGAATGCTGGCATTTTTAAAATCATATTTTGATTTGCCGTATTGAAACTGTCTCTAATTAAAGAGGAATGTCTGTGCGTTCAGGCAATTATTACATACAAATGACATCAAGTGTATTACAGTATTATTAGTTTTACCTACCAGCGTGTGTCTTATATCGGGTCCAACATGGTGGTTCTGACATAAATGAAGTATCTAATTTGCATATTTACATTTAAAGTAATTTAAAAAAAAATAATATATACACAAATCACGGAAGGCTTGTCGCTTGCAACATATATTTGAAGCATGACAAAGGCGCCATTTTGCGAAATATTGATAATGCTTCTTGCCAGAATTTCAAACAAGGGTGTATTTTCCTGGAAAGCATTAACCTTTAAGTAAGGCAGCTGTTAAAAAAAACAAAAAAAAAACTACATTGTCGAATGATGGATCGTGGTCGGAAGAAAGCTAATCATTTAGGGTCATGAGATACAAATGATTTCAGGAAGAAAGGCACTAATCTATAATATTTTACTCATGAACACATGTCTTATTCAAACCAACTATGAAAGCGATTCCAATTTAAACATTATATGGCCGATAAACGAAGCTTGTGTACAGGGCAAAGTTACACCAGGGCCAACTACAAATTACGTACGTGGGAAAAGAAAACTTCTAACTAAAAAAAAATGTCTGTAAAATGAATTGGCCAATCTCTTGTGCAAACATAAATGGGAAGGATTTCTTGCTTATATATACATATTTTTTAATTGTTAGCATCTGTTGGGTTGTCATTTCTTATATATATATATATATATATATATATGTGTGTGTGTGTGTGTGTGTGTGTGTGTGTGTGTGTGTGTGTGTGTGTGTGTGTGTGTATACTATTATTTGATAATTAGTATAGATAATTCCAAAGAGGATATAAATCCAAAGAGAGCTCAATGTAAGAACATAGTAAATAATAGTGATGAAAGCGGAGACTTCAGAGATCCATGGTGATAGTTTATTTCGCGAAATAGTTTGACCTCGCGAAATAAACTATTACCATGGATTTCTAAATTCTCCGCTTTTATCATTATATATATATATATATATATATATATATATATATATATATATATATATATATATATACTGCGTGTAACAACAAAATTGTACAAATCATGTAACTGTATGGGATAAGTGTACATCCCACAAAATATTTATTATCTGAAGAACGACAAAACTAATTAAGTTTCTTTTCTCCAGATTTTCTTATAAGAAGTTTAGCCATCCAGTTACCATTTGTCGCTTCTGAATGTTGACTTCAATGTTCATTTTTATATTTATATTTACATACGCTCTATCTCTGATATTGAGCACTTTATCCCATAAATATAGCACACCTTAAAACTATATTTCTTCTTTCTTCATATATATATATATATATATATATATAAATGATGATTGCATCTAGCATAAAACAGACTGTCGCCTCTAAGTGTTGACTTCTATGTTCACTTTTATATTTACACACGCTCTATCTCTGATATTGAGCACTTTATCCCATAAATATAGCACAATTTAAGACTATATTTCTTCATATATATATATATATATATATATATATATATATATATATATATATATATATATATATATATATATATATATAAGAACAATCAGATTTATAATCCAGACTTCTTTATCATTTATTTTTAAAATCAGTGCTCAAAACACAGTAGGCCGTAATATTGTTATTATTATTTAAAATATGTTTCCATTGCGACACAGAAATTACCATGTTTCGAAACCAAAACTTAAATCTTAAATTAAACTTAAAAGAAAATAATAAAACACCCACAGTAAAATGGATACTAATAAAAAAAATGAGAGTATGTAGATCATTAAATGACCCATGTCCTTTGTCCTTACATGAAAAGTTATATACAATTAAGTTTCTGAAAAGTACAGATTTATTAAATCAAAGAAATGAAATTACAGTTTTTTGTATTATATTTTCTTTAAAAAATAATTAAGTTTAAAAAATTGCAAAATTATATATCTATTATTTGATCAAAAATAAGAAAGTTTGAAAATGCGTAATTAAATTCTAATATTTAAACGTTACGATACTGTATATAGTTTATTTTATTTACATTATTCAGACTATTGTCCTCATCTTTGTCGCCATATTTATCACAACGTTTCGGCCGTTTTACGCTTCGGCCTTCTTCAGGTGGTTGGAATGTCGAACTGAACCCTTTATTTCGCTCACTAGGGTAGACTGTTCTAGTTCCACATGCCATGTATAATGGATGTCAGTTATCAGTTATTTCCTGTTTATTTCCATCTGAAATATCTCCACTGCCTCAACTGGATATTGAACTCACACTCTTTGGGTCCTATCACTGGATCTAACCGACGCCTTGTCCGAATAATGTAAATAATGTACATAATACCTCATCTCAGAAATATAGACAGATGTATATAATTTATAAGTAAATATAATAAAAAAATGTAATATTCTAGATCTTTATAAATTAAATTAAAATATAAAGATATGACTTAATCATATTCGAAAGCCTCTTTAAGAAAATCTCAATGTATTTTATAAAATAAGAAAATAAATTAAAAAAGAAAACAAAATGCCAATTGTATTGTAGCGTATCGTAAATAAACCAGACTATGATGACACGTTCTCATATAAGGAAGCTAGTATCAACAGACTGAAATTTCAAACCGACCCCTAACCTTAACCGATACTTACTTTGCCACCGTAAATTATACTTGTATCCTTATTCGTAAAAAAAAAAACACGCCATGAATAAAGTTTTAAATTCCCTTTCCCTAGTCAACATTAACTATACAATAATTTAGCTTATATAAAAAGAGTAAATCATTTTTTTCGAAAGTTATTCACCAAGCATGGCTTGAAAATGAAACTAAATTTTAAATTTTAAGTTTAATTTAAGATTTTAGTTTTGCTTTCGAAACATGATAATTTCTGTGTCGCGATGAAAACATATTTTTAAATAATATAAATATATATATATATATATATATATATATATATATATATATATATATATATATAGATTATATATATATATATATATATACATTATATATATATATACATTATATACATATATACATTATATATATATACATTATATATATATACATGATATATATATATATATATATATATATATATATATATATATATATATAATGTATACAAAGTGTAATTGGACATGAAACAAAGTACTTCCTTCTTCCCCCTTCAATTGTACTTCATTGCCGATTAACACAGTTATAAACTTATATGACGAGATAGAAAAAAAATGGAAAAATCATTTTTAGTTCTTTTTATTTGTTTTTCAGCAATGTTCCTTTCATCCGACTCTGTCGAAATATACTGGAATAACATTGTTTTCCCTGCATCTTATGCACGTGTGGAACCACCCACATGCCCTCACTCACCCACCTTAGAGCTAATTCTATGGTATACTGGGGTATGTACATGAATGTGTCATGCAAGTAGGTACTTTTGGAGGCTGTTCAGTGTGTTTGTCGGGTGGGGTTGTAAGGGGTGATATAAATGGTGTTCAGATTTTTTGGGTGTTTGGTAGGAATCATGGGCCAGTCTGCCACACCTGGTTTGTATGTCAAGTGCCCGACCAAGGGAAGAAATTTATCTTTCTACACAACAGCTTCCGACTTCCGTTCATCTAATCTGGACGTGTATTTCACAAAAAGGATAGAAAAAGATGCCACACTTTAGGAGTTTTTTAGGGTGGGATTGTACATCGGTTTTCTCTATCTGTCTCTTTCTATCTTTTTCTTTCTTTCTGTCTGTCTTACTTTTTTTTATTTCTGACTTTCGTTCTTTCTTTCTTTCTTTCTTTATCACTTCCTTTCTATCTTTCTGGTTTTCTTTTTTTTCATCTTTCGTTCATTTTTCTGTCTTTCTTTAGTTGTGTCTCTCTTTTTTCGATTCTGTTTTCTTTCTTTCTTTATTCTAATTTTATTTTTTCTCTCTATGTCTGTCAGTATTTTTTTTCTGACTTTCTTTCTTTCTTCCTACCTAGATGTTGTTTTTTTTGCTGTCTAGCAGTCTTTCATTCTTTCTTTCTTTCTTTCTTCTTTCTTTCTTTCCTTATTTGTATCTTTCTTTCTTTCCGTCTGTCTGTCTTCTTTTATGTCTTTCTTTTTTCTTTCTGGCTCTCTTTATTTCTTTCTTTCTTTTTTCAGTCTGCCTGTTTTCTTCATTTGACGAAATAATAACATTTTATCGTTTTTCTTATTTGATTTTTAACCTACTTTCAGATATTCATTGTTACTTTTTTCTTTTGTACATTCATTGGTATTTCTTCTTTATATATATATATATATATATATATATATATATATATATATATATATATATATAAATTAATTAAATTTTAATTAAGGTTCCATGACTATAAGTTATTTCCCCAGAAAACATATTTTCCTGGTTCATCAGGTTACATCTCTAGTTACCTAAGTAGGTCTGGCAATGTGTCACAATCGTAAAGAGCGTGAAACCCAGGGTCACAAACTCATATCAATTCAACTATGTTAGCTCTATCATTGATATTGAGCGTTTTCCCATAAGTACCGTGCATATATAATATATAAATAATATATATAAAAATTGCATATATATATATATATATATATACATATATATATATGCAATATATATATATATATATATTTATATACATACACACACACAGACACACACAAACACACAAACATACACACACACATACACACACACACACATACATACATATATATATATATATATATATATATATATATATATATATATATATATATATATATATATATATACTAGCTGTAATCTTATAAATATAAGGAATTATATTCGTCCGGAAAACCTTAGGTGCCTTGATTTGTGAATAAACAAACCAATACCAAAGGGAAAAAATCGTACAAAAAAAGAAAAAACAGAGAACTTGTACGTCAGCCGAAAATAATCGTCTAGCATCCAAGTTCAGAGTACAAAGAAAAAAACCGATATGAGTAAGAAAAATAACTAATTAAAGTGCTCGATACGCTAAGTAGAGCAAACATAAGTTAAACCTAAAGAGCCAGAAAAACCTACCACGGTTTCACCCAAGCAGACCGTCAGGGACTACTATATATATATATATATATATATATATATATATATATATACACTTTAATTTCTTTCTTTGAATTCCTGCTAATCGTTCCTTATGTTCATTTTTACGACTTTGACTTTTGCATTTAACTCATTTGTCTTTCATTTTCCTTTTTTCTTTAGCCCCTTTCTTTAAATTTTATTCTTTTTTGCACTTTTCTTCGCGTTTTCTATCTTCCCTTGTTTCCTTCTTTCTTCCCTTCTGATTTCATTTCATCTTTTCATTAATTCATTTGCATTCTCTATTGTCCTTTTATTTTCATTTATTCGTTCATTCACTCATTCTATTCAGCATTCGTTCATTCACTAATTCTATTCAGCATTCGTTCCTCATTTCGTCGTTTGATAAAATATAAACGTTTTTCTTCTTTATTTTACTATCTCAAACACTTCCCTGTATTTCTCCTTTTTCGCCTTTTCTCTCTATTCCTTTTCTACCTCTTCCTCTTCTCCCATCTTCTTTTTTACCTTCTTTCATTTTTTATCTCTCTTTTCAGCCATTGATTCATTTATTTTATGTTTTTAATTTTTTTAATATTCCTTTTAGTTTCCTTAAAAATCTATAAATTTCATTGATTCCTCATTTTAATTCAAATGATATAGTCTGTATATTTTTGTTCGTTTTTATTTTTATTCCTTTTTTTCTTTCACTAGTTCTTTTCTTTTTCTTACTTTTGTTTTTGCCTTTTCTTATTTTTATTCCCTTTCACTTTTCCCTTGATAATTCTTTTCTTTCTTTTCTTGTATCTTTCTTTCGATCGTTACTTTGTTTTATATTCATTCAACCCTTCCTTTTTTTCCGTTCGGTTTTCGATTGTCTTGTCATCTCTAGATAAAATTTCTGTCGTTTGATAATATTCTATTGGTACTTTGATCTTTGGTACTTTATTCATCCAACCTGTTTCTTCATTTTTTTCCTTTTTTATATTTTTTTTCTTCTGTTCTTTCTTCACAGCATAGCCTTTTGTTTTTCTTCAGACTTCCACTATATATTTCTTTATCTCCTATTTAATTTCTTCTTGGCCCTCAGCCTTCCAAACAGGTTTCTTTCACTTGTTCATTCCCTTCTTCTACGCTTACGTCTTTTTCTTATTCCAAAATGTCTTACTTTTCTTTTTTCGGTCGAACTGTCCCCACGTTGTATCCTTTTTACTCTTTTATTTCCTTGGTTCTTTCTTTCCTTCTAGTTTATTTCACTGGTTCTTTCTTTCCTTCTAGTTTATTTCACTGGTTCTTTCTTTCCTTCTAGTTTATTTCACTGGTTCTTTCTTTCCTTCTAGTTTATTTCACTGGTTCTTTCTTTCCTTTTAGTTTATTTCCTTGGTTCTTTCTTTCCTTTTAGTTTATTTCATTGGTTCTTCTTTCCTTCTAGTTTATTTTTCTCGTTCTTTCTTTCCTTCTAGTTTATTTCACCGGTTCTTTCTTACCTTCTAGTTTATTTTATTGGTTATTTCTTTCTTTCTAGTTTAATTCATTGGTTCTTCTTTCGTTCTAATTTTTCATTGGTTCTTTCTTTCCTTCTAGAATATTTATTTTGTTCTTTCTTTCCTTCTAGTTTATTTCATTAGTTCTTCCTTTCCTTCTAGAGTATTCCATTGGTTCTTTCTTTCCTTCTAGTTTATTTGCTTCGTTTTTTCTTTCATTCTAGTTTATTTCTTTAATTCATTCGTTCCTTCTAGTTTATTCCAATGGTTCTTTTTTCCTTTTAGATTATTTTCTTGGTTCTTTCTTTCCTTATAGTCTATTTCATTGGTTCTTTCTTTCTTCTTTACTCGCTTGGTTCATTCTTTCATTCTAGTTTATTTAACTGGTTCTTTCTTTCCTTCTAGTTTATTTCACTGGTTCATTCTTTCCTTCTACTTTATTTAACTGGTTCTTCTTTCCTTATAGATTATTTCATTGGTTTTTTCTTTCCTTGTAGTTTATTTCGTTGGTTCTATTTTCCTTCTAGTTTATTTCACTAGTTCTTTCTTTCTTTCTAGCTTATTTCATTGATTCTTCTTTCCTTCTAATATTTCATTGGTTCCTTCTTTCCTCCTAGTTTATTTCACTGGTTCTTTATTTCCGTCCAGAGTATTTCATTGGTTCTTTCTTTCCTTCTAGTTTATTTCCTTTGTCTTTTCATTCCTTATAGTTTGGTTCCTTGGTTCTTTCTTACCTTCTAGTTTATTTCCTTTGTTCTTTCTTTCCTTCTAGTTTATATCCTTGCTTCTTTATTTCCTTCCATTTTATTTCACTGATCTTTCTTTCCTTTAGTTTATTTCCTTGGTTCTTCCTTTCCTTCTAGTTTATTTCATTGGTTCTTCTTTCCTTCTAATTTTTCATTGGTTCTTTCTTTCTTTCTAGTTTATTTTACTGGTTCTTTGTTTCCTTCTAGTTTATATTTTTGTTTTTTTTTCTTTCCTTCTAGTTTATTTCCTTTGATTCATTCGTTCCTTCTAGTTTATTTCCCTAGTTCTTTCTTTCCTTCTATTTTATTTCACTGGTTCTTTATTTCCTTCTAGTTTATTTCAATGGTTCTTGTTTCCTTCTAATTTGTCATTGGTTCTTTCTTTCCTTCTAGTTTAATTCCTTGGTTCTTTCTTTCTTTCTAGTTTATTTCATTGATTCTTCTTTCCTTCTAATTTTTCATTAGTTCTTTCTTTCCTCCTAGTTTATTTCACTGGTTCTTTCTTTCCTTCTGGTTTATTTCATTGGTTATTTCTTTCTTTCTAGTTTATTTCCTGTGTTCTTTCTTTCCTTCTAGTTTATTTCATTGGTTCTTTCTTCCCGCCAACCTTTTTTGTTCTCATACTGATTTCGCTTTTCTTTTCTTTTTTTTGGTTTGTTTTTCTTCTCATTCTCTTCCATTATTTCTTCGCATTTCTTTCCTGTCATTTTTCCTTTCTTTTTTCTCTATCTTCTTTTTTACTCATTCATTGGTTCTTATTTTTAGTTGTTGATTTTCTTCTATCATTTGAAAATGTTTTACCAGTCTCTTTTTATTGTTTTATCGTTGCAATAATTTCCTTCTTTTGTCTTTTGTTCGATACTTTTTGGATTTATACATACGCTTGAATGTATCTAGCTGGAAGGTGACCCCTTTTGGACTGAGTGTGTCTCGGCCCTCTCGAAACGTCTCAGCGACTACATATTTTATGCAATTTTCTTTTTCGCACTTAGCCGATTATTCGAACACCTTGGAACACAGATTGAAAAAATATATTCGGTAATTCGGAATTCCGTTTAATCGAATACCTAAATTCCGTTTAATCGAATATCTAAATTCCGTGTAATCGAATACCTAAATTATCGAAGAACAATGAAGAAAAACTTCATTTTTTTAATAGATATTTATCATTTATATAATCAAATTACATTTTCAAACAATTTCTTCAATGTTTTCTCTAGTGTGTCAATTTTCGTCTGCTTCCGGCTGGCCTTGTGTTTTTCCGCCACTAATTACCGAAGCTGAATTAAAATAGATGTATTTGTACGTCTTGCTTCTGGTTGAAAGGGCAATCAATATAAATATTTGTCAAACATAAGCATTGCTTCGATCTTTGAATTTGGGCACTGGGTCTGTTGAACTTTGACATGGGCAGCATCCTCATCATCAACATTTCCCGGTGCGGTTATAAATTCAACAATATCCTTGTGCGACATTTGCGTTAGCCATAATCTCTGGCGTGACCATTTGTGATAATTCCAAAGTTAGTTCCTTGTATGAAAACAACGAGGAAATTAATGGAACTTTCGAGTTTGTTTTTTTTGATTTTTTGTAAATTCTCAAAACGTTTTTCTGAGATAAAATATTAGAATGGAATTAGTTTGGAGAATATCAAAATTTTCGGATGATTTCTGTTTTTCTTTTCATTTCACGTCCCGATAATCGAATTCCGGAAAATCGAGTTACGAATAATCGACGATGTAATGTATCTCTGTTCACACTTTAAATGTTAATAGGATCTCGTATCAAAATTGTTTTCATTTTTATAGAGCTTCTCTCCAAGTAAACTTTGGTAAGTGTTGTGGTAGGATCCACCTAATTTGCATAGTGGAGTACCGACGATATAAATATGGTTGGTACCGGAAGACAGGGAGGCGAATCAAGAGATCCAACTAGAGACTCTGTTCGACTGTGACTTAGTCAACACATTCTCCAGGAACGGTCTTCCCAGGAATATACAAAAGACTATATGTAAATATTGTGTACACTTTCTTGTTTCAATACATTTTATTCTAACTACATTTTGTGTTTGCATTATTATTCCATGCATTAGTCAAGTTTCAACAGTAAGAATGTCTAATTTTTTGTGTACACATCGAAAATTAATCTTACTTTCTTCTGTCGCAATTCCAGGCAGGACTTACGATAAATTAGTCCAGAATCAGCTCCACATATCGAGGTCTTCTGCAGCAAGATTGTATCCATCGGTGGCTTCCAGCACCTGGTATTCCCCACCTCAGATACATATACGAGTATTGACCAGCCTCAACGTTAATTTCGATGATTGAAAGAGAGTCGCCGTTTCAACGTGATTTAGCTGTAATAAAAACATCAACCTATGACTTCACTATATTAATATTATTATTATCATCATCATATATCGTATTATCATTAATAACATTTCTGTCATATTTCATCAGATGTTATAATGGCGTATAGAAGCGTCGCTCTTCCGGCAATTCTAAGGCGTATATTTTAAATTGGGATTCAAATCCGCTGTAACTTCAGGAATAGTAAAATGTTCTGAAACTAATGCAAAAAAAAAGGTTTAAAACTTTCAATTTTCAGACTTATTCATAAGATGAAATCCCAGAAGTGGATTTTTTAAAAATGTTTATTTGTCTATCCGGCTTATGGAAATATTACATTGAAACACCAGCTCCCAGCTCGGAATTGATAATCGGAGAGCAGATTTCCAATTTCAACTTACGCCCAAATAGATTCACCTCTTCTCACCCTAGCTACTGGTTAATTATTAAGACTTGTGTCAGTAAATCATTATCATCTCAAAAAATTCTTTCAATATAAAAATATTTCCTGGCTTTAAATAGCCTGCAATGGGTTGATAAGCCGTAAAAAACGAATCATTCAATCGATCATTTGCTTTTCCTTATTTCTTTCTTCTTTCCCACTTTCTTACATAGTTGCTGAGGCTTAAAATACACCGACTGAGAAGTGTCAAGATCACCGAGATACCCTCGGTCCAAAAGGGGTCACCTTCCAGCTAGGTACTTTCAAACTCACGTATAAATAAAAAAAAATATCGAATATTCTTATTCTAATGTAAACTGAGCCATTTGAATTTACTGTAAACCAGATCTATATTTACATTTTTATAGCAATTGCAAACCAGACCATTTCGTTCAGATATAAATCGGACCGCTATGTCTATAGTGTAAACCAAAACTATGTCTGTCTTTTTTTACACTAGTGTAAACTGGACCGTCTAACTTTTTGTCTCAGTTGGGAATCGTACCAATATCTATGTTATAACTCAAGTTTAAATCGGACCTATGTCAGCGCTTTAGTCTCTAGTGTATCTTGGGGCTATGTCTATCTTTTTTTTAGCTCTAGTGTAAACCGGGTCTGTTTACTTTTGTTATGAGTCATTTTTAACCTCTGTCTAGCTTTTGAACAAAGCGTAAACCGGAACTATGTCTAGCTTTTCAATAAAGTGCAAACCGAAACTCTGTTTCGCTTTTGAATAAGGTGTAAACCGAAACTAAGTCTACCTTTTGAATAAAGTGTAACCTGGAACTGTGTTTAGCTTTTGAATAAAGTGTAAACCGGAACTATGTTTACCTTTTGAGTAAATTGTAAACCGGAACTATGTCTAGCTTTTGAATAAAGTGTAACCTGGAACTGTGTTTAGCTTTTGAATAAAATGTAAACCGGAACTATGTTTACCTTTGGAATAAATTGTAAACCGGAACTATGCCTGGCTTTTGAACAAAGTGTAAACAGGAACTACGTTTACCTTTTGGATTAATTGTAAACGGGAACTATGTCTAGCTTTTGAATTAAGTGTAAACCGAAACTCTGTTTCGCTTTTGAATAAGGTGTAACCTGGAACTGTGTTTAGCTTTTCAATAAAGTATAAGCTTATGTAAACTTATTGATTACTCTTTTTCTCAATTTTATACTCATTTTCAATTTATTTATTCGTTTTTATATTCTGGCTTTTATTTGTTTCTCTCCATCTTTTCTTTCTTTTTTTTTATTAAAATCATTTCACCTCGAGCAAGGCGATAATGCCACTAGGACGCAAAGAGTTCCTAACAGTGAAATACAATGAGAAAACTTCAGCGAGGAGAAAGAGGGGCTAACGGACATTAAAAGAACAAGTTTAAGAAGACAAAAGATTGCGATTGGCATTGCATTTAAATTTTCAAAGATTATAGATGGCGGGGACACAAGAATTTTGTAAGATGTTCCACATGCGAGAAGTGCGTGAAAAGAAGCTATTATAATAGAAATTACGGTTGCATTTAGCTAGTACAACTGTAAATCAGTCAGACCGAGTTGCCAATCTGGTAACACGCTTAAATTCATCCACTCAAGGCACCAAGGAGAATCAACAGAACAATTGCCATGAAAATATTCGTAGAAAAGACAGAGGGAAGCCACGTCACGTTGACGAGAAAGTGACTGAAGTCGAGATGCCAGGTTAAGATCGATTACATTGCAGACCATTATTTGGATTCTGTTGAGAATCTCGAAATGTATATCGGGGTACAAGGCTAGATATGGCAACTACATATTTTCTTTCTTTTTCGTCGATCTTATTTTTACGTTTTTATTTGATTATTTATAAAAAATAAAATTCTCTAATTAATATGTACCGCAATCATTTATTCGAGTTGCTTCCTTTCGGATCTCTCTTTTTTCGCTTCATTAATCTCTTAAACATCGTTCTTTCTTTTCTTCTCTTTCTTTCTTTCAGTGTGTTTGTAGATTTCTTTTTTCCTTCCTTTTATTTCTTCTTTTCTTTTTCTTTTTTCAGTGTGCTTGTACATTTCTTTTCTCTTTTCCTTTATTTGTTCTTTTCTTTTCTTTTTCTTTCTTTCAGTGTCCTGTACATTTCTTTTTTCTTTCTCTTTATTCCTTCTTTTCTTTTTCTTTCTTTCAGTGTTCTTGTACATTTCTTTTTTCTTTCTCTTTATTTTTTCTTTTCTTTTCTTTTTCTTTCTTTCAGTGTCTTGTACATTTCTTTTTTCTTTGTCTTTATTTCTTCATTTTTTCTTTCTTTCAATGTGCTTGTACATTTCTTTTTCTTTCCCTTTATTTCTTTTTCTTTTTCTTTCTTCCAGCGTCTTGTGCATTTCTTTTTCCTCTCTCTTTTTTCTTCTTTTCTTTTTCTTTCATTCAGTGTGCATGTACATTTCTTTTTTCTTTTCCTTTATTTCTTCTTTTCTTTTCTTTTTCTTTCTTTCAGTGTCTTGTACATTTCTTTTTTATTTGTCTTTATTTCTTTTCTTTTTCTTTCCTTCAGTGTGCTTGTAGATTTCAATTTTCTTTCCCATTATTTCTCTTCGTTTGCTTTCTTTCATTGTGCTTGTACATTTCTTTTCACTTTCCCTTTATTTCTTCTTTTCTTTTTCGATTTCTCTTTAACTTTCTTTCTTTGTTTCTGTTTTCTAACTTCGATTATTTTCTTAATTTCTTCTTTCTTATTACATATATATATATATACATATATATACACACATACATATATATATATATATATATATATATATATATATATACATATATATATATATATATATATATATATATATATATATATATATTATTCACTTGTGCTTTCCTTTTGTCCTTTTGTTTCTAAATATTACTTTTGCCACTTAAACGCAACCCACACTTCGATCGATGACCTCCAGTTACGAAAAATCTCCATGGTAAGTAGGCAACCGACTAAACAAACGGCACCTGACAAACTGAACTTCCGAAATAAAACAAACAGTGATACTGAAAATAAAATAAATATATAGCACTCCTGTCCTTTCATTCATCTTACATAAAGAGGGCGAAAATATCGGTTGTTGTCGGCCTGAGAAGTCTTTGAACCATACACAAGCGTAGTTAGAATGCACTATGGAGTAATGGATAGCGGCTCGGCTTGAGAGCCGAGTTCGAGATCCAGTCGGATCCATTACATACACTTACGTGCTAATACTCTTAGGAAATATATGAATTCTCTTCTTCTCTCCCTCTCCCCCCACCAGCTATAGGTAAATAGCAAGACATGGGCGGCAACCAGCCTAGGAGAAAGAAAAACTGATTTCAAGACCGGCCTCCTCTCTCAGGCTATGGGATTCCTTTCTCGTTAATTAACCTACTTAGGGACCCCTTTTCCTCCTGAAATTCAAAATAAGTGGTTCCAAACAATTTCTTTTTCTCTGGGGCCACATTTTCGAAATGAAAATTTGTCCAGGCCACACAACATTATATGTGATAAAAAGTACATTTAAACATAATAAAAGAAAGAGGGCTAAAGGGAGATAACCGCGAATTCGAAGTCAGAACATTATCATTGATGACTCTCTCCTCCAAATTGCGGAGCCTAGTTACTATATTCTTAATACTTGATATAATGCAAAAATACCCCAATGATAAAATCGCTCACTAATTATTTATAACTATTTATACTCGGGCTCACGCACGCAATTACAAGTCCCGTACTTTCCGGCTTACATGACGCACTTTTTTCCTAAAAAATACCAAAAAAAAAATACGTGTGCGTCTTCCAAGATGAATGTAACGAAACGCCCAGGCTCAAGTAAACTTGGACGGTCAACTAACTGGCCTGACTGATAGGGACGTGGATTTGTATGTTGAGTCAGTATAACGTTAGCTATCTATCTAATTCAGCCTTTTATATGATGTAACCTCAGTACTTAGTTGTTACAAGTATTTCGAAAACTATAAACCTTCCTGGAGCCGAGCCACATTCTTAAACATGCTCTGTTTACTTGCAGCGGCGGGAGCCTTTCTGCTTTTGACTAGTTTGCCATACTAACAAAATCGGACGAGTGATTAATGTAAACGTGGCGCCAGTATGTGAGCGACATAGGGTGAATGTGTTGTATGAGAATTAATTTTTTCCTTAGAAATGTCTTTCCAATATTAGGGTGTGTCTTCCAAGCCGCAGCGTCTCATAAGCCGAAAAATATTTTCTAGATTTAAATAACCTGTAAAATGTTGATAAACCGTAAAAACTAAATCAATCAATAAAATCATCCTGTCTAGCTTATGTTTCACTCTTAATTTAATCTTCAGTCGAGAGATAATTCTCTTAATTAGCAACCTTAGAACTCTGGGTGTATAATCTTTGTGAGATACATGCTATACATTGAAACGATTATGGATTATTAACTACAGCACACGGTTGTGAACTTCATGATCGAATATAAAAAGGGTCTTGTATGAAATTGCGTTAAGACAACAAAGATGATGTTAGTTGCAATATAGGATTTTTAATAATGTACGGTATTTTCCGGTTTACAAGACGCACTTTTTTCCTAAAAATACCAAGCAAAATACGTGTGCGTCTTCCAAGACGAATGTAAAGAGAAGGTTAAAGGGAGATAACCACAGATTCAGAGGTAGAACATTATCATTGATAACTCTCTCCTCCAATTTGCAGATCCTAGTTACTATATTCATAATACTTGATATAATGCAAAAATATCACAGTGATAAAATCGGTCAGTAATTATTTATAACTATTTATACTGGGACACATGCATGCAATTACAAGTAATCCATAATAATATTTTAAATTTTGAAATCACTTTTTTTTTATTTTGGCATATGAATTCTTTTTTAACTGTTTCTAAATCTTTGATTGTCTTTCAGTCATTCCGCTGCGCCTATGAGTCACGACGCACAGTATGGGAACCACTGGTTTATGGGGTTATGTAGGGATGATGACAGTTGGCCCCAGATTTGAACAGGTTAAGATTGTAGTGATACGTAAACCATCCTCTTGGAAGACGGTTCCACAAACAATCGGTTCGTGGGAAGAATCTTTTCGAGTGGAGCTTACATCTCACCAATGGAATACGAAAGGAATGACGGCGGTTCGCTAAAATGTGCGTGTCATGCTGGGTCTTAGCCGTGAAGTACTGGCGGTACTCTTAGTTGGGGGGTATTACGGCCAGAAACCGATTATCTCATTACAAAATGAACTAGGAGATCACAAAACCCTGTATAGCAGACCATGTACTGAGAAAAGACTGGCTGGAACAAGAGCTGTACTAAAATCTATTAGGGGATTCAAAGCGTCTCACGTGATGATGTATAAATGCCTAATAAAGAAATTAAGTACGGAATATAGGGGAGCAGGTAGATTAATACTAAAGAAATCTGACGACAGTAAACATTCTGAATCAGCCTCTGAGTGCTCCTGCTGTAGCAAGGTCATCTACTAAAAAGGATGTATTGATTTCGATCGTCACTGGAGCCACATCATTTTCTCTGCGTGCCAATGTTAAATTTTCTCCATGCCCCCATCCATGCATGAAACCGATCTCAGTTGGAATGATAGTGTCATTATGGACAGCTCTATTGCTTCCTTAACGGCACATTATGTGCTTGGTCAGAGCTACATACAGTTTTAGATTTATAATTTTTCTTTGTCCTATACTGATTACTTACGGCCATATCCAGTTAAAACACCAGTTCTTACACGATCATCGAGTAACGTCGAGTACCTAGATAGGTAACCGCTAGGGAATACGGAGTGCTGTAAGCTTGAATGTGCCGGCGGTTGTAATGGATAACGGCTCGGGATGAGAAATCGAAGAGCCGTGTCCGAATTCCAGTCGAGTTTGTTGCATTCACTTACGCGCAAATATTCTTGGGAAGGCGCCGAATCCATATCTTCTCTACCCAGCTACGGGTTAAATAGCAGGACAGATTGTGTCCTATAAGCCTTGATCGGCAACCAACCTACCATAGACTAATGCAGGAATTATTCTGCCAAGTCAATCATGAATCGTAAAAGAGACGGTATCACCCAAGCGTGAATCACGCATTCGTTTGAATCATATCACCCCATGCAAGGCAATAGAGCGACTAAGACACAAGGAGCTACAGTGTTTGAAAGAATAAATAAAAAGAGAAACATTATTAAAGAGCGAGAACAAGAAAAGAGTAATGAAGAATAATACATAACGGACGGGATGGCTTTTATATTTTTGAAGATCAAAATTGGCTTGAAAGCCTTGAACAGGGACAGAGTTCTACAAGCGAGAAGTGTGAGAAAAGAAAGTGTTAGCGTAGAACTTATAGTTATATCTATCTATTTCAAAGGTGAATTGATGAAACCTTGACGCTAATCTAGTAATGCGCTTAAATAAAGTTTTAAATTTATAATTTTCTTTGTCCTATACTGATTACTTACGGCCATATCCAGTTAAAACACCAGTTCTTGCACGATCATCGAGTAACGTCGAGTACCTAGAAAATATTCGTGAATATGAAAGGAATAGGATAAAAATAAGACATAGTGTTTGTAATTTATTCAATCAGACACGCCTATATATATATATATATATATATATATATATATCTTAGACAACGTGAAAACCTTTTTTTACTGACAACGCGTTTCACCTTCGTTACGTAGGCCTCTTCAGATAAGAATAAAAGACAAATGTGTGTGTGTGTCTGCGTGTGTGAGTGTGTGTGTGCGTGTGTGTGCGTGTGTGTGTGTGTGTGTGTGTGTGTGTGTGTATTAAAATCGTTAGTATCCGTTTATTAGGCTTGTGTTTTCTAGGAATCTCAAAAAAAAATCTTCCACTTGTCACATCACTGCAAGTGTGCATATATATCTTCCTCTCTGGAACCTCCAAGTATCATAGAGAAGAGCTCATCCAAACAATTACCATAAATGTATTTGTAGAAAAGATACATACAATCTACTATTCGACGGTAAATAAGTGACTGAAGCCGAGACGCCAGATCAGGGCGTATAATATTACTGATTCCTCTTTACATTTTATCAAGTATCTCTACATATACAGCAGGAGCACCAGACTATATGGGATAGCAATATTCAAGAGATGGACGAATGGTAGCTTTATAAATATGTTAGATACTTTCAGGAGAGAAAAATCTTTTGGCACGACACAGTGAATGAACTTTCTTAGCTAACAGCGGATTCAATATAATCTTTCCAATTCATGCCAGCCTAGAATGTAAGCGCAATGAGTCATTCACATGGAGGTTAGTATCAGTCATGCTGATGGGAAGCAGGAAGGAGTCTTTCAAATGAGGTCACCTAATGAAAGAAGGAAGAATGTAAAACTAATTGCTAACGACTGTTTTCCTACTATTTAATCCATAGCTGGGGGTAAAGAGATAGATTCATACCTTCCGCAAGGGTATTTTTTTTAAACTGAATGTAAAGAACTCGATCGAAATTCGAACAATGTTGCACCACCGGCACATATTTTTAGGCTTACTCACCTACATATAAATATTTGCAGGTCCAGTTAAGTGTTTTCAAATGCCTTACAATGATAGGTGAAGTATCTCCGCGATGGCCCGTGTCGTGTGGCCTGGGTTATTTCTAATCAGCATTTCCATTTGGTCATCATCAACCACTGTTCGGCCTACTACAGCTTTCTCTACGCCTATTTTCAGATACACTTAAGATTGCTAAATATATATATATTTAAGTTAATACAAAATTAGCCAGGATATTATTTTTATTAATATCAAATCATACCAGTGAGAATCACTTTTATTTCCCAAGTACTTTCCATCTCTTGGAAAATAAAATAAAAATAATTCTCACTGTTACAGTGCATTTTTTGCCTTATTCAATTGTAATGTACGCGAAAATATTCGGAAATATGAAAGGAATAGGATAAAAATAAGCAGACATAATGTTTGTAATTTATTCAATCAGACACGCTGATATATATATATATATATATATATA
>OZ038485.1:98320549-98323049 GCA_964036315.1 Acanthosepion esculentum | reverse complement strand
TTATTTTCTATCTCTTTCTGAGATCATCATCAGAGGTGCAACTGGTAAGACAAAAACTATATATATATATGTGTGTGTGTGTGTGTGTGTGTGTGTGTGTGTGTGTGTGTGTGTGTGTGTGTGTGTGTGTGTGTGTGTGTATTAAAACTGTTAGGATCTATTTGCTAGGCTAGTGTTTTCTAGGAATCTAAAAAAAATCTTACACTTGTCACATCACTGCAAGTGCGCATATATATCTTCCTCTCCGGAACCTCTGCAAAAGAAACGGCGCCTTCTGTGTGGAACCGCTTCATCTTTTCAGTTAATAATCTCAATGAGGTAAGTGAGGATGATGAGGTTGTTGCTATGAAACATCGCAACTATTGATAGATAAATTCATATCAAGTTGCCTGTGTGTTGGGATGTGTTGCTGTGAAGCAAAATGACCCCCTTCCGCAAAGGTTCTGGTCATATCTCGATTTCTGCCAGTCTCTCCAGTTTTTCAAAGTTAACTCTTTAACAAGCATTATGATGTCACAAGGAACATAGAACACGATCGACATCAATTTCTTCGATGATTCCTGAGTTTGGTATCATTCAATCTTTCCAGCTCATGTAATCATCTTTCACCACCAGACAAACGTAATGCCTCCAGCCCCCATCTCAAGCAATCCTTTGTTCAGGAAAGTCTCTGTCAATTCCCCTTACGGTTACACCTAGCCATTTCAAGTGTAAAATGATGAGACCTTGCCGCCAATCTTGTACTCCGCTTAAATTCATGCCTCGGCCCCATAGATACAAACAGATAGCACACCCATGTTTTAGTATGCAACTATGCGAAGCCGACCTTAGTTACAGATAGTTACTTATTAGTAGATAGTGCAACAGTTTGAACAAGGCCAATACGTTCAAAATCTCGGTCACGATGACTTGTGAATATGTGCTTGCTCAACCATTGACGACACCCACACAGTTCCGCCTAATCAATTTAACTTGGGTCAACTCGTGGTATGATTTTCAGGCACTTTCCAAAGGTGATACCCGCTGGGATTGCCTCCCCAGACGGATACCATCAAGAAGTCACCATATATATATATATATATATATATATATATATATATATAGAGAGAGAGAGAGAGAGAGAGAGAGAGAGAGAGAGAAAGAAAGAGAGGGGGAGAGGGAGAGAGAAAGAAAGAGAGGGGGAGAGGGAGAGAGAGCGGAAATTTCATCAGAACAATTAGCATGGAATTATTTATAGAAACTCCACAGGGTGGCTACATTACGGCAGTGGGATATTAACTGAGGCCGAGATGACAGATTAGTACCAATAATATTGCTGATTCTCCTTTGTATTTCATCAAGAATATAAATTTACAGTATAAGCAAGAGATCAGCTATGACAGCAAATAGTCAAAGCATGGACGAATGTTAGACTTATAAAATACACAGGAAATGACACAGAAAACTAACTTTACTAGCAATTGATTCAATATAGTCTTTCCACTTCATATCAGCGGAAAACTTTCGTCCTAGAAGACGCAATGGGTCACTCTCCTGGAGGTTAGCATCAGCCATCCTCATGGTAGATAAGAAGGGTTCTCTCAGACGATAAAAAGAGAGCAGTTTTGTTTTGGAGGCGTTAAACTTAACAAGCCTTTCCTTGGCTCAATTAGCATGTGAATGTAGATCATTTTTTATATAACAGCTAACAATTTGACCAAAATGTTCTCAAAGACACATGGCCCAATAGATAAAAGCGTTGGCTGAACCCAGTGACTTGATCCAAAGAATGCTGAGTTCAGTAACTGTATAAAGCTGAATTGAACAAAAAACTGAGACTGAGACATCCGGAAGAAGGTATGTCACGTGGAACTAGAACAATTTACCCCGGTGGACGAAATAAAGGGTTCAGTTCGAAATTCCAATTACAATATGTCTTCTAAAAACAAAATGACATCTTTAAATTTCATTATCAGAAACTTTTCAGTATAATAAGGATCTAAGTATTTTATGATCTCAAATTGATGTTGTATAATAGGGAAAGGATTATTTTTTATTAGATGTGTGCAAAAGTTTCTAACTCCCTTTTTTTTTCTTTATTCTCTCTTCATTTTATTTTATTTTTTAAATAATGACTATATACACAACAAAAGCTTCTTTATTTGTTTTCTGTTTTAACACGACATTTTTGTACACCGAATAATTTAACCGTGTGATTAAAGCTGGTTGCTCGACCGTAACCTCTCCGCCATCTGTTTATTATTTCACATTTTAATGAAACATCTATTTTCAGGAGGTGTAAGGTAGGTACTTTCTGCTCAGTGTGAGTAATGCCTATTTCGCTAAATGATTCTCCGCAAGCCGGCCGCCGACGACGACTCCCCCAATAAGAGAAGGCAACACCAAAATGAAAATTAAAAGGGTCTTTTCGATTCATTTCGTATTTCCCATGTTTACATTGGGGCCAGAGGCTTTAGGTTTGGGGGTGGGTCTACGATCTTTGATTGTGTTGGGCCGTCAG
>OZ038485.1:98270549-98318049 GCA_964036315.1 Acanthosepion esculentum | reverse complement strand
AATGATGAGGTGAAGTCTAATCAGTATAATCGAAGGAAGAAATGGAAAGACGAAAGGCTATAATTGGCTTAAGAGGAAAACAAAAAGAAATTTGTCGAGAAAGAAAAGAGTTTCGTTCCAAAGACATAACAAGCAAACAAAACAGTGAAAGGCAAACCGAATAAAATCTTATCAGACATGAAATAAATGCATCAGAAAAACCAATAAAATGACATTGTTAACAGAATTGGGCTACTGGAGATTGTCCAAGTGATACACAGTCTCTCTCTCTCTCTCTCTCTCTTTCTCTCTTTCTCTCTCTCTCTTTCTCTCTCTCTCTCTCTTTCTCTCTCTCTCTCTTTCTCTCTTTCTCTCTTTCTCTCTCTCTTTCTCTCTCTCTTTCTCTCTCTCTTTCTCTCTTTCTCTCTCTCTTTCTCTCTTTCTCTTTATCTCTTTCTCTCTTTCTCTTTATCTCTTTCTCTCTCTCTCTCTCTCTCTCTCTCTCTCTCGTTATATCCTTTCATGATATCAGGGTTCAAGACTTAGCCACAGCTTCCTATCTTTCGCTGTTCACAGTAATTCCTGCTCCTCTACAACGCACCTTTTTGTCTTTATGATTCTTGTACCATTTAATCAACCTCCTCACACACCTATTTCCTCCTCTTTTTCTCGCTTGCAGTATGCCTTGGGAGTATTAAATTCTCCAAGTCTTCTGTCCTCACTATGTCTCTAAATACATTCAGCCGTCTCTGATTATTGGAATCAGTTACTATGCAGTTTATATTCATAAAATTTAATGGGCATCTACTGAGTAGTGGTCTCGATCCTCACTGGGTGCCCCACACTTTCGGATTTGTGCCACATCTAAGCTACGCTTAGAAGACCACCCTATTTTCATAAATCTTAATCATATTCATGTTCCGTCTTTGTGATTTTGACAAATTTCCGGTTGAACAATACGCCTGTCGCTTCAATTCTCTTCTTCAACTGTTAGGAGAATGTCTAGCATTCAGTTCCATACTGAAAATTAGATATTACATAGCAGATCCGCATACGCTCTTTGTGTATAAGTACATTATCTCCATATTTGAGATTCTATCTTACACAGAATTTTAACACTCTTTTCCCTTTTGCCTAAGATTCTATATTACATACACGTTTACCACTCTTTTCTTGCATAATGCATAAGATTTTATATTATATACATGTTTAGCACTCTTTTCTTTATGCCTAAGATGCTATTGAGATTCTATGTTACATAGCATTTTGTTGAGTCTTGACTCATTGTTGAATCTCGCCTATTGCATGGAATAATAATGCAACACAAAATGTACTTAGAACAAGAATGTATTATAACAAGAAAGTGTACACAATAAGTACATATAGTATTTCTGTATATTTCTGGGAAGACGTTCCTGGAGAATGTGTTGACTAGTCGCAGTCGATCAGAGTCTCTAGTTGGATCTCGTGATTCCTCCCCCCGTCTTCCGGTACCAACCATTATTTATATAGTTGGTAGTCACCTATGCAGATAAGGTGGATCCTACCACAACACCCCCCTCCCAAGCCTTGGAATCCTTTTGGATTTCAAACTGGCTTCTATATGGGATGATGATTATGGTTATTTCTTTGTAGATCCCCTTTGCATAGTTCATATGTATATCTGTTTTTTTTTCAATATCTTTTTCGTTTTGGATTCACGTCCAATGGGTCCGTGAACTTTCGTTTCCTACCGGATCTTCTCGGTTCATGAGCTCTCTGCGGAGGTTCTACTTGAAAAGTATCATACATTACATCAATGGGATCTTCCTCCTCATCCGGTATACTCTCTTCATGCTCTAGCACGTAGCATTTTTTGAGTTGGTTCTGGTGCCTCTTATGAGTATTCTTCGGCCCTTTTATTATGTAAATCAGGTCACCGATTCTCTTGTCCACTATGCCTCGCTCCCAGAACTCAATGTTGTTCCTATAGCACTTGAAAAACACCTTCTCTCCGGGGGTGTATCTTTTTCTAGCTGTATACATAGTGTTCTTTATTCTATTTCTTCCTGGCAAAAGCTTGTCAAACACTGACTTAACTTTCCTAGCGAACATTAGTTCAGCTGGTGCCATGTTTGATGGTGTTCTCTGGTTAGGCGTGATTCTGTATATTTGTAGGAATTGCTGAAGCGCCTTTTCTGTTGGAACTCCTGAGTCTTTCTTCAGAGCGCGCTTTAACGTATCTACAAATCTTTCTGCGAGTCCATTGGATCTCGGATGATACGGCGGCGTCGTTATGTGGTTAATTTGATATAACTCACAAAATTCCTTAAAATCGTCAGAAGTGAATTGTGTACCATTGTCACTCACAATACACTCTGGCACACCGAACCGTGCAAATAGTTCATGCAAAAAAGTTGTTGTGGTATTGGACGTAGGCTTTTTGCAGCGTAGTACTTCCGGCCATTTTGTAAAGCTATCTACCACTATTAAGTAGTAATAATCTTCTACTGGACCAGCGAAATCAATGTGTAATCTTTCCCACGGATGATCCGTCTTTGGCCATGGTTTGTGTACTATAGGTGGTGCCTTAGCTGCTAATGCACACCCTTTACATCGATGAACCATGTTTTCGATATCCACATCCATTCCTTTCCAATATACAAAGCTTCGCAATAAGCTTTTTGTTCTATTAATCCCCGGGTGACCCATATGAAAGTCCCGTAGGATTCTTTTCTGCAACTTTTTTGGTACTACTACTCTCTCACCATATAATAAAATTCCGTCACAAATTGAATAGATCTCCTGAACTTTTTGGTCATTTGCTACCATTTTACTTTTTATTCCTAAAATGAAATCATCGCTTTCAGATTCTTTTTTGATTTCCTTTGATGTAACCGGTAGCTCTCTTACAATGTTGTTTACCATGCTTTTCACCTCATAATCTGCTCTGATATTTGCAATAATTGTTTCTTCGAATCCTTCATCTTTATTCGGTACGAGTCTTGATAAGGTATCCGCATGAATTATATTTTTGGATGATAGGTGCTTTATGTGGAAATCATAATTGACAAGAATGGTTCCCCATCTTAACAGTCGATTTGCCGTGTAAACGGGTAACCCTTTCTTTGACCCAAAAATAGTGATCAGAGGTTTATGGTCCGTTTCTAACCTGAAATGTCTGCCGTAGATGTATCTATGAAATTTTGTTATGGCAAAAATGATACTCAGCGCCTCCTTTTCTATCTGTGAATAACTTCGCTCTCCTGGGAGTAATGCCCTCGAAGCATGCGCAATCGGTTTTCTAGAACCATCTGGCATTATGTGTTGAATACATGCTCCTACCCCGTATGAACTAGCATCACTTGCCACTACAATATCCAGTTTAGGATTGTAATGGATTAAAAAGAGGTCGGACGTAAGCATTTTCTTTATTTCATCAAAGGCTTTTTGACATTCTACCGTCCATTCCCATGCCTTGTCTTTTTTCAGTAGTTCATTCAACGGAGCTCTTAGATTGTACATTCCTTTAATGAACGCTTGATAATAGTTCGCGAGCCCCAGAAAACTCTGTAGTGTCGCCACGTTAGTGGGCGTCGGCATGTTTCTAATCGCAATGGACCTTTCCGGATCTGGAAATCTGCCATTTCTGTTGATTATGTGACCTAAATACTTAATTTCCTCCAAACCAAATTCACACTTTGATTCTTTGACTTTAAATCCAAAATCCTGAATCTTTTTAAATACTTGATTGAGGTGCTCTCGATGTTCGTCGACATTTGCACTCCTTACTATAATATCATCTAAGTAGGCACACGCAAAGTCTAAGTCATTCAACATGACGTCCATGGCTTGTTGAAAAATGGCTGGTGCCACTTTAATACCAAAAGGAAGCCTGTTGTACTTGAATAAACCCCTATGCGTGTTTATCCCTAGTAACTTCGAACATTCTTCTTCGACGGGAATTTGGAGATAGGCATCTGATAAGTCGATTTTTGAAAAAATCACTCCGCCATTTAGCTTGTTAAAAATCTCCTCAGGACTCGGTAACGGGTAATGGTAGTCCTTAATTACAGAGTTCAACCCTGTCGAAAAATCAACGCAGACTCTGATTTGGTTTGATTTCTTTTTTATGCACACAATCGGCGCAGCCCATGAATTAGATTCTACTTTTGAGATAATTCCCATTTTTTCCAACCTATCAAGTTCTTCGTTAACTTACTCTACACTTGCGAAAGGCACGTTACGTTTCTTTTTAAATATAGGCATAGTATTTTCCTTTAATTCAAATTTAGCTTCAAACTTGTTACATCTTCCAAGACCAGGTGTAAAGCTTTCCGGAAACTTTTTCTTTAATTCCTCTTTAATGTCCTGTCTTGTTTGCGTATTACTTTCTACTTTTCTGCAGAAAGAGTTTAACGGTTTATCCCACAATTCGAATGTTTCAATAAAATCTGTACCCAACAAGTTTTCTCCATTTCTCAGAATGAAAACTTTTATTTTTTTTAACGATCCCATTCAATTTCATTGGAAGTACAACCTCGCCTTCGAAGTTAATTTGCTTTCCAGTTACCGTTCGAGCGAGTTTCGTTGACTTCATTATTAGGCCTTTTTAAAATTTTCCATGTTTTATCGTTCATTATTGTCAAATCTGACCCCGAATCGAGTTGAAATTTGATATTCTTTTTGAATATTTCAGTCGTCACATATTTCCTCAAATCTCTATCTGATTTGATATTCGAATTTGTTTGTCTAATTCGGCTCTTGAATTTCTTCGTTTTACAACACGATCCTTTGTGACCATTCTTTTGGCACACGAAACATTTCTTATTTCTATATGGGCAATTTACCTCCCAATGTCTTTTGTTACAACGTCTGCAATTATATGGTGGGACCTTTTTATTTTCATTCTTTTTATTTTCTTGTCTATTATTAAAATACGCTGAATTTTTTCTCCAATTTTTCTCTAATGGGTACTTTGACTGCTTTTTTATTTTTTTAATATAAGCAATACCAGCTTCTTCGATTTTTTGCGACTCTTTCTTTAAACTTACGGCCCGTTGACACTGCACTGCTAACTTTTGCAGGGTAAGGCCTTGTTCAGATTCGAGTTTAGACAAAACTCTACGTCTTATTTCGGCACTCTTACTGGATACCAGTCCTTGAGCAAAAATTAAGCACTTGAATTCTTCAACCGTAATCTCTGCCAATCTGAAATTGTCACAATGTCTATTCACTATAGATGCATATGTTAAGTAATCCTGATCGTCGGATTTAGAGACATTCATGCATAACCATCGCTTATGCCAAAGCGACATATTTGCTCCAAACAGCTCTTTTAGCAATTTCACTGTTTCCGAGAATTCCAATTCAGTTGTTTTTCTCGGTAGAATAAAATCTACAAATTTGCTATGTTCTGCTGTACCTAGCTTTCTTAGTAATAGACTGACTTTTCTTGAATTCGACCAGTTTTCACAGTCTGTGTAGAAAATATCTTCATATCGTTTAAAGTACGCTTCAAACGTTTTTTTTTTTTCGTCTGGCACATAGTTGAAAGTTTCCAGCGAATTAGATATGGTGTTATTAGAATATGAAGAATTTCCCTCATTTGCCTGATAGTTGTTTAATTTCTCCAGTGTTAACTTTTGAATTTCCAAAAGTCTTTCCTCTTGACGTTCTTGATTTTTCTGCATCGCTATCAGTTGTTCTTGCTGTGCTATCTGTTGTTCTTGCTGACGTTGTTGACTCAACTGCTGGGATTTTAATAATTCAGATATGACTTTGGATAGTTCATCCATCTTTAGCTGATAGTGTTCATGCAACAAGGAATATACTTTTAATTTGTGTATCCACGAATATCATATAAGCTGACCAAAAAAATCGAAACAACGTACGACTTTTCTATTTTATGTCTTGCTTTTACATTCACGCCCGTGCTAATCAACTTTGGTATTTTTTTTTTCGTGAACAGAGAGCGTCGGACTTTTTTTTTCGTTTTCGACTCCTGTTCGCGTATTTCACTGACAACGTCTGATTTTCTTATCAGAGGTAATTCGTCACTATATTGTTGAACAAATAATTTACAAAAAATAATTTTTTAAAGTTTGTTACCTTTCAAAGTCGACACGGTGTATTTGTGCTCCTTTTAATCCATGCATGTTTTTGTAGTCGGCCAGTTTTTCTTTTTAGCGGGTTCTCGTTGTAGATAATTTTTTAATTTAAAATTACCGTTATTCGTTTACGACACCTTTCAATTTTTCTGAGTGAACGTTCCTTTATGCTTAGTCGTCTTTTAACGAGTTTTACATATCCAGAAGTTCAGAATCCTTCGTCGTTACGTTAACGTTGGACTTTGAATTAATAGTTTTTTTTTTCAGCCTGGGTTCTTCAATGACTTGTCCCAATTGTTGAAAACTCTCACTATTAATTCTTTCTTCTTTCCGTATGGTTCGTTCTACTTCTTTGCCATTGTTGAAACTTGGCGTATGGTTCGTTCTACTTTGTGGCCATTGTTGAAACTTGACGTATGGTTCGTTCTACTTCGTCGCCATTGTTGAAACTTGGCGTATGGTTCGTTCTACTTCGTCGCCATTGTTGAGTCTTGACTCATTGTTGAATCTCGCCTATTGCATGGAATAATAATGCAACACAAAATGTACTTAGAACAAGAATGTATTATAACAAGAAAGTGTACACAATAAGTACATATAGTATTTCTGTATATTTCTGGGAAGACGTTCCTGGAGAATGTGTTGACTAGTCGCAGTCGATCAGAGTCTCTAGTTGGATCTCGTGATTCCTCCCCCCGTCTTCCGGTACCAACCATTATTTATATAGTTGGTAGTCACCTATGCAGATAAGGTGGATCCTACCACAACACATTTTAACACACTTCCTTTTTTGCCTAAGATTCTATATTACATACACGTTTAACACTCTTTTCTTTATGCATAAGATTTTATATTATATACATGTTTAGCACTCTTTATTTTATGCCGAAGATGCTATATTACATAGACGTTTAACACACTTCCTTTTTTGCCTAAGATTCTATATTACATACACGTTTAGCACTCTTTTCTTTGTGCCTAGAATGTTATGTTACATAGACGTTTAATATACAAAGGGTGTTAAACGTCTATGCAATATGGAATCTTAGGTAGAACGAAAAGAGTGTTAAACGTCTATGTAGTATAAAAACTTAGACGGCAAGACAAGAGTGCTAAACGTCTATGTAATATAGACTCTTAAATACAAAGAAAAAAGTGTTAAACGTTTATGTAATATAGAATCTTAGGCAGTTATAAAAGCGCTCTAAATTTTTATGCATTATAGACTCTGACGTAGAAAGAAAAGAGGGCTAAACGGCTATGTAATATAGAAATTTAGGCGCGAAGAAAAGAGTGTTAAATTTCCTCAAAATCTCCAATCTCCCGATCAGAGGACTTGCTGCCAGATGAAGAAGAAAATACGACGGAACACACACACACACACACACATATATATATATATATATATATATATATATATATATATATATATATATATATATATATATGATAAAAAATATAGTTTTATGGTATGGGTTAAGGATGCTCAATATCAAAGATTAAGCGCGTGTAAATATTAATATAACCGTTATCGGCCACCCAATAACCGTCATAGATCTTACAATACATTATGCACTACTGACCATCATATATAAATCGTCAAACTAAAATAAAATACACATGACCTGAAAACTGCGTTCAAGCATTAAACAGACTGTCGCCGCTTGTTGTTCATATCAGTGAGTAATTGATGTTTTTTTTAATTGTTTTTTGTTTATAAGAAAGTAAAATAAAATCCATCAGAGGACGAAACGCGTCGGTTAAGATAAGTTTTCTTTTTGTCCTCATTCATATGTTCCTTTTACAGATATATTTTTAGTTACATCTGAAGTTTTAGACCCCCAGATATCTATATCTATCTATCGATCGATCGATAGATAGATAGATAGATCTCTAGTAAGATAATCTTTATTGTTAAGCACAGCAGACCGGGCCGCTTCAGGTGTCTTGTGCTCACCCTCCGCCTCGCCCCGAATCTATGATACCCACCGAATCGATGACCTGGGGCGCCCCAATCTATTTCATCTCAATTTTCAGTAGGTAGTATTCATATAAAATACAAATTTTATTGTAACCTCATTATGTACAATAATAGATCATATGCAATTCAATTAGAAAAATTGAAAGTATACAAAGCTATGTGCCATGCTCTCGATACATGACTGACGAGGCAGATTTTTACCGCAGTAGGGTGCCATTTCTTTCTGCGGTAGACCAGTTGCCATCTAAGGCTATAGAACCTAGGGGGGAGAAGAAGAGAATTCATATCTTTCCCAAGGGTATTAGCACGTAAGAGAATGTAATGGGTTCGACTGGAATTCGAACTCGACTCTCCGATTCGTCACATCAAGCCCTATCTATTACTCGACCGTGCCTCTTGAAAATAAGCTACAATGTATCCAAATACAAATTAGAGACATTTCATAATATATCATTCCATCTTAAATAAATCAAAATTGTCTTGCCGCAATTTTAACATCAAATTGAGATTTTTTTTTTTTTTTTTGTCCAAAAGTTGAATAATTTGAACACAATTAACATTACGGATAACAAATAGTGAATTTCATATAGTGTTTTCCTGACTGCGCCTGAACAATACAAATTCACGGATTTGGACGTAACAAAAACAAAACCCCAGATTGACGTCAAAATCAGTGAAAAGCTTTCATCGTTTAATAATCAGTTAAATTGTAACGTATATAAATGCTGGTAGAAAAAAAGCAAATCTTGAGAAGATGCCGAGGGTTACAAAGCACTAACCCTGACTCTCCAATCAATCTTGTTCCCGCTCCCAGTCGAGTGTAGTGCGAGAAGAAATGAAACGTGACCGGATCAAAGGGCCTGAATATAAACAAGAAGTATATTGGATTGACGGAAATAATAAAAGAAATCACCGAAGAAAACTAACAGAGACCAGCAGACATATAATATTCACTTGGATTTGTCGAAAAAACCCTCCCCAACCAAACGATATTACCGCGAGATTTTCCGGGCCAGGCAAGCGCCTTCGGCAAGGCAAAACGCTCAATCGATTTACTCATTAATTGGGCCACACCATAGCCCATAATTCCCCATTTAATTTCACTCCCCTCCTAGGGAATTCTAGGATAATCATCTTAAGCGCCCCAACCCCTCTCTTTTCCCCCTCTCTCTCTCTCCCACACACTCTTACACTCTGTCTCTGTGGTTCCCTGTTAAATGATTCGGGAACGAGTGGGGCGTGGTAGCCAACCGAAATATCGGAATTTGTCAAAGGATACGTTTGAGACGCGCTGAATCCAAAACCATTGCCCGAACACCAATTTGGCTGACAGGGTAAGGAGTTCGGTCTGCTTTACCCGTGGGAGTAATTTAGGAAGAACTGCTGGGGATGATGCGGCGGTGTTAGTGAGGAGGTCAAGAAAGGCCGTAGGCTGCGATGACCTCTCAGACTTCAAAGGATTGAAGAATCGCTGTAAGGAGCATTTTTCTTAATATGTTGTCACAGATAAATAAGAACGGAAATGGAAATGCCTACACATTGGAATAGATTTGCAAGAAATGTTCATGGCTCTTGATTGATCATTAGATGGACAACCTTCTATAAGTTTGGGCACATGTTCACACAGACATTTATTTGTAAGTGACAGCAATTATTTGCTGAGCTTGGTTTTGTCTGGCACAATGCTACAACTAAAGAGAACTCAATAAGAATGAAATAAATTTAATAGCACTTCTTAAATTAATCTGAGTAATTTAGCAAATATAGATAAATAGAAAGTCGTGTATGACAAGGATGTGTCGTCTCACCAGACTTTTTCAACCTATACAATGTTGTTATTCTGAAAGAATTAGAGATCCTACCATGATTTTTTATTGGCCGCTACTGTCACAACAGCATAAGACAGGCAGGTGACACAGTGTTGATAGCAGACACAGAAAGAAAGCGACAAAAACTTCTACAGAAGGTAGTGAAAGTTAGAGAGAAAAAAAGGATTAAACATCAACTGCAAAAAGACAGAATGCACGGTTATTTCACAAAAAGATGAGCCCAAACTACCAATTGCAAATCGGAGATAACAAAATGAAGCAAGTAACAAAATGAAACAAGTAACAAAATGAAACAAGTAACAAAATCAAACAAGTAACAAAATCCAACTAGTAACAAAATTAAACAAGTAACAAAATGAAACAAGTAACAATATGAAACAAGTAACAAAATCAAACAAGTAACAAAATCAAACAAGTAACAAAATGAAACAAGTAACAAAATCAAACAAGTAACAAAATGAAACAAGTAACAAAATCCAACTAGTAACAAAATGAAACAAGTAACAAAATGAAACAAGTAACAAAATGAAACAAGTAACAAAATCCAACTAGTAACAAAATTAAACAAGTAACAAAATGAAACAAGTAACAAAATCAAACAAGTAACAAAATGAAACAAGTAACAAAATCAAACAAGTAACAAAATGAAACAAGTAACAAAATTCAACTAGTAACAAAATGAAACAAGTAACAAAATGAAACAAGTAACAAAATGAAACAAGTAACAAAATCCAACTAGTAACAAAATGAAACAAGTAACAATATGAAACAAGTAACAAAATGAAACAAGTAACAAAATCAAACAAGTAACAAAATCCAACTAGTAACAAAATCAAACAAGTAACAAAATCAAACAAGTAACAAAATCAAACATGTGTAAAAATTTAAATATCTTGGAAGTGTTTCAACAAAGGACGGGAAGTGTGACATTAAAATCCGAAGGCTCATTGCGATAGCCGAAGATGCCTTCCAAATTGCCAGGCATAGTATTAAAAAATAGAAAACCTTCACTTGAAACAAAGAAATGAGTACTAAACTGTTACGTGATATTTGTCCTCCTGTATGTCAGCGAGTGCTGGACAATCTCCTCAAAGATGAAGAAGACACTTGAATCAGCAGAAATGTGTTTCTACAGAAGGATGCCGAGGATACCATGGACCGACAAAGTTTTAAAGAAATTACAAACAAAAATAAGAACTTATACTTAACACTAGAAAGAGATAGTTGAAATCTATAGGGCACATAATGAGGAAAGAGAGCTTGGAAAATCTGATACACACAGGGCAGATTGGACGTAAGCGGGACAAAGGAAAACAACGCCTAACATACTTAGTGAGCTTGAATAAATGGATGGTGGAACAAGGGTTAGAAGAAATAACACAAAGACAAAATTTATTAAGATCTATGAAGGACAGGAAATTATGGAGCGCCATGATCGCCTATATCCTGATGGGATACGGCACAAGAAGAAGAAGAAGAAACAATCCCTAGCCGGCAGACAAAAATTATATTTAAAATAACAATCAAATGTCTACTCAAGCACGTGCCTCCACAAACATATCGATCATATCTGCTAACGAAACATATCTTAACGCAAACAATGGCAACATATAATAAAATGGATTAAGTCCGACAATTATTTAATATATTTATACGTTATAGCAGATATGATCGATCGAGAAAAACGTCGAAGATTGCGTTTATAAACAGTAATTTGGACGTTGCTAACCAGACACTTATCTCCGTCCTGGGTATGACGGTAAACTACACCCGCCTCCTGGGTAAGCCAATAAAATACATCCAACAGCAAGGCCTCTGATCAGGAGGTTTTGAGGAGCATGGAACCACCTCTTAATTGCTGATGTTCCCAGGTCAACCCTGACCCGGAGTGGTAGCACCTGTTAGGGTCCCGGCTATGGGAAAATAGTTGACACCCAAACTGGGGTCAAAACACTATGAAAGTGTAAAAATAGGTCTTAATACATACCAGAAATACTTTGTAAAAAAAAATTATTACCAGCAATACATTTTTAGAAAAAAAAAATATTACCAACTATGGTTTATTTTGAAAGAAAATATTACCAGCAATAAAAAAAATTGTCGGCATTAAATAACCCATTGAGATTGATATGCCGTAAAACAAACCAAACCAGACCAAACCAGACGCTTATCTGTAGCTAAATGGTATCGAACTTCAGATCAAATGAGTTTTTAGGAATGGAATGCAGGTTCGATTTCTGTCGCAGAACGCATAATTTCTACGAAATTTCTCGAATATTTAGGCCGGTAAATGTAATTAACACTGTTTAATTAAAAACAGAGCATTTACTTAAATAAATTATATATATATATATATATATATATATATATATATATATATATATATATATATATATATATATATATATATACATATATATATATATATATATATATATACATATATATATATATATATATATATATATATATATACATATATATATATATATATATATATATAATCCTCAGCTAATTTCCAACGAGAACGCACCCAAAGATTGTCTTTTCATACCGTTATTATCAAAATCAGTATATTTATTTATTTTCGTTTACCGGCATTTTTTTTTTTTTTTGCAGAAAAAATGCCAATAGATCCAACGTGCTATACAACGACTCAACCACTGATTGACCGTTTCTCCTGCGAAGAGGGACACAGTGTCGAATCCTTTAATAAAATTTCTTATACATTTAGGCCGGTAGACGAAAATAAATATACTGTTTAATAAATAAACGGAGCGTCTATTCAAATATGAGGATCCATTAAGAATAACATATGAAGTGATAAAATGTGTCGTATTAATGAATAAAAATACATTACTTCTTTATATATATATATATATATATATATATATATATATATATATATATATATATATATATCCTTATTCCCCCATAGCTGAACATTTTAATCAATCAGGACACTCATTAGAAAACTGGAAATGTGTATTGATAGATTCTGATTTCAGTTCCACATACACACGCAGAAAAAAAGAAAAATACTGGATTTTAAAATTAAATACATATAAACTAGGGTTAGATATAGACTTGGGTATTTAAAATCTTTATAAATATTTCAATAGTTAAACAAAAAAAAACTTTTAGATATAGTTAAAAAAAATTTTTTAAAACATCTAAAATATTACTACAATTAGATTTACGTTAGAAATATTCAAACACAGTTGCATTCCATATCACGTGACGTCCGAGTCTCTCGACGGACGCTACTTGTAAACCAACTTCTGAAAACAGTCATTTCTGATGAAAGATCGGGGTCGATGTGAAATATCAAATATATATATATATATATATATATATATATATATATATATATATATATAATATAAATAAATACTTTCACAAAAAAACATTCAATTTTTTTAATTTGCAACTTTTCAGTTGTTTTATATATATATATATATATATATATATATATATATATATATATATATATATATATATATATATATATCAATGGTACACTGTCTGAACCCATTTATGTTGAGAATGGTGCGATATACCTGCACCTACTTTATTTTCCATCTTCTTTGCTGTGATGTCCACACATGCTTTTTTTAGAAACTGTAGCATTGGTGTTTATTTGAGTTTATTTGAGTTTCCGAACAATCTATGACGTTTTTGCGTCGATTTAAGGCTTTCATAACGTTGTTTCAGCTTATTCGTGAGCTTCTTTATGCTGATGATGCTCTTACTGAAGAAGATATCCAAACCATTATGAATCCTTTTGCTGAAGACTGTAAGTCTTTTGGAATTACTATCAGTTTAAAAAAGACCAAAGGTAATATTCACACCACCTCCTTGTCAACCGTATCGTGAACCAAAAATACATTTGAATAGCAGGAGGCTAGACGTGGTGGATACCTTTGTATTCCTTGGAAGAACACTCTCATGAGATAGGATACTAGATGCTGAAATACTTCACTGCATCGAAAAAGCTACTAAATCTATTGCATGCTTGGAGAAGTGGGTGTGGTCTGACAGAAAGATCACAATTAACCTCAAAGTAAAGTTTTATGAGTCATGTGTTTTACCTGCCCTTTTACACTCTTCAGAAACACGGACAACATACAGACGATACACTACCACCTTTGAAACAGTACACCAAAAGTTCCCCAGAAGAATCATGAATATTTCATGGCAGTCTTTTGCACCTGACACAGAAATTCTGGAGAAAGTTAATATCCCCAGTATTGAGAAGCTAATCATTCTCAATCTATTGCTTTGGACAGTTCACTTGGTGCGTATGGGTGACAAGGTTGCCTAAATGTACCTTTTATGGTGTACTATCAGCAGGCAAGCGTCCCAGACACAAACCTAGAAATCGCTTTAAAGATTTCATCAGAACCAATCTCAAATCTCTTGGGATGTTAGTTGGCACCTGAGAACTGAAGGCTGAATGTCGACCTTCGTGGAGAACCTAAGTTCATCAAGGTTGTAACCTGGTTGAAGAGGACAAGGTGGAACATGATAAGGTTAAGCGCAATCTTCGTAAAGGTAATCTTGAAGCGCCTCCATACACCCGAACCTTACAACATGTATGTAGTATATGTGGTAATTTTGCTTTTCAAAGGCAGGTCTTCAAAGTCACCTCAGGTCTCATCAAGCTCGATCCATTGAAAGAAACCGGTAATCAATCCTTGTGCCTTCTTGTACACTCTGCCATAAAGTATGCAAGTCAGCTTCTGGATTAACAAGACACATGGAAATTCACGTTGATGCCATGCCTGTTGGGCTTAAGGATCTCCTTTTCAGATGCAACTTTTGTGCAAAGACTTGTAAAATTAAGGCTGGTTTAAAAGGTCATCTACAATCTCATGATCGGTGAGTCTGAAAGTTATATAACAAAAAAAAAACAGAAATTTGTTGTGGTGATGGTCTTCTTCTGCCAAGAAGTGACAAACACCTCATATATATATATATATATATATATAGGTAGATAGATAGATTGAATGTCTAATTAATCCCTGTTGCAGATACTAACACAATAACATTTGTGTTTCTAGAAACACCATTTATTTATTTATTTTAGTGATTCCTTTTATTTTACTGATTTTACTGATTCGATGTAAATTTTCTTGATTCCATTTATTCTAAATTTTGCTGGTTCCATTTATTGATTCTAGACCAACCACAGATCCGCCCTGCACACTGCAGCTATGCTGAGCCGACGATAGTCCGATTACAGTTTCTGGGGCAGAGTGCACAATCCCGTGTTTATCAGCAGTTTGAACAACGCCAGTACGATCAAATTCGTGTCTTAACTCACAAGAATGATGGTTGTGGGATCAACATCTGATATTATTTTCATGTACTTCCCAATAGTAAACCCTTTAGTGAGACGTGATTCCATATGTTCTCGTTCCACGTGCCATGTTTAATGGATGTCAGTTATCAGTTATCTCCTGTTAATTTCCCTCTGAAAGTTCTCCACTGCCTTAACCGGGTATCGAACTAGCACTCTTTGGGTCCTGTCATTGGATCTAATTAACGCCTTTATCCACTGTGCCATGTGTCCTTGAGAAACTAAAACCGTCTACCCCAGTGAGCGAAATAAAGGGTTCAGTTCGACATTCCAACCACCTGAAGAAGGCCGGAGCGTAAAACGTTGTAATAAATATGGCGACAAAGATGAGGACAATAGTCCGAATAATATAAATAAGGTACATAATACCTCATCTTAGAAATATAGACAGATACTAATGAGAAGTTGTTTGGCTATTCATTGCTTAGATTTTAATCGGAGAATTTACTCTCTTGCTTGAGAGAATTTCCTACGTTTCATTCTCACGTCGAACGGAAACGCCTGCCCTTCCCTCTTGCAAACCGAACATATCAAATTAGAAGGCTGCACTTAAACTAGGTTCAAACTTATAATTGCCTTTTAAGTGGTCTAATTAACCTGCTGGAGCAGTTAATTCACAAAACAAATCGAAGTCACGAGTAGATATACTCTCAAAACCGCTCTTTCTACCCTTGATGTCAAACTTTAGCTGTGTAGATACCGTTTACTTTCATCAAATGAGCCTGTAAAACATGACTAATTACGCCCCTCCTTTTTTTTCTTTGCTTTTTTTTCTTTGCTTTTTTTTCTTTTAATAATCTATCGCCATATTTTTCTCAATTCTGTCTTAATGCTTTTTTAACCTCGGACCTTCTTAATTTAAGCATAGACGCTTAAAAAACAATCCTACATGTAAACTCTTCCTATTTGCTTTGTTTGTTTTGTTTTACGGCATATCAACCTCAATGGGTCATTTAATGCGGACAACTTTTCTTTTCCTGGTAATATTTTTGTTTTGTCAAAAATCCATTTCTGTTAATACTTTTTCTCAAAAATGTATAGTTGGTAATATTATTTTTTTCAAAAATGTATATAGCTGGTAATATTATTTTTTCAAAAGCGTATAGCTGGTAATATTATTTTTTTAAAACGTATAGCTGGTAATATTATTTTTTTTCAAAAACGTATAGCTGATAATATTATTTTTTCAAAAACGTATAGCTGGTAATATTATTTTTTTCAAAAATGTATATAGCTGGTAATATTATTTTTTCAAAAGCGTATAGCTGGTAATATTATTTTTTTCAAAAATGTATATAGCTGGTAATATTATTTTTTCAAAAACGTATAGCTGGAAATATTATTTTCTTTCAAAAATGTATAGCTGGTAATATTATTTTTCAAAAACGTATAACTGGTAATATTATTTTTTTCAAAAATATATAGCTGGTAATATTATTTTTTTCAAAAACGTATAGCTGGTAATATTATTTTTTCAAAAACGTATAGCTGGTAATATTTTTTTTTTCAAAAATGTATAGCTGGTAATATTATTTTTTTCAAAAACGTATAGCTGGTAATAGTATTTTTTTTCAAAAACGTACAGTTGGTAATATTTTTTTCTTTCTTTCTTTCAAAAACATACAGTTGGCAACATTATTTTTTCAAAAATGTATTATCAGAGGCCTTGCTGTTGGACGTAGTTTATCGTCTTACCCAGGACGCGGATTTAGTTTATCCTCATATCCAGGGTGTGGATGTAGTTTATCGTCCTACTCAGGACGCGGATGTAGTTTATCGTCATACCCAGGACGCTCCTATTTGCTTTTCTCTTGATGATGGCAACCAGGATCAACGCCGGGTGTTGTATCGTCTAAAACCGTGGCCGTGCTATGCTGACGTTACCTTTAACGAGATAATGCTGAGAAGTTTTTATCCCGACCAAAAATCTATTTAAAAAAAAAAGCAATATGATGTTATGTCAATTCTTTTGGAAGAGCGTCTGACCTACATTTCTACTTCACCCTCTCGGAGTTCAATGCATTCTAAGTTCTGCACACCCGTATCTCAACTCAGTGAGATGTGATACTTTCCTGTATCTTTCCTATAAATACTTTCATGACAATTATTCGGATGGTACGTAAACTTAATGAATTTAAGCGCAGTTCTATATTAACGGCTAGATCTAATCATCTTACAGTGGAAATGACTAGATGTAACCGTAAGTTCTATGCCCACGGTTTCTTCTCCCGCAATTCCCGCCTGTGGATCTCTCTTGTGGCTTCTTGCTTCCCAGTCAATTTTGATCTTCAAATATTTAAATGCAATGGCTATCGTTATTTTCTGTCTTCCTAGTTCCTGTTCTTTTCTTGTTCCCTTCTTCTTAATTGTTTTTCTTCTCAGGACTTGAAAGCAAGATGGACAAAAGAAAAAGGGCGCCTGACCTAGCTAACAAACTTGTGTAAATAGTCGAACAGGAACAAGACTTACACAGGGAATGCAACTGGGAAGAGCCATGACCGCCCACGCCATGAAGGAACGTGGCAGATAGAAAAAGAAGGAAAGACCGGAATGGTAGGAAATATCAATGCAAGTTTCTAAATGAACATAAAGCAAAACTAATGTTCAGTTGCAACAATTTCGATAACCGACTATAAGAATTGTAAATGAAGACCTGGAAGAAATCCAGGAATACATACATTTAGGACAAATGATAACATTAAAGAAAGGGTGCGGAAATTAAATAAAACTTTATATAACTATAGAATGGTAAGTATTTAATTAAAATAGAGGTAAATTTTAAAAAAAAACTCCTGTAAATGTAAAGAAAACATAAAGTTGTTTCCAAATCCAGTATAAATTTCTGGGCACATAAGAGGCATTTGAAAATTGTATGCCCACAGGAGAAAAAAAACACGTAAGAAGAAGAAACTATAAGAGCTGTAATAAAAGGAGGCCACTCAGGATAGAGGGTTACGTTCAGGGGTAGTTTATATGAATAGGAGGGGAAGATAATGGTTAACTACGGACTTAAACAGGCTAAGGTTATAGTGATTGGAGAAACATCCCCTTGGGAGTTTGTCTCACAGGTTCGCGGGAAGAAGCTGTTTGAGTGGAACTTACTTCCCACCGATGGAATACAGAGGGAACGTTAGTGGATTGCTACTATGTAAGTGGCATTGGGGGTCCTTGCCGTAATTGTCAGACCTGGTGGAATACGGAGATGCAGTTCGTCATACTTTCTATGCTAGTAGCGATAGAGCAATGAGAGACACGCTACATCCCGCCTGTGAGAGCGAGAGAGAGGTTGAAGTCTGGAAAATAATTCTCCTCCAACAAGGATCCGCGGTCTGGTCTGGCTCTTGAAAAGGTAGAGGATAGCATGAGGAATCAGGCACTTACTGTATCAGTCGAGGGAGCCGATCAATTTATCAGCATCTTTATGAATGGATCGTATCTAGGAATTCTACCTGAGGTCGAGTGCGAGTTTGAGGCCCAATATCATCTCGATCTGTTGTCTTTTCCTCTTCCCAGAAGCTGCTCACAAAAGGACTGAATTTTGAATCAAAGATGGCGCTAATATTATCTCGTGCGATAAACGGATTCATACTATATTCGGTAAATAAATCTTCCTCTAATTTGTTTTCGTTTTCAGGCAAATTCAAGCATACAATATATCAGAAAAGAACTGTCTTTTCCACTATTATATATTTAACTACCCATCTCAGTATGTTTTAGATGTATATCCGGTCTACAGTTAGGGTTTTGCTCAAGTTCAGAGCATTTTGTTTTTTAAATTCGTTTTAATTTTTTTATTTTTTCTTACAGTAGCAGCTTTTTTTTCTTTCTTCGCGTTTGTATATCGTCTGTATTTCTTTATTTGTTTTCGCTTTAGCGGGAAAAATGGCGGGTCTCTCTCGTAATATTTGTTTGACATGTAATTGGAGTTAGAATTCTCGTGTCTCTTCCTATTAGACGCTTTCCCATGTATAGGGTTTCTGTCGACAGCGTCCTGTTTGCTCTAGACATGGATAAGGAGAAAGAAAGAAAGAAAGAAAGAAAGAGAACACAAATTAGGCAGAACACATAAATCCCACACACATAAAAGCGTGGGTGTACGTGTGCGAATTTACACCACCGTTTGACACACGCAAAATTCTTTTCTTGAAAGATTAATTCATACGGAAACATATGTAATTAAAAATCATGTATTAATGCAATCATAAAGACACTTGCGCGGTTGCAGAAATACGAACTCAAATACACGAATATATATATATATATATATGTGTGTGTGTGTGTGTGTGTGTGTGTGTGTGTGTGTGTGTGTGTGTGTGTGTGTGTGTGTGTGTATGTATGTATACATATTTCTGTAGAGTTAATGAATATGTTTTTAATCTGACACTTTTATTACTCACATTAAAAATAACGTTTGATGTAATAAAAATGTCGGATTAAAAATAAATCCATTAATTCTTCAGAAATTGCTTTGTTTGCATTTCAGATATGAAACTAAACAGATATGTGCTTTCCAGAATAACTGAAAAAGGAAGTGAGCATTCCTTAAATGAGTAAATAGAACCTTGTATAGCCGTGACACTGTGATTTATTATGTGATTATAACTTGTGAGATTTTTAATAATTTTCGGCATTGATAACCTATTTTCACACGGTTTTTGTTGATAATGATTTGATTATATGTATATGTATGGTGTTTATCATGTCATGTCAGTTTCAACGTTTTTAAGTTATAGCGTCTTTACGCGTCATTTTATGTTGTGTCGCTTTTTAAATAATTTTTCTTTTAGTCTTGAAATATATTTAGTATGATTGTTCCAAAATGTGATAAAATCTCACCAACTGTTGTCTTGCTTGATCTTTTTGGGTGACACGGTCTTAATGCTTGGTTTATATGATATAGTTTATGTTATAGGTAATGTTTTGTTGAATTTATTATTGTGTTTCGTTGTTCTGTTATTTGCTAATATATATATATATATATATATATATATATATGTATATATATATATATATGTGTGTGTGTGTGTGTGTGTGTGTGTTATATGTATGTATGTATGTATGCGATTGCATGGATAGTAGTTTGTAATCCCGGGTTTCACGTTTTCGTGATCTTCAAGATCGCGAAGCGTGAAATCTGGGTTTACAAACTATGATCCATGCAATTGCATATATTAACTCTATCACTGATATTGAGCACTTTTCACTAAATACGGCGCACGCGCACGCACACTCACTCCCTCACATACACAGAGAGAGAGAGAGAGAGAGAGAGGGACTTCGATGTGGTGTAAGGGTTAGGAAGCTTATCTTGCTAGATCACTAACGACTGAGGAGTGAGTTCGATCCTCACTGGGTGTCCCATACTTTCGGCCTTGTGCCACATCTAAGCTGCGCTTATAAAATCCCTATATATATATATATATATATATATATATATATATATATATATATATATATATATATATATATATATATGGTTGTTTCATTAAAAAAGGCTGATTCGATTTTTCAGCTTAATTGAGTGATAATGGCTGAAGGTATAGCCGAAAGCGCTCTCAAACATAAAAAATTTAGACAGTTCTTACACACCTTTTGTCCTGTAAAGAAAGCTCTTGTTCGAACACAAGAAAAATGAAATAAAAAGCTCAATCGTAGTACCTTGTCTGTCGTTTTTAATGAAACATGCATAAACGAAGGATCGCTGCCTAAATACACAACTATATATATATATATATAAATGTATATATGTATATATATAGAGAGAGAGGGAGATAGAGAGAGAGACACTAGGCCGATGAAAGACATTCGAGGGGTAAAAAAGCAACAACAATAATAATGTTAATAAGACTAATAATATTTATCATATATTATTCGGCCTTTTAGATCAAATAAAAGCATGATAAGTAAAGATGTTTAAAGTCGGAATGTTTGTCCTTTCTCAACGAGAAATAAAAAAAAATGTTGAGCTTTTTGGGTGGGAATATTTCTTTCTTTTCCGCGTGTGTTATATTACTGATGAAATCTAGTAGTTTTGGGCTAGGGTTGTGGAGAGTTCGTAGAGGGTTTTCCGTGGAAGCTGTATTCATTGAGTATACCTAAATTCCTCTGTGAAGTTAGAATGTGTGAATTTATTCTGAAAATGCATTTTAACTCGGATTTTGCTTGTTCTCGTTGAAGATACTAAAGACCCCCACACACACATACACACACACACACACACACACATATATATATATATACACATATACACATATATATATATATATACACACACACACACATATATATATATATATATATATAATATATATACACACATATATATATATGCAGAAAAAGAGAGGCACTTTAATGTGGTGTAATGGTTAGGAAGTTTTTCTTGCTAGATCACTTACGACTGAGGAGTGAGTTCGATTCTCACTGGGTGGCCCATACTTTCGAACTTGTGTCTGATCTATATTGTGCTTAGAAAATCACTATGTGTATATATATATATATAGAGAGAGAGATAGACAGATATATATATAAAGAGAGAAAGGGCGATGGGTAAATTGTCGCCAAATTACATTTTTAATTTCGTGCATGTACGTTATGTTTTTTTTTGTCGGCTGCACAGTATAGTAGGGTCAGTTGGGCACCGTCAGTGCGAGACAAAAGCACCATGACGCAAATCACTCCGCCAGAAATTTGGAAACAGCATGCCGTACGGCTTGGCATCCGTGCCGGAAGCTCCAATACGAACATTTCAGAGTGTTTGGGTGCAGAGGATTCGGACGTTGGTTGATATATTCAGTCAACATCATGTTGTTTGTATGGATCACTAGGGATGGCGACGTTATGCCTTCATTCATCTTACCACAAGGCCTCAGACTCAACACCGAGGCCTATATCAAGTGCCTTGAGGAAGTAATGCTGCCCTGGGTCAAGAAAGATGGCTTCTGGAAAACATATGGTCTGGCAACAGGACTCTGTACCAAACTATACAAGCAGGAGAACTCAGTCATGGCTGTCAGACAATTTCTACAACCACATCAACCCTTACCTCTGGCCATCTAACTCCATAGACTGCCACCCCCTTGATTATTATGTGTGGAGCACAGTTGAGCGACAGACCAAAAAAACTCGTTTTAACACAAAAGATGAAAGCAAGGATGATGGTAGAATTCACCAACTTGAACAATGAGACCGTCCAGAAGAGATGCAGGAGATTCCGAAGTCGTCTGGATGCCGGGGTTGGAGCCAATGGCGATTTTTAATACATTTACTATTTAGTATTTCAAGATATTTTTGTGTAATTTTGGTAAATATATCTGTTAAAATTAGATGTCAGCGTTATTTTCATTTTTGTGTAATTTAGACGATAATTTAGCCATCGCACCCTATATATATATGTAATTTAGAACCATGCTTTACCTTTACAAGTGTCAGATTAGGCGTATCTGTGATGGAGCTACTCGATTCTCACCGTCTAGACTTTATGCAGTTCAAAGTCGTTTACACATTTGTGTGGGAACAGACATTCTCCACGCAACGACCTCTTTCCTACAGTCGTTAGCCTATCTCTAAATTATCGCCAATTCCATGACGAATTTTCCTTGGTTTAATCACGTTCAAACCTTAGCAACTAGGGTTCGAATCCCCTCACTTCCTCATTATTCCAAATGTAAACAGAATCAAAATGATAATTTGAGGAACAGACTCTTGTGTGGATGCTTCCATAAATGCTATAACCTCAACCCCTTCAAGTCATTAGCTTTCAAAAATGTTAATGTGATATTCACACGCAAAAAAAAAAAAAATTAAATATTCATGCACCCCAAAACGTGTTTCGGTTTTAAATAATCCATAAAAAAAAACAAATGTATCAATCAACTTGAAATTTTTTTCACATCAAATCAAGGAATCTCAGTTTTTCTCACTAATCAAGAATGCCCAGCCTTTCCTTTTATTTATATAGGTGTTTGACTGAAAACTTATTCTTCACTCTTCAGTGTCTTTCCCATTGACGAATCGTCGCAAGCCTGTCTTTACTCTATCGGCACGCTATAATCTGAACCGCTTCAAATCAAGAGGCAATCATTATCTATCCTCACTACCTTCATAATGTTCACCTATTTTATTCATATCACACGCATCATTCGGTAACTCTATTTTGAGCGGTCAATAATATGTCAGATTTTTTTTTGCGTCAGATTTTAACATTTTCTTAGGCACATCGATGACTTTAAACTTGAGAGCTTCCGACCCGATCCCAGAAACGAAAATCAATGGCGGCCACTAACGACAGTGACACTGAAATTATCAGCATCTTGAAAGTGATGAGATTCTTTGTGTTCAAGGCCAATGACGAGATGGAGGGCTCTGGAGAGGAAGTGCCATTCACGTTCAAAAGAAAGAAACGCTCTAAGCCGATAGACGTCGTACTCATGGTCGAGTTGGTCCAGCAAGACCAAGACATCGGCATCAATCTTTAACTGTTAACTACCCCCATAATCTTCATTTTCTCCTCTTTCATTCATTACACACACCCCATACATCATAACCATTATAGAAGTAACCCCTTACACTACAATCTCAGACCCTATAAGTCAAGGGTCAAACCTTATTGTTATAGTGGAAGACACCTAGTCTATAGGTAATAGACTCTCCTACCTATTATAAGTAGGAATCAGTAGGTAGTCGAGAGAAGAAGTGATCAGCGACGACAACTCGATTACTCTGCGTAACACTTTATTACAAGTTCCTAACGTTTCTGTACGTTTACCCCATTTAGGACGCATTTAGTTCTATTGCGGAAATAACTCCACAACACTTATATATCCTCCTTATCCGCATAATCTTCACTTTCTCTAAATTCCTCTTTCATTCATATTGCACCCCTTATTCGTGCTGTCCTGGGTATGACGATAAACTACGTCCAACAGGAAGGCCTCTAATAAGGAGGTTTTGAGGAGCGTGGAACCACCTATTAATTGCTGATGTTCCCAGTGGTAGCACCTGTTAGCAGCTATGGGCAATTAATTAACCCCCAAACTTGGGTCAAAATACTATTAAAAATTTATTACCAGCTATACTTAAAAAAAAATATTACCAACTATACATTTTTGAAAGAAAAAAAAAATTACCAGCTATATATATTTTTTTAAATGAGGTCATTGACTGATTCTATCACCTCAGAAGACCTCACTTTTAGCTATTTCGATGAAGAACATATATATATATATATATATATATATATATATATACGAAGGTCATTCAATAAATAAGGTGAATTCTTCGGTATAAGGACTTCTAATACAGATAGAAGCTTACCATTTTTTATTTTTTTATTTTTGTTTTACTTCTTTTTCACATGGATTTAATTTCTTTTGCAGATTAAAAAAAACTTTGAGAGTTTTGGCGATTAACAAAGATGGCCGACCAAGAAGCATGCTCCAGGATTGAACAGCGGTCAGTTATCAAGTTTTTGGTTGCTGAAGGGTGCAAACCAGTTGAAATTCATAGGGGAATGTCACCTGTGTATGGTGCCACATGTTTCAGCCAAAAAATGTCTACAAGTGGGCTAAATTGTTTCAAGAAGGACGGAGCAGTGTTGAGGATGAAGACAGGCCTGGGAGGCCTACAGAAGTGAGGTCTCCTGAGGTGATCGAATCAGTCAATGACCTCATTCAGTCTGACAGAAGAGTGACAGTGGATGACATTGCAAGGGCTTTGAGCTTATCTGTTGGGACAAACGCAGGGGTCATCAGTCAGAAGGAGTCATCTTGCATCATGACAACGCAAGGCTTCACACAGCAGCCCAAACGGTGCAGACCATCAACGAGCTGGGCTAGGAACTGCTCCCTCATCCCCCTTACAGCCCAGACCTTGCCCCCTTCAGACTTTCACCTGTTTGGTCCCTTGAAAGCTTTCACGAGAGGCACGAAGTTTAAAAGTGACGATGAAGTCAAGAGTGTTGTGAGCGACTGGCTGAGACAATACGGAAGCTTGTGCACAGATGGGAAAATGTGTGACAGTGCTGGGAGACTACGTTGAAAAAAAACGTAAAATGTCTAAAAGGATTTTTCATTTGGTCCGATAGTCAAAAGTACACTGTTCTCCATGCACGCGGTGTGTCGTCTGACAATTTACGCCGTCCGACAACCAGTTCGCACAATAAGGCTGCATTTCTACTTTTTCCTTTCTATCGATTCCTCATAATATAGGTGTCAAATTGTCAGGAATTTCTTGCCTTATCCATAATTCCAAATGTTTTTTCAACTGCTGTACTCTAGACTGTTAGAAAATATGGGAAAAAAAACAGCACCATTAATAAAAGAACAACAATTAAGCAGACAGAAGATAACTTACCGCTATATCTAACCATTTCAACTGTAAAATAATGAGACTTTGCCGCCAATCTAGTACTGCGCTCAAATTCATAGAGACTAGGTAAGAGAATAGTTCATCAGAACATTTACCATGAAAATATATAGAGAAAAGACACAGGGAATCTACATTACAGAAAATAACCTGGAGATAAAAAATAAAATATACTAATATTAGTAGAAAGTAAAATATATATGTATATTTTGTCATCCACAGACTGTTTCACATCTCTTCAGTGGGGCTAGACTCGAAACCGACCGATTTGACATCAGTCAGAGATCCAACCCCTAGCCTGTCGTTGCACAGCAGAGGGGAAGAGAAATTTTAACGTTTTTCTTTGCGAAATACGCCAGTGGCTCGGAGAGCTCGATTCGTGCTTAAAGAGTAATGCATTTGCATTAATATATATATATATATATATATATATATATATATATATATATATATATATATTGTTGTCAGACTGATACTTTCCTACATCATGAACTCTCCCAGTACTATATTATTATGTGAATGGTAGTATCATGGGAGTAGCACCAGTAATGCGCAGCCGCGTACGATACCAATATCGGACACCACTGGATAGTAAGCTCTCCTTACTCTTACACTATTCTTTGTAACTTTCTGTTTAATATATCTTTCTTACCTCTAACCCGTGTTCCGTGTTTTCCTTCCGTGGCCTCTACTTCGGGTCCACATCATATATATATATATATATATATATATATATATATATATATATATATATATATATATATATATATGTTGAGGACAGAATTGAGTCACTCTCAGTCACTGTGTGCTTATCCGAATCTAAAAATAAACACGCTAAAATTCACCTTCATCCCGTACCGTACGCTGATGGCTTAGGGGTTAGAAGTTCGGACTGACGCCAATTCAGCCGGGTTTCGATCCTAGCTAGAGGTAACCGGACGTCTAGCCACACTGATGAGCTGCGAAACAGTCTGTCTGTGGATGACAAATATATGTATGTATGTATTGGTATATGGCTGGTATTTTGACATTTTACATTGATTAGTTATTGTTATTAACACCTTATTTAAAAAGTCTTTAGTCAACAGTTACATATTAATTTACTAAGTAATTCTATACGTTTAAATTATTTACTGGTTTCTTAAAGAAGCTATTTATTTATCAACTATAATTTTTTATCTAGGACACTCACAAAGCATATAACTTGTCCAGCATTTTGTTTGATGACCACTTAATTTTTTCTTAGGAAATTACATAGTCTAATGTAAAATATGTATCTATTTACACCCACTCTTATTTAACGTCTGTTACTGTCATTGAATTCAAATCTACGGGTCATGAGCCATTGATGGAAAATAATTTCTTAATTTTCCTTCTTCCCTTAGTTTAAATTTAACGTAGATCACATTTGATTGGTTGACCTAACAAAAACCCACAAAACCCTATAACTACCGCCTCTTTTCTTTTTTTCGTAAAAAGAGCTGTATTTTGCTTTTTAATCTGAATAAATCGTTCAGTCGCCAGTAATTTAAAATCGCCTGATGAGATGCATTTGATACGCATCGAAACACGACTGCGATTTTGACATGTTTTCGATGTAATATCCTAAAATAAAGTATATATATATATATATATATATATATATATATATATATATATATGTATATATATATATATGCGTGTGTGTGTTGTTATTATTATTATTATTATTATTATTATTATTATATCAAAAACATATTGAGCACTTTTTTAAAAGTAAATGCTACGAACAGCGGAATTTTACTTCATCTTTTCTTTGTACACACACACACACACACACACACATATATATATATATATATATATATATATATATATATACATATATATATATATATATATATATATATATATATATATATATATATATATATATATATATATATAAAATGAATGGATGCCATTCTATACAGTCGATCATCAGGGAAAATATAAAAAGATGGGAAAATGTGTATGAATTTGTCCGCTGCTTCTCTTTGACTTTAATTTCCTCTAAGCAAGAATTATTTGAATTCGTTCGTTCCTGGTCAAATACATCATGGCCTGCAAACATTTAGACAAATACAACAATCCTCTCCTGTCAAAAGAAAAATACAGGTGCATCAATAAATTCGTAACCTAATGAGACTAAAAATATTTTATTTCCCGCAACAGATATTTATTAACGGAATCTTCCTTGTCAACGCACTTAATTCAGTTGCGTATTAATCGCACTGCTCGAATATTATTCAGTGAAAAGTTTATGATTTTTAGTCATTTCATCCCAAACAAAGCGATAATGACACTATGACGCAACGGGTTACTGGAAGTGAAAGAGAATGAGAAGAATTTAGTGAGGATTTTTTCCTCACTAAATAAAAGAACAGCTTTCAGGTAGACAAAAGATTGGCGTTGCATTTAAATTTTTGAAAAACATTGATAGCAGAAAAAAATTAGATCCACAGGCAAGAAATGCGAGAAAAGTATCTATTATCTAGCATCTAGCTATTTCAACTGCACAAATATGAGACCTAACAGCCAATTTATTTGAAGAAGAACTCATTAGAACAACTGCCATGAAAATATTTGTAGAAAAGATAGAGGGAAGTTACGATGGAGCAAAGAAAAGAGACTGAAATTGAGATGTCAGGTCAAGACCAATAACATTGCAGATTCTTCTTTGGATTTTGTCATGAATGCTGATTATGGTTCCCTTCACATATTTCAACAAACGAATATTTGTCGGTCTCTTAAGATTATATTTGAAAATATTTCTTGTTAAATTGTTTCTGTTAGAATCGATTTTATGTTAAAGTATTTATATTATTATTGGATGAACCTCTTCTTGTGAAAGTGAAAGTGAAAGTCATTTTTTGTAATGCTCGTACAAATACTGCAGATGAGGATTTATTTGAAATCGGCAATTAATGTTATGTTAATAATGTTGTTTACTAAGTCTAATGCTAATTGTTTTGCCTTTTCATCCCAACCTTCTCGTAGGTTGATAAATTAAGCATTCTTCTTTGTGTGTCGTGTCCCCTCAGAACGTAGGCGTTCATGGCTCTCCACAATTTCCTGTCTTTGCAGCTCTTTATAAATTGTGTATTTCTGTTATTTCAGCTAAACCCCGTTCCGCCATCCATTGATTCAAGCTCACTTAGTATGCTATGCGTTGTTTTACTCTCACCCTCTTGACTTTAATCTGTCCTGTGTGTATAAGAATTTCTAAGACCTCTTTCCTCATTATGAGCCCTAGAGATATATCGTTTCTTGGTGTTAATTATAATTTTATTTTTTGTTTTCATTTTTTCTCTAAAAGTTCGTCGTTACTCATATGTTCGGTTCATCCTTCTGTAGAACCATATATGTTCAAACCTCTTCTTCATCTTTGAGGAGATTGCCCAGAACTCCCTGCCATACAGGAGGACAAATATCGCGTAACAATTTAGTAATCTATCCTTTGTTTCTAGCTAAGTTTTTCTATTTCTTAGTACACTGCTTAGCTTTTGGAATTCATCTTTGGCTATCTACATATGTCTTCGGATTTCAGTGTCACGTTACGACCTCTATCTTCCCAGATATTTGAATTTTTGTATTTGTTGGATCATACAATCGAAAAAAAAATGGTAGGTAAAGAAAGAACGCCCGACTGTAACTGACATAGCATCCTGTAATAAAGGAGCCTGTCTGTTATGGACTTGCGAGCCAATTAGGAAGTTAGAGTAAATAATTAATTACAAACCCGGAGTCGCTCTTTTGCCCTCTTCTCGTCAAATCTCGACGTTCCCCTTGTTTTCTTACCTTGTAAAAGATATCATCGCTTGTTCTTTGTTTGTTCTGTTCTCTTGTCTCTCTGTCTTATTGCATCTCCTAATAAAAAAAGACACGTGTTGAAGTCTCCTTTGCAAACAGTTCTTTAGTTCATGCAGCATCGTCAAGGGTATATAAACAAATTATTTAATTACGAGGCTTAGGCTATGCAGCGAATAAGAATCTCTCATACAACACTCTCCAATCGTTTGCGAGATATGTTCGCCAATCAACAAACCTATATATACAAGATGCATTCCAGAAGTTTCGAGACTTTTTCAGGTGTGACATTTATTAACTACTAGTTTCAAAGCCGCACGCCGTGCTTCCGGCCCAAAACTAATGGTAAAACTGGTCCAGCTTAAAAAAACAGCAATCATAATTTTCAAGAAACAAATTTAAATTACTCAATTCACTCCATGGAACTTCAAAACCACACGTTAACTCTGATTGGGGCTATAAGTCCAATTACGCTCAAATGAGACCAAGTGTAAAAAGAAACATTTAAACGATGCGTTTCACCGACGTGATGAGTGTTGTGTTCGGCTTCTTCAGGTAGGAATGAAAAATAAGATTGTGTATGAGGAATATGCGTTTGAATTTGGGGGAATATCTGATGAAGCCTAACCCAATACAGGTCACTTTCGCGAAACACGTTGTTCAAAAGTTTCTACACACACACACACACACATATATATATATATATATATATATATATATATATATATATATATATATATATATATATATTGAATTGGACAATGTCCGACAATTTATTTTAAAGACATTTATGATATGTTTAACGTTCTTTTTATAGATACAAGTATTTAAGCAAATGCTCTGTTTTATAATTCAGGCCGGTAAATGTTATTTAATACTGTTTATTATAAAACAGAGCATTTGCTTAAATACTTGTATCTATAAAAAGAACGTTAAACATATCATAAATGTCTTATTATATATATATATATATATATATATATATATATATATATATATATATATATATATATATATAATAGAGAGAGAGAAAAGGGAAGAGAGATAAGAGAAATGTGAGAGATGTAAAAAATAGATGGTTTGGTTTGTTTTACGGAATATCAACCTCAATGGGTTATTTAATGCCGACAAGATATTCATTGTTTGTAATTTTTTTTTTAATTATTTCTGGTGATATTTTCTTTCCAAAATGTATTGTTGGTAATAATGTTTCCTCAAAAAGTGTACTGAAGCGTTTTAAACCCAGTCTGAGGGTTAACTATTTACCCATAGTTGGGACCCTAACAGGTGCTACCAACCCGGATCAGAGTCGACCAGAGAACACCAGGAATTAAGAGGTGGTTGAACGCTCCTCAAAACTGATCAGCGGCCTTGCTGTTGGATGTATTTTATCGTCTTACCCAGGACGCTAAAAAATAGAAAATTGGATAGAGCGGATACACACAGACACACACACACACACATATATATATATATATATATATATATATATATATATATATATATATATATATATATATATATATACATATATATATATATATATATATATATATATATAAACATAGTATATAAAAGAGATAGATGAACGGATGTTCGTCTATATCTCTGTACCTCTCTCTCGACTTGGAGCGCAAATATTTCCTTTGGAATGCCAACAATTATTTGCAAATATTTAGATTACATTTTCTTATTTTGATGAGCTCCGAAGTGGCAAGGCACGACATCATTTTCCCGCGTTGTTTATTTTGCCAATTTCCCTTCCAAACCATCCAGTTATTCATTTCCCGCCATTTGGCGAGCATTTGCCTCAGCAAAAATCTCCCCACCGAACTATCAACTCATCAATCAATATATCGGCCATCCACCATTCCTGCGTCGCTGCAAAGCAGTATGTAACGAAGCTGAGAGAAAAGCGGTGATCCAGAGTTCTAATACAGGCAATACAAATTGTAAACTCCTACTTCTTAATACAAATAAAATATATTAATTAGACCAAAATTCGTCGTCGACGCTGGCGGAATTCGTTGCCGTGTATTTGGGTGATCATAGACATTACTTTCTGTTTGAAATGAGTCCTATGTTGGATCAGAAGTGACGTCCGTAACCATCGCATGGTAGGGCAGAAGGGTTGAGTGGTTGGAGAGATCTGTTTTTTCTTTGCCCTCGCTTCGTCTCTTCCAAAACTATACCTATAACTTAGGTATTCATAGATTGGACAAAAATTATCTTGAACAAAGAAAGTCAAAATACTCTGCTAAGTGTTATGGTCCAGGTTAGGAAAAAGGAAGAACAACACGAACACAAGAATAGAATTAACGAAGATATATTACACGGAATAATAATACAAGATGTGGAAGGTGTTAGTATGACTGTCAGTCTGGTTTGGAGTGAACTACTATCGGCTCGACTCGATTCGTCTCTCTCTCTCTCTTGAGAGGCGTAGTATACATAGTGTTAGGAAGAGTTCATTCTGTAGTTATAGGTAAGGACCCATAACACTAAGTGTTCCAAGAAATAGGACGCAAAATAAACCTTTCCAAAGCAGAAACCATTATTTGGAATTGAAATGAAAGCAGTGATGGTGCATATCCTCTTGGAATTCTGTCTTTTGCTGGAATTTTACAAGTCTAAATGTTTCATGGCTGTTCATGAAAGCCAAATATTGCTATTACTTGGCCATTCACTGTGCACTGCTAAACTCATTTTTCGCCTCGTGCTTTGCGGGACACATAATTCATAATTACCAACTATTTCATTCTGTTGTCATGTTCCTATTTTTGCATTTATCCACCCACTTCCTGAAATGCAGGAACCTCTAGACAAAGTAGTAAATGAGAACGGGGTGAAAGGACTAACTGTAATTGCATGAAGACAAAAAGCAAGGTTTTAAGCAAGAGGAACAGCTCAGTACGCAAGGTAAGAATTCAGTTCAGTTATGTGCCGTGCATGATACACGCTTAAGCAATCATGTATCTTTCGATACATGACTGACAAGGCAGGTTTTTTTCCCGTAGAAGGTTGCCATTTCTTTTTCTGCGGTAGACTAGTTGCCATCCAAGGGTATAGAACCAGGTATTTTCTGTTATTTATCCAGGGCTGGGAGGAAGAAGGGGGATTCATACCTTTCCCAAGGGTATTAGCACATAAGTGAATGCAATGCATTCGACTGGAATTCGAACTCGGCTCTCCGATTCCTCAAACTGAGCCTCTACCTATTACACCACCGTTGTTAAAATCAAACACGGACAGAAGATTATCTATTTGCTAAGTTTTTTAACAGATGACGGAAAAATATGGAAATTGTAAAGAGTGGACACTTTACAATATTTTGTCTGATGACCGCAAAAGCGTGAAACCCAGGTTTACAAAATAATATACATACAATTGAATATGTTAGCGCTATCACAGTTATTTCCCACTTCCCACTAAGTACCGCGCATATATATATATATATATATATATATATATATATATATATATATATATATATATATATATATATATATATACATGGGGGAGAAGATGAAGAATGTGAGAAAGAGAAAATTAGACAGAGACGATACACATAGACACATAGGTATATACATATAAACATACACATATTAACATAGAATATATGAGAAAGAATAATGGTCGCGTATTTGTCTATATATCTGTTCTCTCTCTCTCTCGACTTGAAGCGTAAATATTTACCACCCTCAGAACATACTGAAAATAATAGAAGCTTACTGCAAGTAAATTGTTTGACATGTTTGATAAAATGGGTAAAAAAAACATATAACTCAAAGTACAAAATGAGGTACTAACGTTTCAAGCATTAATGAAATCAGCGAAAGACAAGAAGCTGTGGATGTCCATGATCACCCTCATCTTGAAAGGACTTGGCACACATAAAAAAAGGGACAATGATGTTTATTGCTTGTTAGGTAGAGAAATGTTAAGTAAGCCGTAAAACACACTTCAAAGATTTCCCTATGTTCAAAAGATGGCGATGAATAATTCTGCCTCGTTTCCACACAATAAAATCTTATGAATTCATAGCCTGGATATATGAATGGTAAATGACAGTGAACTCAATGACGGGATTTTCGATGCCTTCTGAAAAGGCCTACTTGGGTAATTTTGGTTTGAATATAAGATAAAAATGACGTACAAAAGAAAGAAAGTAACTAACACAATGGTAACAGTAATACTATCTTTCCTTACATGGAAGCATTCGGTATTCATTAACCAAAGATCTAATGCTATTCTTGGTTGAAAATTTATAAAATCTCTCGTTATAAAATAATTCGTATAACGCTTATAGTTGCTGCTAGGTAAGACTGTAAGGAAAACACCGGACACGAAAGTTTGAGTGGAGAAGGGTTTAATCACATGAGAACATGGACTGGAAATACATTTACTCAGTACAAGTATACGACAAAAAAACCCTACGCCTTTGCAAGACACTTTTTGCCACTTTTCTATGAGCAGACATTCTCCTCGTAGAGGACGGACGACTTCACGTTTCAATAATAAGTGTAGAGAAGATTAGTCAGTCTTTCTATACGACACATTCCTATTCAAACAATTTTTCCTAAAAATAGGTTTAAGTCCACTAACTGTTATCGCTCTTTCTAGTTGTTGAGGTCAATAAAACATCCTTCGTCGCCACTGTTGAGATGTTGAGTGTTTCCACGTGAGTATATGGTAATAACGAACAAACACAGTCGTAGGGAAAATACTGGTATATTCAGAGAGGTATTTACATCAGAGAGATTAGTAGTAGAACGAATGTAGGTTAGTAGTAACAATAAGTAATAGTAATAAAGTCCAACGGTATCTTCCGGTCGAGAAACGGAGTGTAACTGATCACTACAGAAGTCTCACTCTGCACTGCACTACACTACTCACAGTCTCTAGAACTACTGTTCTATTTATAATAATAGGATCAGTCTATTGTGGTTGTGAAGGTGGGTGCGCCCCAACACTAGTATTGATGGGGTGTTTCTTCCTAATCCTTTTTTGAAGTAGTGTAGAACGCCAGAATCTTGTTTATGCCCTTATCCTTTCTTCGTGTTACACTTGATACCCATTTTAGTTGATGCTTCTGTTGAAAGACCTCAAGTGTTGCAATTTCTATTATTTGGTACAGTTCTTTGTGATTCAGTGGCCCCAATCCACAAGGGTCGATGAATTATTTTTCTCTCTAAGACCTACGGCGTTCACTCGCTAGAAGCCATTTTTAATCATTGATCTGAGAATGCAGTTGTATAGCATATACAGATTATACATTTCTTAACGGGTTTGGTGCCATGCATGACATCCCAATGAAAGACTCGATCCGACAAGGCTATTTAAGAACATGGCTCTAGTTTTTAGATTAATGATTTGGTTTTGTAGCAAGTTACGTGGTTAGGCAAAACTACCCCTCGCATAGCCTATTCTATATTTAGGTTCTTTATCTGCTATAATAAATTTGTTATAACTGATCCATACAGAGTTGTATTTGAAGTGTTTCGTATTTATTAATTCCGCATCCTGAATTTTTGATTGATTCCGAGGGTTTTTGTCATTACTTCTATTTCAGATCAAAAGGAAGTTGAAATGAAGAAAGAAAAATATGCGGGGAGACTCTAGAAAAGGGAAAAGTAAAATATATTTGAAAGAAAGAAAGAAAGAAAGAAAGAAAGAAAGAAAGAAAGAAAGAAGACAAGAGAAGAAAATAAGTCGAGCGAAAAGAAAGAAAAACGAAAGAAAGCAGACGAGAGAAAAGAATGAAAGAAAGAAAGAAAGAAAGAAAGAAGGAATGAAGGAAAGTAAGAAAGAGACGAGAGAAAAGAAAGAAAGATGAGATTAAAGAAAGAAAACGAGATAAAAAGAAAGAAAGAAAGAAAGAGAGAAGACGAGAGAAAAGGAAGAAGATGAGAGAAAAGAAAGAAAGAAACGTGGCGAGAGACAAGACAGAAGGAAGACAAGAGAAAAGAAAGAAAGAAAGAAAGAGGACGAGAGAAAAGGAAGAAGGCGAGAGAAAAGAAAGAAAGAAAAATGACAAGAGAAAAAAAGAAAGAAAATGAGAGAAAAGAAAGAAGACGACAGAAAAGAAAGAAAGAAAGAAAGAAAGAAAGAAAGAAAAAGACGAGAGAAAAGAAAGAATGAAGACGGTAGAAAAGAAAGATAAGGAGGAAAATGTAAGTGAAAGAAAGTAAATATAGGACATAAAAGGAAAGTGAATAGAAAAACGCATGCAAAAGGGAGAAAAGAAACAGAAAGAAGATAGGGAGAAAAAGTGGAAGGTGAAAAGGAGGGAAAAAAGAGACGAAGAGGAGATATGAAGAAGAGTATAGGAAAGGGTAATTAAAGAATGCAAAAAGAGGCAATAGCAAAAAGCGTAAGAAAATGGAGGCAGACGAAAGAAAAGATAAAGATGAAATGAAAAAAGAAAAATCAAATGAGAAAGAGGAAAAATAAGCGTCGAAAATAAAAGCAGGAAAAGTAGAGGAAAAAAAAAGAGAATGAAAAAATAAATATAAAGGGTGTTAAGAGAGAAGAAACTAGAAAATAAAAGAGGAAAATATACCGAAAAAGAAAGCGAAAGGAAAGAAAAGGGGTGGAAGAGAAAAGGAAAGAGAGAAAGGAAAATGAATTGTGGAAAGAAAGAAAGAAAGAAAGAAAGAAAGAAAGAAAGAAAGAAAGAAAGAAAGAAAGAAAGAAAAAAAGAAAGAACAAGACAAGTAGAAGAAGGAAATTGGAAAATACGGCGAGTTAAAGTGAAGCAAGGTGGTTATCTTTAACCACCTTGCTTCACTTTAACTCGCCGTATTGAGATAAAGAAACGAATGAGTTGAAGAAACAAAAAGAAGAGAAAAGTGTGAAAGAAACAAGTAAAACGAAAATGGGAAACATAAAACAAGAAAACGGTAATGGATGAGGAAAAAGAAGGGACAAAATGAACAAAACAAGAAAGAAAGAGCAAAAATTAAAAAAAAAATATCAGCTTGTAAAAAAGAAGAACAAGAAAGGAAGAGAAAAGAACAAACGATTAAGATGAAAGAAATGGAAGAACAAGGAAAAGGGAGAAAAAATGAAAAAGAAGAAGGAGAAAAAAGAAAAAAAGAAGTAAGAGGAAAGGAAAGCATCATAAAGTGATAAAGCAATTTAAACGATTAAAGAATGAAAGAAAGAAAAAGAAAGAAAGAAATAAGAAACTACAAACGGTGAAAGAAAAAAGAAAAGAGAAGACAAAAAACGGAAAAAGGGAAAAATAGAAAAAGAAAGGGCAAAAATAAGAAAAAAGGACGACGAAAACGACAAAAAGGTATAAGAAAAAGAAAACAATAAAAAAATGAATAAAAAAGAAGAAAAGGAATAAAGTAAGAGAAAACGTCAAAAGGAAAGAGAAATGCGAGAAAAAAGAAAGAAGAGAAAAAGAGAAAAGAAAACGATAAATGACGAAGCAAAAAGAAAAGACTTCAGAGAAGAAAGGAAAAAAAAAGATAAAGTGACTAAACTGGTGATAAAGGGAGCATATAGCCAAAAATAAAACGAGAGGGTGAAAGAAAGAAAGAAATGCTGACAGGTGAAAAGAGTTAAGAGACAACTTTCTCTCTGTTTCTAAGCCAACTAATATTCCCTCCATTTTCGAATTATATCCAGCACCGGGGACACCACCTTCGTTATTGTCGTCTGGTAATCCGGCTTAGCGAGCGATTCTTTCCTTATTATGTCGCGCTCCCGACGAGGATTAATTCCTCGGATTTGTTAGGGATTTGTCCATGTCTGATTAAGCTCTGCCTTTCCATTCTGCTGTCCTATACACCTGGGTCCACTGTCCATGTCCCCCGTAGAGGCGGAGGATTGGTTACCCTCCATCCTCTGGCATTTTCTTTTTACCCTGATTTCGGGAACCGATTGCACTGATAATGCCGTTGTACTTGTCAGACAAATCTTTGACGCTTCTCTGAGCCTCGATAGTGTTGGATTACATTCTTGTTCGACTGGTCCGTTGGGGATTGCTTCTTTCCGAGTTTTACGCAGAAAGAAATTGAAGGAGAGAAGGAAGAAAGAAATCAAATGGAAGGAGGGGTAATGAACGAAAAAAAAAAGGAAAGGAAATAAGAAAAACGAAAAAAAAAATAGAATAAAATTTTGAAAAAGAAATACAGTAACCGAAAAAGAAAGAAAGGTATTTTATGAAGAGATTAAAAGATTACAAACAGAACGAAACTCCAGAGTGAAGGAAAAAGATAAAAGTAGAACAAAAAATGTATCGAAAAAGAAAGTTGATAACGAAAAAGAAAAAATGTATGATAGTCAGTGGAAAAAAAAGAAAGGATGAATGAGTGAAAGAAAGAAAAAAGAAAGAAAGAAATTTAATAAAGAATAAAAAGAAAAATAGGCAGAAGAAAGAAAGAAAGAAAGAAAGAAAGAAAGAAAGAAACTACAAATTATGAAGTTAAAAGATAAAAAGAGAACACAAAAAGTGCAGAAAGAAAGAAAGGAAGAATTTTGAAAGAATGGAAGAAAAAAACGAAAATAAAGTAGTGGAAAAAAGAAAAAAAGAAAGAAATTATAAACAGTGAAGGAAAAAGATAAGAGACAACGTAAAAGTATACACAGTTTAGAAAGAAAAAAGAAAGAAAGAACGACGAATCGAAAGAAAAATATTATTGTAGACAATATAAAAGAAAGAAAGAAAGAAAGAAAGAAAGAAAGAGAGAAAGAAAGAAAGAAAGAAAGAAAGAAAGAGTGCGGGAAAAGATAAAAAGAGAACACAAAAATATAGACAGTTTAGGAAGGAAGCAAGGAAGGAAGGAAGGAAGGAAGGAAGGTTGGAAGGAAGGAAGGAAGGTTGGAAGGAAGGAAGGAAGGAAGGACAGGAAATAAAGAAAGACGAAATGGAAAGAAAAGGAAAATATCATCATAGACATTATAAAAGAAAGAAAAAAAAGAAAGAAAGAAAGAAAGAAAGAGTGTGGGAAAAAATAAAAAGAGAACACAAAAATATAGACAGTTTAGGAAGGAAGGAAGGAAGGAAGGAAGGAAGGAAGGTTGGAAGGAAGGAAGGAAGGAAGGAAGGAAGGAAGGAAGGAAGGAAGGTTGGAAGGAAGGAAGGAAGGAAGGTTGGAAGGAAGGAAGGAAGGAAGGAAGGTTGGAAGGAAGGAAGGAAGGAAGGAAGGAAGGAAGGAAGGAAGGAAGGTTGGAAGGAAGGAAGGAAGGAAGGTTGGAAGGAAGGAAGGAAGGAAGGAAGGTTGGAAGGAAGGAAGGTTGGAAGGAAGGAAGGAAGGAAGGACAGGAAAGAAAGAAAGACGAAATGGAAAGAAAAGGAAAATATCATCATAGACATTATAAAAGAAAGAAAAAAAAGAAAGAAAAAATGAAAGAAAGAAAAAGAAAAATAACAATAAAAGACCTAAAAAAAGAAAGTAAAAAAAGAAAATATTGCATTCAGAGAAGAAAATCAGACTGAAAAGAAATATAGCGGGAGAGGCGCAAATAAAACCAAAGAAAGATGAAGGTAGCAAGAAAATTATAAAAGAAAGTAATTTAAATTAAATAATATAAAATGGCTTTTTTTTATTCTCACGAAATCAGTCGCAAATTCATGTGAAAACATTCTGATGCACAGGAGAGAAAAAAAAAACGAAATCTAGAAAGAAATGCCGATAAAGCTTTTCATGGTAAGAGTCATTCAGCTCTAACGATAGATTCAATGGAGCCATGGGACAAGAAATCGGGACGTAAAGCACTTAAGACACACAGAAAGAAGGTATTGTTGGATTGATAAGTGGAAGTGAGAAAAATTTAGACAAGACCTTGCCAACAGTGAACTAGGTTCTTTGAATTCCAAACGAAGCCGATTAAAATTGCCAGTCCTTCCTGGTGGAGGCTAAAATAAAAACCGCGAATCTGGCTGCACCTAATTGATTTTTCGCCAGAAACCTTCATAAAATCCAAGCACGTTTGAAACAAGAGAAGAAAAAAAATCCCTGGGTATTCATTGTTCGCCCTTTTAATTCCTGAAAAATTTCCCAATCAAACGCTTCAAGAATACTGCCTTTCCTTTGAGAAATCCAAGATATTTTCAGCACGCTGCAATCATGGTAGCGCCAAGATTCTCGCCGGGATTAAAATCAGCTGAATTTCCTCGCCACATGCTCAGTGCATTCCTTTCGGGAGAGTAAAAAAAAAGATCAAGTTTTTCCAATCTATGCGAACGGGTTCAAACGCGGCGTACGCGATTCGTTTTTTCACCAATGTGCCATACATCATAAACTGTGCCTCTTATTCTGTAACTCTCTAATTCGAGTGGCTCCCGGGCATTGTACAGGGTGACCTCATTGTAAAAAGATAATTCTTACCTCTTCCTTTCATAAAGCAACTGAATCTAGAAACACTACCTTTAGTGGGTCACAGGATTTGTATTTAGTGTAACTCGTAAGCAAAAAAAAAAAGTGCACGTGTCGTGTTCATCTGTCTATATCGATACAATGTTTGAAACAAGAGAAGAAAAATCCGTGGGAATTTATTGTTCACCCTTTTAATTCTTCGAAAATTTCAAAAATCAAACGCTTCAGCAATATTGCCTTTTCTTTGAGTAATCCAAGATATTTTCGGCACGATCCATCATGGTAACTCCAAGATTCTCGCCGGGATTAAAATCAGCTGAACTTCCTGGCCACATGCTCAGATCAAGTTTTTTTTTTTTTCCAATCTATGCGCGCGGATTCAGACTCGGCATACGCGATTCGTTTCTTCACCAGTATATCATCAACCCTACGATCCAAGCAGAAGCAAGTATTAGTGCCCGGCTTATGCAGCGAACACAAATATGCATCAAATCCTTCAGCGATATCGATATAGAGAAAGGGTATGCAGGTAGTGAAAAAAAGTTATCGGCGTGGAAACTGAAATCTCCGAACCGAGTCGAAATTCATAGCGTTTCTCTTGCATTCACTCGTCGATAATGTGCTTGACAAACGCAGATAATCGATCTCCTTTCAGTTACGCCTTAAATAGCCGGGTAGGTTCGGCTCTTGCCGAGAAAGAAAACTCTGCATCCAAACCTGAAGACGTCTCTTTGAAGATTTTGTGGCATATTTTTGTGAACAATTTTTTAAAATCATTTTGTCCAAGCAAGGCAATAAAGCCGCAAAGACAGAAAAAGGTTACTGGATATTAGAGGATATGAGAAAAAGCAGATTATGACGGGAAAAAAACAATTAAAAGAACAAGAGTTAAGAAGACAGAAGATAAAGATTGACATTGCATTTACAATTTTGTAGATCATAGTTGACTTATTTCACTGTAATAAAATTTTACGAAAAAAAAAAGATGACTTGTTCTGCAAAAGCCATCGCAAGAATAATCTAATAACCTGTGTGTATATTATAGCTGTTCAGATCTCAAATGAATGGTTTCTTCCTTTATGCGTCGAAAATAGCGGACGAAAACACTATTGATAACCTATGACAGTTAAAAAGTACACCCATTTTCAACATTTTGTAAAACAATAGAGTTATACCGAATCTCTTCGTTTTGCTGTACATAAAACTTTGTTGAAAGCCTATCCACATCTACATTTAAAGCGTTCTTTATTTATTATTCGGTTGAGATAGCTCGATCATGCCGAGCATCACGACTGTTAGGTCATTGGGGGTAGCATTTTGTCATAACAGCTGGTCTATGTAGGTGTTTGCTGGGTGAACAACCCATCTTACTCCATGGCTAGGTGTAGATCTGCTTGAGGTTGCCTGGTAGATCAGATATCCAGATTACATCCATTTTATTCAAGGTGGCCCAGGCTTTAGCTATACGAATTTTCACACCCTTTTCAGTAAAATTTATTTCACTTACCGCCATCAGATCCCGAACTACCGCAAGTCAGGTTGAACGGATGTCCCCTCTAGGAGGCTCCGTGCCTTGAGAGAATATTGGGCCTCAAACTCACACCCGACTTCAAGTGGAACTCGTATATAAGATCCATCGCTATAGATGCAGGTAAAATGATGGGCCCTCTCTACCGCTCCAGTAAGTACCTGACTTCATATGCTATACCATAAATTAACACCGCCACTTCAGTGGTTGAAAAGAATCCCCGCTTGAGTTTGTCTGGTACATCAGATATCTAGATTTCATCCATTTCACTCAAGGTGGCCCAGGCTTTAGCTATGTGAATTTTCAAATCCTTTTCAGTCAAATTTATCTCTTTTCTTAGGTATGTAAAAGATTCGATAGATTTTATTCATTCACCTGAGACTATTTGTATTGGGCCTTACTGGTTGAAGCTAATGAATTCAGCTTTAGATGCATTAGCATAGAGTCCAACATCTTTGGCAGCATTCTCTAGATGATGTAGGATTACATGGTAGTATTACTATTAATATTGTTGTTGATGATGACCGTAGTCTTTGAGTATAGAATCCAGAGGTTGGCAGTGAATATTTCGAAGACAGTAGGGAAGCGTAGTTCAGGTTAGCAGTGGATATCTCGATAAAGTAGCAGAGCGTAGTTCTTCCTTCTGTTCTGGTCATCTTTGGTTCTGATAGGTTGGCATTGGACATTCGGGGAGAGTAACCAAAATGGGCGCCTTTATACAAGACGGATTGAATATTTTACGCCTCCTGATTGGTTAATCTTCTTTTCAGGAACTATAAAGTGAGTCAAGTCATTTGGGTTTGCTCACTAGTACTAGACTACACAAAATAACTTAACAAATATGATATTAAATTATGCTATGAGATGAAGCCTTGTCAGCCATTATTAATTTATTCCTACCATATTTTCTTCATGTGTTTTTCATTAACCTTGTTTCTTTCTTTCATTAGGTTAGGACATAATTATCAACGACCTCAAAAACGGGTTAAGCTGGATCCCATCATCAGCGGACAACAAGTGTGTACTCTGTCATGAACATGGGTGGGAAGGACTATGTGTACAGGCTCATGATGTTCCGCCTGCTGCGCAGAACGGATAACCTGTCGAGTTATTGTTTTGCTCGCTAGCAATGTCCTACAAAGAGCATTATTCGTTCGCGTAAGATTGTAGAAATATCAGGGATGTGTCCATAGAGCTGTGATTTACTTGGATGTTTTCTCCAGAAGATATTAAGTATAGCTCTCAGCATCCGCGTGTAGGTTTTATCAAGCTTAGACTGTAGGGTTTCAGTTAATGTCCAGGGAGTGGCACCTTACATCTGAGTATAGGTTCCATCAAGCTTCGGCTATCGGGTTATAGTTAATGTCTAAGCAGTGGTACTATACATTAACACTGCCTCTAGAGTGGCTCGAAAGAATCTCCGCTTGAGGTTGTCTGGTAGATCAGATATCCAGATTACATCCATTTTATTTCAGGTGACCCAGGCTATAGCTATGTGAATTTTCAAATCCTTTTCATTAAAATGTATCTCTTTTCTGATGTATGTAAAAGATTCGATCGATTTTATTGATTCACCTGAGACTAAAGGTATTGGGCCTTACAGGTTGAAGCTTATGAATTCAGCATAGAGTCCAGCATCATTGGCAGCATTTTCTAGATGGCGTAGGATTGCATGTTAGTCGTCGTCGGCATCCGTCCGTCTCGAGAGACGATGGAGTAGCGCGGTGCGCTACGAGCCTGGGCGGGATATATGGAGAACTAGGTCTGCCCAGACGTCTAGTTCCCCCTCTCGGTCTTGCTAGCACAGTCCAAAAGGAGAGGATAAACCAATACAATGTAGATGGATGCTGGGCGACCATCACGTCTTGCTCCATGGCTAGGTGTCCAGAGCAGTAGGTCACTGGCGAGATCTTGTTTTGCTCGCTAGCAATGTCCTGCAAGGAGCATTCTTCGTTCGCGTAAGATTGCAGATGTGTCCATAGAGCTGTGATTTACTTTGACGTTTTCTCCAGGAGATATTAAGTATAGCTCTCAGCATCTGCATGTAGGTTCTATCAAGCTTAGACTAGAGTTTCAGTTAATGTCCAGGGAGTTGCACCTTACATTAACACTGCCTCTACAGTGGTTCGAAAGAATCTCTACTTGAGGTTGTCTGGTAGATCAGATATCCAGATTACATCCATTTTATTCAAGGTGGACCAGGATTTAGCTATGTGAATTTTCAAATACTTTTCAGTAAGATTTATCTCTCTTCCTATGTATGTAAAAGATTCGACAGATTTTATTGATTCACCTTAGACTATTTATATTCAGACTTATTGGTTGAAGCTTATGAAATCAGCTTTAGAGGCATTGGTATACAGTCCATCATTGGCAGCATTTTCTAGATGATGTAGGAGAACTGTGGCATTGGTAATGTTGCCTGTAGTGATAGCTCGATCGTCTGCATCGTCAATATCTGTCAACGTTTTTGCGGGATATCGATTGATCTAACCGAACTCGTACTAAAACTGACATAAACAGAACATGGCGGGCGTGCTAAATGCTATCTGTCATAACATGTTTTCTTTCTTGAAATAAATCGATTGTATTATAAACTGAATTGAATCGTTGTCTGTTATATTTAACAATATACATATATGTCTTATATATAAAGTACAGTGTATGTGTGTGTGTTTGTACGCGTGTGTGTCCAAGCAACTCCTCCGCTCCCAGTGGTCTGCTTTATAGCGCATTCAAAGGCCCTAGAAAAGTTAGATTTTCGTTGAACTCAGATTTAAGGCTGCCATAATATGCGAAGTTTAAAAATATATATTAATACATTATACTAGCCATTATAGTTGCTGTCATGTTTCAAGGAGAGTAACTCTTATTTTCCTTTTGTATCCAAAATTGCAGTGTACGTTTAATTATAGACTAGCTTAAAAGCCGCCCTATTATAAAAAAATTATTTCATTAATTAATTGTCTTCCATTACTGTTCTTTTATTCAAGGATTGTTTTGATTTTCATATCAAAAATAGTTCTGTTTAATAATATCCTATTATATAGTGCAGAAAAATTTTACTTGGCCTTCAACAAGTTTACATTTACTTATAAAACTTTCCTTAACTATAACAAGACATTTTTTGAATGAAATTTAATTAATTTTAAATTTTTGTTTCAAACATTTCATGTAGTGAATATATCTTACTTTGCAAAGCGATAGTAACTGAGTGAAGCCTTCTAATCTATCTATCTATCTATATATATATATATATATATATATATATATATATATATATATATATATATATATATATAACAGCATTTTTAGGCATTTAAAACAACATGCCTGGCACAATTCCGGAAAATCCTTGTTGAAAATACAACTATACTTAAACATGAAAACAATAAACAAAAACTAAAAAATTCTTGAAGCTATATACATAAAACAGTTGAAACCTAACCTGAACAAAATAAACTATGAAATCTCCACAAATATTCTTAAATGCCTATAATTGGTAACAGAAGCCATTGGTTTATACCAACGGCTTCCCATACTTAATACTTCTCGAATTCACTCTCGCGTGGTCATGTGTGACGTCATGAGCTGCGGTGCGATTTTCGCTTCCAACGTCTTATATGCATGAGTTTATCGTTGCTTGGAAATCTTCCAGGTAAACAGACTATCATCACTTTCTTGTCCGTGTATTGCTTAATATATTGTAATGTAATTGTCATCTTTGAAAGCTTAGATAGGATTAAAAAATATGTATCAATATTGTGATTTTCTTTCATCGTTTAATGATAATGTTATTAAGCTTATCAGACGATATGAAAAGAATTTACATAAAATAAATAGACAACACTTGTCTATATTATTTAATGAAACATACATATATATATATATATATATATATATATATATATATATATATATAATACGTTGGGTCTTTCTTCCTTTTGTTACTCCAAATATTCCATACGATTCACAGCTAATGATGATGGGAAAATTATAGGCTCCAGAAACTACATGATTCCTCATGCTATGCTATGTCTTCACAAGAAACATATCAAAACAAAAAAATGGAGTATTAGCCGTTCTATTCGGTGGATTCTTGTAATTGAAATTGGTGTCCGAGACAAAAGATACATCAAGTTTGCTAGTGTATATATATTTTTTTTTAAAGGGGTTTTAATCGTCCCACTTAGATTATTGGTCCTAATCTTTTTACGGCTTTATGTCAGTTTGTTAATTCTCCATTTTTCAATGTTTATTTCTTCTTCCCCTTTTTATTGTTTTATGCGACAGATCTACTGCCCTCTTTAAAGACGTAACAATCCGTCCAGTTATTTCCCTTTGTTGCTTTCGTCTTCTTTTCATGATTATTTCATTGTTTATTTGACTTTTATTTTATTTTGTTCTGTTCGTCGACTTCCGCTCCATTTAACTTGTCTCTTAGAATTTCATTTCACGGTCTCAATTTCTCCCATCTTATTTTTTATACCCATTTTCCCTCCACTTTTTATGTTATCTCTGATAACACATCTTACCACTCTCAGCTAAGAGTTCTTTTATCCTTTTTCTGTAGCCGGATGCGGCCATTTTATTGTTGTTTATTTATTTGGCTTGACTGTTTTTACCAGTACTGTAAATCCCACTTTACTTTCTTGCTTTCGTCGCAATATTGTGTGTCCTAATTTTATTTTTTCTTAGATCTATCTGCATATCGTTAAAGCTTTTTTGCCTTTCAGTTGCGTTCAGTTCTGTTCTTATTTTCTAAATAAAATCGTCTTTTTTTGTCAAATCAATTTTTCAGTCACCATTGTCGCTATTCTGAGAAAGTGTAAAACAACTAGCGTGAACCAGTCAAAACATGCGACGATATTAACAGGATACAGCAGAAACCCCGCCCACATTTATCTCCCAGAAATACATCGCACATAGTGGAAAGACATGAGTGGCAATGGCGTTTTTCATCTATATGATGTTTTAGCATTATGTGGGAGATATTTCTGAGAGATATATGTGAGAGACATTTCTGCCGCACCATATATATATATATATATATATATATATATATATATATATATATATATATAAATGATTGAAATTATTAGGAGGATTTGATAATTATAATTAAGTAATTCATCAGATCTGAAACCTCAACAGAATGCAGTTTTGTCTGGAAACTTTTATAAGGCAACCACAAAAGACTATAACGATCTATTCAATAAGGACTTACATAAGAACTACAAAAAAGCAAATAACAGTAACCTAAATATGGTCCAGAATATCAATAATAGTAGTAAAAAAATCACTGATAAACTGAAGATCAGTGACAGAGTAGGTAAATTATATGAAAAAGAGAGCTACATAACCTTAAAAGACCACAAACCAGATTTCGAGGCAAATCCGACTACAAGGATAATTAATCCTACAAGACCTGATATAGGAAAAATTAGTAAAATGATCCTTGAAAGGATAAATAAACAAATCAAAGATAAAATAGGCCTCAAACTTTGGATAAATATCGATGTGATAAACTGGTTTACCTGTATAAAATTAAAAAAACAACTGTACACTAATACAGTTCGATATTGAAAATTATTACCAATCAATATCTAAAGAACTGTTCTTGAATGCGTTGGACTTTGCCACCCAGTACATGGATATTACAGAGGATGAAAAGAACATTATTTTAAATGCGAAGAAATCGGTACTGATTCATAATGGGTAAAAAATTCATATGACCACTTTGACATCACAATGGGATCACTAGACTCAGCTGAGTCTTCTGAACTCATTGGTCTTTTTATTTTATACAACCTTACAGCGCACCGTGATATTGATTCAACTGACATTGGTCTATACAGGAACGATGGTCTCATGGTTATTAGGAATTCTACTAACTTCAGAATAGATAAAATTAGAAAGGCATTATATAAAGAATTTAAAATTATGGGTTTAAAAATTACCGTCAGCACTAAAATAAAAAAAGTTAACTTCCTTGATATAACATTAGATTTAAAGAACAATACATACACACCTTATAAAAACCTCAATACGAATCCTTTATGTATACACCCTAAATCAAATCACCCCTCATCTATAATTAAACATATACCTTTATCTATCCGAAAAAGAATTAGTACAAATTCAGCAAATGACAAGATTTTCGACGAACATATTAATTTCTATAATAAAGCTCTAAAAGATAGTGGCTACA
>OZ038485.1:98230549-98265549 GCA_964036315.1 Acanthosepion esculentum | reverse complement strand
ACTGCGTGCATACACCTTATATAATAATAATAATAATAATAATAATAATAATAGCAGAAGGAGACCTGGCCTCCTAAATATGATGGCCCACCATGGTATAGTTATGTTCTAGCGCCCACGAACCAACCTCCACGTATGCGTGAATATAAACTAACTATAATGCTGACACAACGAAAAAATATTGCTAAACCCCATCGGTCGTCAAACGGGTTAACAAGGACCGCGATGCCCAGTGAGGAACCAGACAGGGATAGAAAAATTTGCAATTGGAACAAACTCTACCCAACGAGAACTAGAGGAAAACCACGCCGATGGCACACTATATTCATTAAAAGCAAATCCTACAAAAAGAACAATAAGTAAATGGCCTAGGGTAGAGTATATTGAAGTAATGATAGTAATTTACACTGCTACGATAAACCTGACAACAACAACAATGACCAAAGTCGCCAATAATATCTGGTGAGCAAAACATCTCTCAAAAAGACTAGATATCGATGCCAACAAACCAGCCAATGTCAGGCGTGACATCAGCGGAAAAAGATGAATACCTGACACAGAACTCAAAAGCACCCGAGAAAACATCAAAAATAGATTAATCGTTAACATGGAGGGACTAAATGTCGACAACCCAGAGGAGACACATGTAGAGGAACAAATAGAAACCAGTTGTAATAATCCCTCTGAGGTACACAAGCAAATAGAGGAATATGAGAGAGAAGCAGAGATGACAAAAAACATCCCATATAAATGGGAGAATTTGGGCACCTCGAGGCGGTGTAATGGTTAGCAAGCTTGCCTCGCTAGAACAGTTACGACTGAGTAATGAGTTCGATCCTCACTGGGTGCCCCATACATTCGGCCTTGTGCTTGTGCTACGCTTGGAAAATCAGACTCAATATTTACTATCTCTTCGTCATCATTGAACAGTTGGTATGGCGTTTGCTTGATAACCTAACTGTCTGGGTTTCAATTCTCGGTAGTGGATGCGCACTGCTGATGAGTCCCAAGTATAGGACGAAACGGCCGTCCAGTGCTTTCCGTTGTGGTTTCTTTCAGACTCAATGTATTACTTAATTATATATATATATAATGCCAAAAAGGAAATTATATCGGTCAAAGAGGTACTGAATTCTGTCTCCGGTTTAATAACCATAAAATAAAATCTATTAAAGGCAAAAACGTCGGTTTCACTGTAGCTGCACATTTCAATCAAGCGGCACATGGCATTGATAACGTTAGATGCGTGCTTTTAGCGTTTTCATTTAAGTCCCAACAGGAACGACGAAAGTCTGAATTGAAATACATTTTTAAAATAGATACACACATTCTTGGCTTAAACAGAAATACTCAAAGAAAGCCTTTTACAAATCGGAAACAACTAACCCAAAACTATCAGATCTATTCAGTAATATAACACATGCGGAAAACAAAAATTCTCCGGAAAAGAAAGTTTCACTTTGTTTCTTCTTTATTTTTTATTTCTCGTCTTGTTTAGAAAGGACACGCACACACACACACACACACACACACACACACACACACACACACACACACATATATATATATATATATATATATATATATATATTACAAAGAGTCAATCATACCTTGAATCAATCATCAATATGAATGCGATTATTGGCGAAATCACTTCGCTAGTAGACATAAACATAAGCATTATACTACTGATAAACCTCTGAATGATGAGATCCTCATAAATAAATAAAATGGATATGGTGTATTGTTTTATTTCTGCTAGTACTTTCGAATGCTTCGCGCAATTCATCATCAGGCTTTATTTTCCATCAGAATCAAAACTGGGAGACAATTTAAATGTGTTTACCCAACCGAAAGATGTTTTTGAGTATGAGCTATTTGTAAACGGTTATATGGTTATATATATATATAAGATGTATTTTGACAGCAATAATTCTCTCAAACATGTTTGGCTAAATAATTGGGATAAGTTCTGTCTATCAATTTTTTTAAATAATTCTTTCGAATTTCCGAATTAAATGTTTTATTCTATCCTTAAATTTGACAATTTATTTTAATTTTATATTATTTCTATATTTACGCGACTGCATTTATTTCCGACTTTCTTTCGTTTGTTGGAACCATTTCAAGTCGGTCAAGTTACAAAGTGATATAATGGAATATGCATACACCTGTGTCCCCCCTCACTGGAATATGATTGGCTGGTGTCCGTCATAAATACAGAGGGACATGTAGGTAAGAGAGATTAAGTCTATGACGACGCCCATTGGAATACGCCATTGGCTATCCTATTGGTCTACACCGATTGCCTAAGCATATTAACTGCGACTACGACGATCACCAGTCGATTACTGCTACCTGATAGAATTGTACTACCTGGTTACAGTAGCCAAAACCACTTAGCGACTTCGATCAAATATAGGGTGACCCAAAAAAACGGGAACTTTTTAACAATCCAATAAAACCAAGAGTGACGGAAGAAAAATATTTAATTCATAGTAATTGAAACCTTAAAACATGCCATTTAAGAAACAATGATGGAATTTTCATTTTTTTTTAAATTATGTCCTGTAAATGGCGCCCTCCTGTACGAATACATTCTTGAAATCTGCTGTTGAGACCCCTATTTACTGATGCAACATCTCAGCTGGGATATTGTGAATTTCATTCTTGTTACAAAAATGGCGAAATGTTTACTTGCTCAAGGTCACTGTCTCGCAGTGTTGCCACTTGCTCATGTCTGGCAATACGCACTTCAAAAATTCCCATTTCTTGGGGTCACCCTATATATCCCTTTCCGGGACATATCACAAAGAAAGACTCCAAATTCTGGAGGCTGTTGTAATAAAAGAGAAGCAGACAACATTAAATAAGGTGTCTTTCTCCACAGGGGACCGTATATTGGAGTGTGTTTAAAAAAAATAGAAAATAAAAACAGTTAAAAATTTCAGTTTGTCGGTTTACATGACGTCACATTGAATGACTTGAAATTGATTCCATATTCGTGAGAACGCTGGGATTAAAAAGCAGTTGCGTAAATGTACACGGATCAATTCTTTAACACGAATGTAGATAACATTCGAAAGTACCCGTGAAGAAAATAATATATAATATAACTAAATATGAACTTTGGAAAACTTACACAAAAAAAAAACACAAAACACTTAATTCGGAAATTTGACAAATTAAATATATACATCTCTTTCTCTTTCTCCCCCTCTTTCGCTCTCTCCCTCTCTCTCTCTCTCTCTCTCTCTCTCTCTCTCTATATATATATATATATATATATATATATATATATATATATATATATACATATATATATATATATATATATATATATATATATATATATATATATATTATTAAATATAACAGACAATGAATATCTATTATGTCTGATCATGAGCCGTCCTAATGTTCGAATGTTTGCTTTAATTTCTGGTGAAAATAAAGAGAAAAATTGTCCAACATTTGGATATTTTTTTTATTAAGTTGATCCTAAGCTTTCGGCACACATGACCAACTTAATAGAAAATATCCAAATGTTAGACAATTTTTCTCACGTCTTCCTAATGTTAGCCTCGTCCTTCTTGATGTAGCGAACGGCGGATTCGTTCACGCAAAAATGGTGGGCTACGGCAGCGAAAGTTCTACCTTCCTTCAACATATCCAGAAGTTTCACCTTCTCAGCGATCGTCATCATTCTTCGTTTGCGTTTAGGCTCAGTACCAGCCTTGGAAGAAGCAGCACGCTTGGGAGCCATTGCAGGGGATGAAAACTCAAAGTTCAACGCAAAGAAACAATCATTTCACACACAGCACAGCGTAAAGTAGTACAGTAAACCGCTCGGCGAGAAAGCTTGAAGCGAAATGGCCGTGAGAGAGAGAGAGAGAGAGAGAGAGAGAGAGAGAGAGAAGGTAAGATGCTGCGGATCTGAGCATCGGTGAAAGCACCAATCACAGACCAGATTACAAAATAGAAAGCTGTGATTCATCTTCTCTCTTCATTGCACCAATCACTGCCCGTCTTACAACGCACTTCATCACCGAGATGGTTTGCGTTTTCTCAACAAGAAGGATACGTGGGTACTGTATGCACATCGCATTCTAGATGGTTCTTTTTTGTGATGGGAGTTACAAGTTTAAATACACCTGTATATGTTTTTTGCTATTTTACGCTTGTTTTGTTGTTCTTAGACTAGGAAATAATATTTATTATTAATATTTTAATGGGTTTAATGAAACATTTTAGGTGTTCATATATCGCGATTTTTCTAGAATTTTCCAGAAACTCCGCGATACATTTTCCATATATATATTTTTAAAATCCGCGAAGTCGTGAATCCGCGATAGTAGAACCGCGAATTAGGGAGGGATCGCTGTATAACATTTTTTTGGCAGATTATTTCTATCGCAAATACAAATAAAGTTATACATTTTTTAAAGTGCACACGAACTTTATGGACACCCTGTATATATATATATATATATTAATACATGTCTCATTAAATAATATAGATAAGCGTTGTCTATATATTTTATGCAAGTTTTTTTCATATAGTCTGATAATCTTAATAACATTATCATTAAATAATGAAAGAAAATCACAATATTGATACATACTTTTTTTTATTTAATCCGATCTGAGCTTTCGGCTTACATAAGCCATTATCAAAGATGACAATTACACAATATATAATTACACAATATATAAATGCTGCCTAAATACACACAATATATATATATATATATATATATATATATATATATATATATATATATATATATATATATATATATATATATATATATATTACAATGAATCATTCATACAGAAAACAGATATCGAAGTTAATGATAAAATGGCGAGAATACATCTTCGCAAACAATTTAATAAGAGACATTAACCCCGAACCTGTAAATGAATGTTATGATCCCTGTTTATAAATGTCAGTTGAATAAGGTCTTTTTTTATATATTTACGAGCTTTCATCTGTTCCTACAGATATCATCAGGTAAGAAAATATTTGTTGTTTTATAATCCCATTTATATATATGTTTTATAATTACCAGTAACAATATCACATTTCTAAGAACAAATTTCGGACTCTAAACTACTCTTTCGATGTCCTGTTATTACCTGGAATTATAATAATGTCTCTTAGTAAATTGTTTGCGAAGATGTATTCTCGCCATTTTATCATTAACTTCGATATCTGTTTTCTGTATGAATGATTCATTGTAATATATATATATATATATATATATATATATATATATATATATATATATATATATATATATATATATCTGTATATGTATGTATGTATAAAGGGAAACAAGAGGAAAACTGTGTAGTTTTAGCCAACGGGTTTCGTCCAATGTCGACTTTTTCAAAGTAAAAAACAAAATAAATTCATTGAAACAAAGTAGAAGAATTTCGAAACGATATTGTATATGGTCAGCTGAAAAATTACGTCAATTACTTTATATTTTCCTATTGTTTTTTATTCTTTATAGACATTGTCTTTTTCTATAGGTTAATTCTGAGAAAAAAAAATATATATGTATGTATGTATGTATATATATATATATGTGTGTGTGTGTGTGTGTGTGTGTGTGTGTGTGTGTGTTTGGCATCATTTCCGTATAAATAGATGATACCCATCCACAATTTTGTTGAGTTTCATTGATCCTATTTCCGCGTTATTAATTATAATGAGTTTGTTTCTGTGTCTTAAGAAGTGTTTGTTTTTTTTCTTAAACGTGTCTCTATTGATTAGGATGGAATCCAGTTTAAAATAAGAAAAAATATTAGACTTATCACACGTCTTAATTAAATGTTTTTGTTTTCTCTAAGAAATTTAAGAATGCTTATATTCCAATTCCAGATCATAATTTCTGTTTGGGACAGGTTCACTTTGAGTCCTATTTCTTGGAATACTTGGTAGAATATGTTGATATTCTGTTCCAGATCATTCTTATTCCAGCTATGAATACCTACATTATAAATATATCGCCCTTCATCATCAGTATGTTGGCCTCGAGAAGGAAAACAGAATCCTTGCCTTATAGTGTTAGAGTCGTTTCGAATATGGTATAAAATGCGTCAATGATCATTCCCCATCTTTTCATATCTATACTCATGAATGCACAAGACATTGTCTAAGAAAAGATTAAATAGACTGGGCTTCTCGTTTCCGCCTTATCGTCTTCCTGTTTGTGGTTTGAAATGTTTCCGTACTGAGGTCGTCGCCAGACATGTAAGATTTTGTGGACCGATTAAGTTCCACTATTAGATCAATACATTCAGTTGATTCGAAACTTGAAAGCCGGTTTTTAATGTTGCTAACCAGTTATCTTAAATGTTGGTTTCCATTAAGACGACCAGCAAAGACTACGACAGCCGAAGGACCCTTCCCGCCTCTGCACTTGAAGCCACGAAGACGGCAATATCAATATATGAGATGAAAACGCAAGCATAAATTGGCGGAAATAAATGATACTGTCCACATTTATGGCTATTGTGGATAGAAAACCGCGGTGTCAAAGATATATATGAAAACTCGTTGCAGTAATTCAATTAATATAATAGTTTTTTTTTGTTTTGTTTTTTAATTCTATTTATTGGCAGACGTAAGCGTAACATATGTTACACATATAACGCTGTATTGAAGGCATCTTCAGAAAAAAATAAACTGAAAGCACGATTCTACTTTGGAAACGATGACAAGAAGAAAAGATCTGCCATTAACTGTAAGAATATAGAAAATATTCTTGTCAGAAAAAATAATGGCCGAAACAGTGACATATATATGAAGCTAGTCAATATCAAACAGATGCAGAAATGTAACTATCTAGATAGTAAGGTAATAGAAGATGGTACAATAATGGAAGATGGTACGGTAATGGAAGATGGTACAGTAATGGAAGATGCGTGTGAAAATGAAGGATGCTTTGCAGAAGGTAGGTAGCGTATCAAGGGAATGCAATAAGTTTTAGAGAAAATAGAAACAACATCCGAAAGAGACTGTTGAAATGTTTAGGCGCCTAATGAGGAAAGAGAGCTTGGAAAGTTTGACACTCACAGGACATACTGAAAGCAAGAGGGACAGATGAAAAGAGCGAATAACCTACCTAACGAACTTGTGGCAATGGGTAGCAGATAAGGGTTTAAGGGATAAAGCAAAAGGACAACATTTACTAAGAGCTACACAGGACAGGGAAATGTGGAGAGCCATGATCGCCAACATGATGAAGGAACATGGGACAAGAAGAAGAAGAAAAAAAGAAGAATGAGGAGGAAGAGGAGGAGGAGGAGAAGTTGGAGGAGAAAGAAGAAGAGGAGTCGAAAGAAGAAGAAGCAGCAGGAGGTGGAAGAAAAAGAAGAGGAGGAGGAGGAATAATAGGAGGAGGGAGAGGAAGAAGAAGGAGGAGGAGAAACAAAAACAAGAAGAAAAAAGGAGGAGGAGGAGGTGAAACAAAAACAAGAAGAAGAAGAACAACAACAACAAAAAGAAGAAGAAGAAGAAGAAGAAGAAGAAGAAGAAGGAGGAGGAGGAGGAGGAGTTCGAGGAGAAAGAGGAACAAAGAGGAGGCGAAAGAAGAAGAAGAGGAGGAGGAGGAAGAACAATAGGAGGAGGAGGAGGGGGAAAGAAGAAGAAGGAGGAGGAGGAGAAACAAAAACAAGAAGAAGAAGAAAAAAAGAAGAAGAAGGAGGAGGAGGAGGAGGAGAAAGAGGAGAAAGAGGAACAAAGAGGAGGCGAAAGAAGAAGAAGAGGAGGAGGAGGAGGAAGAAGAATAGGAGGAGGAGGAGGAGGAGGAGGGGAAGAAGAAGGAGGAGGAGGGGAAAGAAGAAGGAGGAGGAGGAGGAGAAACAAAAACAAGAAGAAGAAGAAAAAAAGAAGAAGAAGAAGAAGAAGAAGAAGAAGAAAGTTTAGATTTCTGGAGATGAATTTATCAAGGGAGAACAGAAGACCTGAAGCGAAAGATGGAGTTCTATCGACAAATGTGGAGAATGATTGAAAAAAAAAATGACAAGAAAACTACTCCAATTTCTTTCTTTCTTTCTTTTAAAAAAAAAAGACCGTTTTTAAAGCATTGATTATTTTTTCCCTCCAGTAAGGTTTTCAAATTTTAACAACATCAATGAATACAATTAAAAAATTGCATCACTTTGTGGCGACTTGACGCGAAGAAATCGTTAAATTAGTTGACCATTACTACTAAGTTCGATTCTAATTTATGTGTTCCGTAATTATGGCCTTGTGCCATACTAGGCTAGATCTAGTAACTATTTGTAGATCGCCTCCTGTAAAGTGAGAATTATTAAACTAGTCGGCAAACGATTCTTGAGCTCAATTCCCGCAGCTATCCCCAGAAATGACACCGCATGTCCAGCTGCCAAAGCAAAAGTGCTGTGTTTGGGGCTAGAGAGCCTGACGGAGCCCATCCCTTTTTAGGCTGGTTTTGAATGGTGAATTATCTTGCTAGTTGGCAAGAGAAGCCGTTCTATGTTGCTATTTAACCCATAGTTGGAAGAAGATTAATTCTTTTGCGAAGGCTATTAGCGCGAAGAGATCGGAACGGATAATGCAGGTATTAAACTCGGCACGCCGAATTCAGTTTCTGCGCGGATATGTGGTAGTTGTTCATAAAGAAAAAAAACCCACTGACAATGTCCCTTTAAATATGATTAGAATACTTTCAGAACGAGAAATACAAATACAGAGGGGCGTATACCTGTTTCCTGGACTACACTAAAACAATTAATTCGGTATGTCATGAAGAACTATTTCCACTGCTAGGGAAATCCAATTTATTTAGGATATATATCACAATAATATAGAATATTTACTGGGTGAATATCACCATCATACAGATAGAAAATAAATTAAACAAGTACAAAATCGATAGAAAGACGTATAAATCAAGGATGAGGCCTCACTCTAGATTTATTAAATATTTATCGCATAGTACGGAGGAGGCACGGTGGAGTAATGGATAGCGGCTTGGGTTGAGTTCGAATTCCAGTCGAGCCCTTGGGAAAGGTATGAATCTTCTTCCCTATCCCCACACCATCCCAGCTATGAGTAAAAAGCAGGACAGACCGGGTTCTATAGCTTTGGATGGAAAGAAAATGGCAACCTACTGCGGGAAAATATCTGCCTCGTCAGTCATCTATCGAAAGGTATATGATCACCTGACCGAGTATCACGCATGGCAGATAACTGACTGATAGCATAGTACAAAACCTCCTACATGATGGAACTTCTGTGGGGTGATGAGGCAACCACACTCTACACTCTTTCTTTGCAAGCACAGGAACGGAAGCAATCAAGAACGTTATAACGTGGTGTGCAGAAGCAATAGTGGTCAAGGTCTATGTGTGCCAAGCGGCTTAACTCTGCGTACTTTAGCTCCGTTACCATAGCAACTGCCCCGTATACTTCTGAACAGACCTCGTGTATTATATATATATATATATATATATATATATATATATATATATATATATATATATATATATATATATATCGGTTTTGTAGTGCGTATTCAATTTATGTAACGTAAATCATTCAAACGAAAAACAAATATTGAAGCTAGTTATATGGCGAGAATCACTCTCACAAACAATATTTAATAATAAATTATAACCAACTTCGAATCTTTTAATGAAGGGTGTGATCCTTGTTCATAAATTCCGGGCTTATCTGGTCTTATTTTTTTGTACGAGCCGACTTTAACAAAAACACACTAATATGTCCACCTGAGGATGGTCGTTCGAAACGACTGAAAGCCGGCTCGTACAAAAAAATAAGACCAGATAAGCCCGGAATTTATGAATAAGGATCACACCATTCATTAACAGATTCGAAGTTGGTTGTAATTTATTATTAAATATTGTTTGTGAGAGTGATTCTCGCCATATAATTAGCTTCAGTATTTGTTTTTCGTTTGAATGATTTACGTTATATATATATATATATATATATATATATATATATATATATATATATATATATATATATATGCACATTTCATTAAAAACCACTGACAAGGTGCTTTTATTTAGTTTTTTATATAATTTATCGTGCGATCTAATAATGTTTTTCTTTTCAGATGATAAATTATATAAAAACTGTCCGAATGTTCTTTTTATCCGAGCGCTTTCGGCTATACATTTAGCCATTTTCAAGGATTATATTTCAACTGTTAGAATTAGAAATAGTTTGTTATATGTATGTTTTATAAAATGCAAATGCATCCACATGCAAAAAAAGGCTAAAAATAATGGAAGCCTTATTAATAAAAACAAACAAACCAACACTTAATAATATTAACTTTGAACATGGACATAATATCTTGACCGTGTTTTGAAACAAAAAAATGCAACATTTTATAAAACATACGCTCTATCTCTCATATTGAGAACTTTATCCCATAAATATAGCTCACTTTAAGACTATATTTCTTCATATATATATATATATATATATATATATATATATATATATATATATATATATATATATATACATATATATACTTTGAATATTGCTGTCACAGGCTGTATATTTATACATTCTTGATAAAATACAAAGAATCAGCAATATTATTAGTCCTGACCTAGCATCCTGGGTTTCAGTCATTTTCCTATCGCGGCAATGTAACTTCTCTGTGCCTTTTATAGAAATATTCCCATGGTAATTATTCGGATAAACTCTACACTATGGGATCTAGAATTTATGAATTTAAGCGCAATACTAGATTGGCGGAAAGGTCCCACCAATTTTATGCTGAATTGGCGAAATGTAACCGTAAGTTCTATGCTAGCAGTATATTTTCTCGCACTTATAGATTGTGGAATTCTCTTAAGGCTCCGTGCATTCCAGTCAACATTGATCTTGAAAAAATTAAATGCAATGTCAATCGTTATCTACTGTCTTCTCGACCACTTTTCTATTGTTTTGTCTCCTTAATAATGTTTTGTTTTGTTTTTGTTTTTTTGCTTTGCTGCCTTGCATGGGGTTGATATGATTTTAAAAAAATAATAAATACTGGGTTTTATTTAATGAGTTAACTGAATTCCAAGAAGGATTTATTGCGTTGTCACCAAATTCGCTATCTATGTACCCACAAAATCGGGACTAGCATTTAAATCTCCGCCGACGCACTGCATAATTAGAAGACTTAATGCAAGAATGAAATTGCTAATCGGTAACGGGAAGGTCAACAATGGAAAACAAAAATGCCATTCCTTTTTGCACCTCCCCGCCCCCAAGTTACCAGTTAGCCGACTTATTAGTATCGCTCTCAGAAAGACGATTAAATGTGAATACGCAATTCTTTTCGAAATGGAGCGGCTACGCATACGCAGTGTACTGTGTCCAAGTCATTTTAAATTCAACCCATCTCGCGCCCAAAACACCGCCTAAGCAACCACCCACCCGACTTGACCCCCACGGTCTGAAAGACTTTTGGAGCGTCTTATTTACAACGTTGCGAGTTGTTTACAGCGGACAGAAGACGGACGAGGAGGCGATTAACAATGAAGAAAATATTGACGACAATGATCGCAATCAGGAAGCGGGTTAAGAGAAATCTCGCTTTACGATTCAAATGCCGAATCGTGTTTCATCAACAACAAATTGCTGACTGGATTGTAAATGACCAATAAACAGCCGACACGTAATTAAATTCTCCTCTCCCGATTGACGAAGAGTAAAATCAGTGTCTTCTGCAGTTTCGTAAGTGAAATGGCTGAAGGAGAACCAGTGGAGAAGGGGGGCTCAGAAATTTGAACTAACAAACAGATGGTCATCTGACTCAGGTTTTATAACATCCCCATTAAAATGAATTTTCCTTTTTTTGTTAAATTTTCAGATTTTTCTTCTTTTTTTTTGTATGTGTATTATTATTATTATTATTATTCTATTATTGTTTTTGTTGTTGTTGTTGTTGTTATCATCATCATCATCATCATCATCATTATTATTATTATTATTATTATTATTATTATTATTGTTTTTGTTTTGATTTTTTTTCCTTTGATATCTGGCGTTTACACATTTCTTTCCGGGTCCCGCCCAGGGACCTAAGGTTAGAAATGGCATCATGAAAACTTTCCACTGACAAAAAAAAAAAAAAAATTACATAGATAAAGTCGTTTGTAAAGTGTGGGCTGTACTTGTCTGAACAATTTTTTGTATCTCATTTAAGGAATGGACGTCTAGGAATCCCTTCAATTAGCCTCGTGGAATCTTTTCCAACCAATCCGAGGGCTCCAACTACAACAGGGATTGTTGATGTTCCCATGTGCCACATTTCTGAGATTTCTATTTCAAGGTCCTTGTGTTTTGACTGCTTTTTGAATATCTTCAAAGATCCATTGCAGTCTGCAGGGACTGCCATATCAATAAGGAGGCACTTATTATTATTATCATTATTATTATCATTATTATTATTATTATTATTATTATTATTATTATTATTATTATTGTTGTTGTTGCTATTGTTATTATTATTGTTTTTATTCTCTTTGATTTCTCGTGTATATTCATCTCTCTCCGGATTCCAATATATTTTCCACTGACCATTTTTTGAGGGGGGAAAATACACCTAAAATCACACACATATTACATAGATAGAGGTGTGGGCTGTACTCCTGTGTACAATTTGTTGGATTTCTTTAAGGCATGGGATCATCCCTTCAATGGGTCTATTGGAATCTTTTCCAATCAGTCCGAGGGCTCCAACTACAACTGGATGGGGTTGGTTTCCTCATATGCCACATTTTTGAGATTTCGATTTCAAGGTCCTTGTACTTTGACAGTATTTTGAAGATCTTCAAGGATAGATTACAGTCTTCAGGGACTGCCGTGTCTATAAGAAGGCACATTTTGTTTTTGCGGTTTCTGATCACAAAGTCTGGGTGATCAGCTTTAATTGTTCAGTCTGTGTGTATTGTAAAGTTCCATAAAATTGTTACAGGTCCTATGACTGTAACTGGGTCTAAGAGTTGTCCATACCAATTTCTTTGCGGTTTCCTTTCAGTAAAAGTTGCAAATTTCCCAATGCAGATATTGGCCCACTCTTTCATGTCGGGTTTTATATTCAGTGGGTGTCAATATATTGCAACCTGATACAAGAAGACCAATTGTTTCAGGGTATTTATCGCAGAACCATTTCGCATTTTGGGCTAACATAGTTTCTCAGTATGTGTTTTTGTTAATTTCTAGTTAGCAAGCATTGGTCATGTGAAACAATTCAGCTTTTAACCCTGTACTTAGGATTCAGCTTTTAACCCTGTACTAAGTAGCCACTGATGGGTACAGGGTTTGTATACATCAACTTGTTTGGTGCGGGCAGAATATTGACCGTTAAGATGTTTACCCTGCCATCGTTTAGACGATTGCATTTACCTTTGCTTCCTTTTTTAAGGTTTTTGCAGCTGCAGTAGGTGTATTTTTATTGTTGTTATTATAATTATCATTGTTGTTATTATTATTGTTTTATTTCTTTTCATTCCTAGTGTGTACTCATTTCTTTCAGGGTCCTGCCCAGAGACCTAAGTTCAGAAATGGCATCATGACATTTTCCACTGGGCAATTAAAAAAAACATATTTTACATAGATAAAGCCCTTCATAAGGTGTGGGCTGTACTCGTGAAAACAATTTAAAAAATTTTTTTTTAAGGCATCACCTTCCAAGAATCCCTTCACTGAATCTACTGGAATCTTTTCCAAACAATCCGAGTGCTCCAACTAAAACAGGGATTGTTGATGTTCCTAAGTGCCACTTTTTTGAGATTTCGATTTCAAGGTCCTTGTATTTTGATAGCTTCTTGAAGATCTTAAAAGATTCGTTGCAGTCTGCAGGGACTGCCATATCCCTAAGGAGGCTTTTTTTTGTTTGCCGTCTCTAATACCAATGTCTTGGCAATTAGCTTTGATTGTTCTGTCTGTGTGTCTTGTGTAGTCCCATAAAATTGTAGCAGGCCCCCTCTCCATAACCGGGTCTGGGTGGTGTTCATACCAATTTCTTTCAGTTTCCTTCCCGTAGAAGTTGCAGATTTTCCAGTACAGATATTAGCCCACTTTGTCATGCCGGGTTTTATATTCAGTTGGTTGCCAATACCGTGAAACCTAATACAAAATGATCAATTGTTTCTGGATATTTATCACAGACTCTGCATTTTGGGCTAACACAATATTTTAGTATGTGTGCTTGATAATTTCTAGTTAACACGCATTCTTCCTGTGGGATCATCATCATCATCATTATTATTATTATTATTATTATTATTATTATTATTATTATTATTATTATTATTTTCCCTTTGATTTATGTTGTATACTCATTTCCCTCCGAATCCCAAACAGAGCTAAGGTCAGAAATGGCTTCATGATATTTTCCACTGATCCTCGTTGTAAAAAAAACTAACATCACACATTTTACATAGATGAAGCTCTTCATAATGTGTGAGTTGTACTCTTTTTTGTTTCTTTAAGCCATGAGATCCCTTAAATGAGGCTCTCGGAACCTTTTTCCATTTCAATCGGACGACTCCTACGACAACTGAAAACATTGATGTCCTTGTGTGTCACATTTTTTAGATTTCTACTTCAAGATCCTTGTTTTTTGTTAGTTTTTTGAAGATCTTCAAAGATGAAAATTATTACAGTTTATTATTAGTTATTATTATTATTATTATTATTATTATTATTAGGCATTATTATTATTAGAAAGACCCGTGAAAATTTCACGGTTTTCTTATTTAAATTTTCTGATGAATCTTAATTCTGAAGTTAATGATTAAGTAAGCTGATGGCGAATTTTTACAATAAATATGCATAGAATGTCCCATCGTTAAATATTTGAGCTTAAAAAATTTAACAAAATATTGCAACAACAATTATAAACGTGAATGCTGATCATCATTTTAAGAAGTAAGGGGCTACAAATAAAAAGAAAAATTAAATTAAATTTTTCCATTTCACGTTCTTTCTTTCTTTCATTTTCTCACTGAAACCAACTAGTGGCTTTTGTTTTTCTACGGAACAGTTCATTATTTATGAGATCTTACAAGCATTTCTCTTAAGAATCATTTTAAAATAATTCATAAGACCACATTATTTTATTTATAGTAACTGGATTTTAGACAATTGTCTTACACTGTTTCTGTCTTTCGATACTCTGCAGAATTCGCTTTTATTGGGTCGCCTTTGTTTCTGTCTTTTGTTTAGGATCAAAGTGTAGTATCTGTTCTCAGATCGCTCGCTTAATGATCGCCTTTTGGCTAAGATTCGATCACTGATACATGCCTGGCACAGGGATTCGTCCCTGCGCTGGTAGTATCGCGGCTACGTCTAGCTCTGACCAGCTCTGACCAGCTTGGACCAGCTAGGACCAGCCAAGACCACCGAAGACCAGCTATGACCAGCTTGGACAAGCTAAGACCAGCAAAGTCCAGCGCCCCGGGTGGAAACACTCGGGTCCCCACGTTAAAAACCGACCTTGTGCCACAACCTGACTCAGTGGGGGGGGGTCAAGTAGATATCAAGTGTAGTATCTAACCTAAGGCGGATAAACTACATCTCACCACTCAGTTTTGTCTCTGTCTGCGGAAAGAGTGCAACTGAAAATATTACTGAGAGGTACCCGATCTCGGGAAAAAAACAGCTGCCCGCGGAAGTACCTCCCTCATTGAACTAAAGATCGGTAAAGGATCGGTAGTAATTATGATGTCAGCACAACCGACGGTTGCGGAGGCTAGGCTACTTTTGGACTTTGCCTGGGTGAACGTGTCCAGACTCCCCATTGTGTGACACCTGGTGGGACGGCAAGAATATACCATCGCTTCTCAGCCTTTTGGCTGAGATTCGATCACTTGATACTGACCTAGCACAGGGCTCCGGCCATATGCTAGGGGTATCGCGGCTATGACTAGCTTGGACTAGCTATGACAAGCAAAGACCAGCTATAACAAGCCAAGATCAGTTATGACTAGCTTAGACCAGCTCTGACCAGTTTGGACAAGCTATGACCAGCTTAGATCAGTGGCCCGAGTGAAAACACTCGGGTCCCCACGTTAAAAACCGACCTTGTGTCACAACCTGACTCAGTGGTGGTGGTGGGGTGGTCAAGTAAATCTCGCTTCTCGGCCTTTTGGCTAAGATCAAAGTGTAGTATCTGTTCTCAGATTACTCGCTGAATGATCGCCTTTAGGCTGGGAGCGGTCACCGATACAGGCCGGTCGCAGGGATTCGTCCCTGCGCTGGTAGTATCATAGCTAGACTAGCTAAAGCCAAAGCTAAAGACCAGCTTGGACAAGCTATGACCAGCTAAAGCCAAAGCACTGCGGCCCGGGTGAAAACTCGGGTCCATTCCCCCTCCCGTCCCACGTTAAACCCCGACCTTGTGTCACAACCTGACCGTGTGGGAGGTCAAGTAAATCCCCGGCCTTTTGGCTAAGATCAAAGTGTAGTATCTGTTCGCAGATTACTCGCTGAATGATCGCCTTTAGGCTGGGAGCGGTCACCGATACAGGCCGGTCGCAGGGATTCGTCCCTGCGCTGGTAGTATCATAGCTAGACTAGCTAAAGCCAAAGCTAAAGACCAGCTTGGACAAGCTATGACCAGCTAAAGCCAAAGCACTGCGGCCCGGGTGAAAACTCGGGTCCATTTCCCCTCCCGTCCCACGTTAAACCCCGACCTTGTGTCACAACCTGACCGTGTGGGAGGTCAAGTAAATCCCCGGCCTTTTGGCTAAGATCAAAGTGTAGTATCTGTTCGCAGATTACTCGCTGAATGATCGCCTTTAGGCCGGGAGCGATCACTGATACAGGCCGGTCGCAGGGATTCGTCCCTGCGCTGGTAGTATCGGGGCTACGTCTGACTAGCTATGACAAGCTAGGACCAGCCATGACCAGCTATGACTAGCTAAGACCAGCTCTGACCAGCTTGGACAAGCTAAGACCAGCTAAAGCACTACGGCCCGGGTGAAAGTTCGGGTCCACTCCCCCTCCCGTCCCACGTTAAACCCCGACCTTGTGTCACAAACTGACCGTGTGGGAGGTCAAGTAAATCCACGGCCTTTTGGCTAAGATCAAAGTGTAGTATCTGTTCGCAGATTACTCACTGAATGATCGCCTATGGGTCCGGGATTCCTTCTACGATACAGGCCGGCGGCAGGGATTCGTCCCTGCGCTGGTAGTATCGTGGCTACGTCTGACTAGCTCTGACCAGCTTGGACAAGCTAAGACCAGCTATGACTAGTTAAAGCCAAAGCACTGCGACCCGGGTGAAAACTCGGGTCCATTCCCCCTCCCGTCCCACGTTAAACCCCGACCTTGTGTCACAACCTGACCGTGTGGGAGGTCAAGTAAATCCACGGCCTTTTGGCTAAGATCAAAGTGTAGTATCTGTTTGCATCATTTTAATCTGATCCTCCATCGCTCGACTTCTGTCTTCTCTTCTTTCTTCCTTTCGTTTGCTTTCTCATTGCAGCCAAGTAGTGTCTTTTCTCCTAATTTCCACGCCATCAAAACGGAATAGTCCATTATTTATGAGGTGTTTGCTTGGTATAACGGTCGTGCTAACTAACAAAGGGATGGACAGTCACAATTATAATAGGATTATTATTACTGCTTTTTATAAAGTTCCCAAATTATGTTTGAGACAACGTTTCAGTGGCAACCAATCAACTCTAGAAAATTAATCCTTTACTTCGTTTTAACTATTCTTGAGTACTTGTTTATTTGTTGTTGTTTTGTTTTTTTCACATGATGCTTTATTTTTTATTTAATTACAGCTCTTAATAATCTCTTTCGTATGCTTTTAATGTCATTATTATTTCTATTCGGAATGTGAAACATTAGGAATTTGGGCGTGACTGGAAATTCGTTATAAAAATCTCTTAAAAATTCAATATCCGAGCCCGTCTTGAATTTCAGTGATAATTTATGAACTTTTTAAAAGATGAAAATATAAATGCTTTTATTATCTTTAATGGAAATTCAAAACTTAGTAAGCCCTATTTAGATAAACAATTTAAATCATATATGAAAGCCTTGGGGATATAAAAATAGTTTTATTGAATTACAACAGCCTTTTGTTGCAAAAATACTTCCTCTTTTCTATCCGTCAGGGGTAAGACGTTAAACTACATCAGCGTCCTGGGTAAGACGATAAACTACCCGCAGCAGCAAGGCCTCTGATCAGGAGGTTTTGAGTAGCGTGGAACCACCTCTTAATTTCTGGTGTTCCCAGGTCCACCATGGCCCGTGGTGGTAGCACCTGTTAGGGTCCCAGCTATGGGCAAATATTTAACATATTACCAGCAATACTTTTGGGGAAAAAAATTATTACCAGCAATACAATTTTGAAGGAAAAATATTACCAATAAAAAATTTTTGACAAAACAAAATATTACCAGCAATAAAAAATGTTGCCGGCATTAAATAACCCATTGAGGTTGATACGCCTTAAAACAAAATAAACCAAACCAATCTAAACCAAAGAATACATATTCTGTTCATACGAATCTATCCTAAAAATGTTGTCGGCATTAAATAACCCATTGAGGTTGATATACCGTAAAACAAAATAAACCGAACCAATCTAAACGAAAGAATACATATTCTGTTCATACGAATCTATACTAAAAATGTTGTCGGCATTAAATAACCCATTGAGGTTGATAGGTCGTAAAACAAAATAAACCAAACCAATCTAAACCAAAGAATACATATTCTGTTCATACGAATCTATACTAAAAATGTTGTCGGCATTAAATAACCCATTGAGGTTTATATGCCGTAAATCAAAATAAACCTTTGCTAATTTTTTTAATCTTAAATTAAGGCCCGTTACAAATTTGTATTGTAATTTTTTTTTTGACCTTCAAATCTGAAGGGAATAGAAGTCCAGAAACATGTATCGATCTTGAATCATATATATATAACTTTAAAAATCAGGTCAGTTGAATCTACTACCTTGGTTTCAACCTTACGGTATCCTCAGGCGATTTTTATCAAATGACTTTTTAACGCTTATTTTTTGTTAGAGACTTACGACCGCTATATTATTTTGTAATGAATAAATAAACAAACAAACGACGTTGGGTGTAATAGAAAAAGAGGAGTAGGGCGTGTTGGTGAAGAAGAAAAAGCAGCGGCAGCAGCAGCACTTTAATGACAGTTTCCTGGTCTGATTCAACTCTAACCATTAACCTTTATATATATATATATATATATATATATATATATATATATATATATATATATATAGTCCAGAGCAGATAACATTAGAAATATTTTAGAGTTCCATGAAAATAACTGGATACAACGTTCAAAAACGCACTATCCAGCCGGGCTTAACCATAAATTTATTAATATAGATAATATTAATATATATCCCTACAAATCAAAACCTACCCACATTTCTCACCCACACAAGACAGACATGCTGACGGAGGTGTTAATACACACAACCGCACGAATATACACACTTACACACTTCATACTTACTCCCTAATGAACCAAATGATAACACACACCCATAGTAATATAAACGCTTACACACATCATACTCACTCACTCCCTAAGAACTAAATAACACACACATAACAGAGACATATCCCCTTTCAAGGAACCAATAAAACTGTCAAAATGACCAAGGGAATTCAGAGAAGCATGAATCCATCCAGCTCTTATCTTAAATAACAACTTAAAAGAGACTGTTTGACCAACACAAAGACTGGCCAAAATTCATGATAAAAAATTAAAAAAAAAAAACAAATGAAAACTACAGAGAAAAGTTCATTTTCTACATCAAGACATTCATTTCTGTAGTTCACTGCTACCAGCAAGCAGAAAATTATTTTTCTCCTGATGATGGCCATGTTGGCCGAAACTAGTCGAGGAATCTAAATGAAATAATAATAAAAACGAGAGAATATTAATATTCAACCCAGTGTGTCTGAAGATTTTCATTTTTTTTAATTTTTTATTATTCAAAACATATATATATATATATATGTGTGTGTGTGTGTGTGTGTGTGTGTGTGTGTGTGTGTATGTGTGTGAGTGTGTGTTTGCGTGTATGTATGTGTGTGTGTGTATGCATGCTTGCATGTGTGTGTATGTGAAGATTTTAATTTTTTAATATTTTTATTGTTCAAAATACACACATATATATATATATATATATATATATATATATATATATATATATATATATATATAGTCCACGGTTTTATCTTGTATATCATAGGGTGTAGCCAAATGTGCGCCATATGCTGGACAAGTCATGAAAGAAATGCGTTTAACATTCAAAGTTCATGCGAAAGGCGGATTAAGGACAGGCGACAGGGTGTCTCCTTGAAAGATCAGTCAGGCAGCTAAGTGTCGTACGGGATACGCGTTTGGGCGATCATGTACCTTTCAATACATAAATGACGAGGCAGTAGTTTGCCAATTCTTTCTGCGGTAGACCGGTTGCCAACCAAGGCTAAAGAACCTATTCTCTCCTGGTATTCAACCCATAGTTGGCGGGAGAGAAGAGATGGGTTCATACCTTTCCCAAGATTATTTGTGTGTAAGTGGATCTAACGAACTCGACTGGAATTCGAACTCAGTTTTCTGATCCAGATTCCCTTACACCATAACTCACTCGTCGAGTATTCAAAAAAAACTGGAAAGGGCAATGCATTTGGTTTGATTTAGGTATAATTTAGTTTTCCGAACATTCATACTATATTTTAATGAAATTTACTATTACCGAGGCGACTTTATACATTTTCAAACCATGAATAATTGAAGAGTGTGACACACTATCCAACGGTTTACGGTATTCGATCCAAGCTGTGCTGAGGCTTCTCACTTTTTTCCTGCAATTTTCCAGTATCACTTTATTTATTAGTAGGTCAATATTTAATTAGTAGTTCAATATTTATTAGTAGTTATTTATTAATAGTTCAACATTACGAAACTCTTCGACAGGATCCTTTTATTTATTAGTAGGTGAACGAAAGAAATGATAGATAGATAGATAGATAGATAGATAGATAGATAGATAGATAGATAGATAGATAGATAGATAGATAGATAGAAAAAAGTCATAGATATATAAAAAGAAAGAAATGATAGATAGATAGATAGATAGATAGATAGATAGATAGATAGATAGATAATCAACAGACATAGATAGATAGATAGATAGATAGATAGATAGATAGATAGATAGATAGATAGATAGATAGATAGAAAATAGTCATAGACATATGAAAAGAAAGAAATGATAGATAGATAGATAGATAGATAGATAGATAGATAGAAAAAATCATAGACATATGAAAAGAAAGAAATGGTAGATAGATATATAGATAGATAGATAATTTCCATAGACATACATACAGATAGATAGATAGATAGATAGATAGATAGATAGATAGATAGATAGATAGATAATTTCCATAGATAGATAGATAGATAGATAGATAGATAGATAGATAGATAGATAGATTTTATTTTACCCGTTTTTGGTAGGAGATATTTAATACATTCACTGATCCTTTCTGGAATTTCATTGGGATTATTAGCATTGCTAAAGTTTGTGCAAGAGTCTGATAGAACCAAAAGTTGGGTACCTTGTTAATTCCTGGTGATTTCCATTTTGGGGATTTTGTTAAAAGTTGCTTGACATTATTCTTGGTAATTATTATTATTATTATTATTATTATTATTATTATTATTATTATTATTATTATTATTATTATTATTCATCTATTTTTCATGCGTACACCAGATAATTGGCGGGTTAATTTATGTAAATCAGAAAGAGGGCTGTTCGGAGAAGTCACCCCTGGCGGGCGCCTGAGTTGATCACCAGGCACTCGGAGGACTGGCCGTTAATAACTACCGTCAGCGATGGGCCATACTGAGTAGACTCCTGTGCCTGGAAGAGAGAGCATAATGCGATGTGACCAATAGTTTGAACGTGGCCTACTCGCTCAATCCGTCGGGTACCATAACTTCCAATTTCATGCTATATATATGGTGGTGGCATACACGAGCGCATGCGCCTGCGCAAACAAACAATAAGGCCTATACATCACCAGTGGTGATATTTGAAAAATGTAGTGGTCTTAAATAATTCTTGACGATAACATGCTGCTGGCTCCCATTATCCAATAGAGGTACAAATTTCTCATGAAGCGAGTTTGTTTACTTGGATATCGATCTGAAGGATAGTTTAATCATTTCATCTTTTTTTTTTGTTTTTTTGTTTTCCCCTAAACGGTGATCAAATCATTGGCACTTTCATTTAATCTTCAAACGAAATTGCTCTGGAGATGGGAGACGAAATACGATAACAAAAGTTCTCATATCAGATGTCCGAGACTTCCATTGTATGGTACCTGTGTGCGTGTGCGTGTCTTTGTGTGTGTATATCCGCACGTGCGTGTGTTTTGGAAATCTTAGTGCATATACACCTACTTGAAAAGAGACAGCGAACAGATGAGTGAAAACAAATATGTAAAAGAATATACTTCGTTTTTTGTTGGTAAACAAAACAGATAGATAGATATGATAGACAAAGATAGACAGATAGATAGATTGATAGATAGATGAACAGTCATAGACATATGAAGAGAAAGAAATGATAGAGAGATAGTTATTTTAAGACATTTTTATATTTAACATTCTTTTTATAGATTCAAATATTTAAGTAAATCCTCTGTTGATAATAAACAACATTTACTGGACGGAATGCCCGAGAAATTTTCATAGAAAATATTCGACCTCCGACAGGATTCGAACCTGTATCCTATACGGAACCGTCATATAGCCTGAAATAGATAGATAGATAGATAGATAGATAGATAGATAGATAGATAGATAGATAGATAGATAGATAGATAGATGAACAGTCATATACATATGAAAAGAAAGAAATGATAGATAGATAAATAGATAGATAGATAGATAGATAGATAGATAGATAGATAGATAGAGAGATGAACAGTCATATACATATGAAAAGAAAGAAATGATAGATAGATAGATAGATAGATAGATAGAGAGATGAACAGTCATATACATATGAAAAGAAAGAAATGATAGATAGATAGATAGATAGATAGATAGATAGATGAACAGTCATAGACATATGAAAAGAAAGAAATGATAGTTAGATAGATAGATAGATAGATAGATAGATAGATAGATAGATAGATAGATGAACAGTCATAGACATATGAAAAGAAAGAAATGATAGATAGATAGATAGATAGATAGATAGATAGATAGATAGATAGATAGATGAACAGTCATAGACATATGAAAAGAAAGAAATGATAGATAGATAGATAGATAGATAGATAGATGAACAGTCATATACATATGAAAAGAAAGAAATGATAGATAGATAGATAAATAGATAGATGAACAGTCATAGACATATGAAAAGAAAGAAATGATAGATAGATAGATAGATAGATAGATAGATAGATAGATAGATAGATAGATAGATAGATAGAGAGATGAACAGTCATAGACATATGAAAAGAAAGAAATGATAGATAGATAGATAGATAGATAGATAGATAGATAGATAGATGAACAGTCATAGACATATGAAAAGAAAGAAATGATAGATAGATAGATAGATAGATAGATAGATAGATAGATGAACAGTCATATACATATGAAAAGAAAGAAATGATAGATAGATAGATAGATAGATGAACAGTCATAGACATATGAAAAGAAAGAAATGATAGATAGATAGATAGATAGATAGATAGATAGATAGATGAACAGTCATAGACATATGAAAAGAAAGAAATGATAGATAGATAGATAGATAGATAGATAGATAGATAGATAGATAGATAGATAGATAATCAGACATAGTCTCGTCATTTAATGTAGTTTTGAAGATTTCCTTTTCTAATCTTCGATGTGATTGGGAAAATGACCTGATTCTTCAATGCTGGTGCTGAACGAAGGACTGTGTGCTTAAATTTCAATACAACACTTTGGAGAGTGAAAATAACAGGATATATGTCGGGTTTAAAAGATTGGAAGGAAGAGGTTCTTGTAACGAACATTAATCTCGCTATAACGCGAGTTGCGGTGAGATTAAGGAAGCAAAGCGAGTGAGAAATTAAGGATTAGGAAACAAAATGAAACAACAATTCCCTTTCTCAAAGATTTCTAAATCGCACCTCATTACGTATGCGAGAAATTCGGCTTTCCATTCTCTAACGAGAGAAGAATTAATAAGAAGTATTTAATTGAGATGGCAACAGAGGAGGTGAGGTGAGAAAGAAAGAAAGAAAGAAAGAAAGAAAGAAAGAAGGAAAGAAAGAAAGAAGGAAAGAAAGAAAAGTAAAAAATGAAAAGAAATGAATAAGAAAGAAAGAAAGAAAGAAAGAAAGAACAAAGAAAAAAAAGAAAAAGGTAAAGAACGCAAAGAAAGAAAGAATGACTGAATGAATGAATGAATGAAAAAGCAAGAAAGTGGAGAAAGACATAAAAAGCAAACAAGAAATGAAAGAAAAACAAGCAAAAAAGAACGCAAGCAAAGAAAGAAAGAAAGAAGGAAAGAAAAAGAAGTAAAGCAGTGAACAAAAAAGCAAAGTAAGAAAGGCAAGCGAGCAAAAAACAACATAAAAATCAAGCAAAGAAAGAAAAAGAAAGAAATTGCAAGCAAGAAATGAAGTAAAGAAAAAGCAAGCCAAGAATGATAGAGAAGGAAGCAAAAAAGAAACAAAGAACGGAAGAGTAAGTAAAGAAATAAGGAAAAGCTAAAGAAAAAAAAGAAAGTGAGAGAAGGTAATCAAAAAAGAAAAGAAAGAAAGAAAGAAAGAAAAAGCAAGTGAAGATTGATAGAGAAGGCAATTAAAAATGAAAAAAGTCAGAAAATAAGAAAAGAAGAGCAAATAAAGAAATAAAGAAAAGGCTAGCATTGAATGAAAGAAAAACAAAGAAACAAAGAAAGAAAGAAACAGAGAAAGAAAGAAAGAAAGAAAGAAGGAAAGAAGGAAAGAATGTAAGAAAAAGCAAGTGAAGAATGATATAGAAGGCAATCAAAAAGGAAGAAAAGAAAGAAAATAATAGAAGTATAGCAAATAAAGAAAGAAAGAAAAGACAAGCATAGAAAGAAAGGAAAAGAAAGAAAGAAAGAAATAGCAAGTGAAGAATGATAGAGAAGGCTGTCAAAAAGGAAAAAAAGGAAAATAAGAAAAAAAAGAGCAAATAAAGAAATAAAGAAAAGGCAAGCATTGAATGAAAGAAAAACAAAGAAACAAAGAAAGAAAAGAAGGAAGAAAGAAAGAAAGAGAGAGACAGAAAAAAAGAAAGAAAGAAGGAAAGAATGTAAGAAAAAGCAAGTGAAGAATGATAGAAAAGGCAATCATAAAGGAAAAAAGAAAGAAAATAAGAGAAGTATAGCAAATAAATAAAGAAAGAAAAGACAAGCATAGAAAGAAAGGAAAACAAAGAAAGAAAGAAAGAAAGAAGAAAGAAAAAGCAAGTGAAGAATGATAGAGAAGGCAATCAAAAAGGAAAAAAAGAAAGTGAATAAGAAAAGAGCAACTAAAGAAATAAAGAAATAAAAGGCAAGCATAGAGAAAAGAAAAACAAAGAAAGAAAGAAAGAAAGTAAAAGCGAGTGAAGTATGATAGAAAAGGCTGTCAAAAAGGAAAAAAGGAGGGAAATAAGAAAAGAGCAAATAAAAAATACAGAAATGGCAATCATAGAAGGAAAGAAAAACTAAGTAAGAAAGAAAAGAGAGAAGGAAAGAAGGAAAGAATGTAAGAAAAAGCAAATGAAGAATGATAGAGAAGGCAATCAAAAAGGAAGAAAAGAAAGAAAATAAGAGAAGTATAGCAAATAGATAAAGAAAAGACAAACATAGAAAGAAAGGAAAAGAAAGAAAGAAAGAAAGAAAGAAATAGCAAGTGAATAATGATAGAGAAGTCAATCAAAAACGATAAAAGGAAAGCGAATAAGAAAAGTGCAAATAAAGAAATAAAGAAAAGGCAAGCATAGAAAGAAAGAAAGAAAGAAAGAAAGAAAGAAAGAAAGAAAGAAAAAGCAAGTGAATACTGATAGAGAAGGGAATCAAAAAGGAAAAACAAGAAAGCGGATAAGAAAAGAGCAAATAAAGAAATAAAGAAAAGGCAAGCATAGAAAGACAGAAAAAGAAAGAAAGAAAGAAAGAAAGAAAGAAAGAAAAACAGAAAGACAGAAAGAAAGAAGAAAGAAAAGGCAAGTGAAGGCAATCAAAAAGGAAAAAAAAAAGAAAGCGCCATCTTGCCTTCTACTGATAAAAACAATTAAAGGGACACAACTGTCTAACTTTCAATAACTCATGTTCAAAAGAAAAAATACTGTTCTGAAATTACAGTTTCAAAATAAAACATTTTGGAAACAGACCGACTCCGTGAGCAAATTAAAAACTTTCCGGGTCGGATCCAGACACGCAATCCTGAAATTTTGGATTCCCAATTTTTCATTTCTGGGATTGTTTTTGGCGATTTTTTGCGACGATTTCTTCTTTTTTATGTACAATAACAATTTTTACAACTTGGAAATAAATTTGGGAATAAACAAAATTAATTGGGAAATCCAGCGAAAGTCACCCATGAAATAAAAATAATTGTTTGTACGGAAAGTAAGAAGCTACGTACCTCAAACTGTCTTCAAATTAAGTGTCGACAGAAGAATTATCGTTGAACTTTTAAAGATTAGGCTTAAATATTAATGTAATACTTAAATGTAGCGATTAATTTTTAGGTCTTCTGTAATTTATTGTTGCCTATCGGATCCACTCCTCTCTACCTATTGCAATAAAGGTCCAATCATGAAAACTCCGCAGGATCTAGCTTAAGTGCCGCCCGATAGAGAGGCTTTTAAGCTAGTATATATATATATATATATATATATATATATATATATATATATATATATTATAAATTAATAGATTTAAAATATGGTTTTACCGCTACACAGTGATAACCATGTTTCAGAAATGGAAGCTAAAGCCCCTGAATTTAATTTTATTATTAAACCAAAGACATTAGTTCCATTTCCTCATCAAGCGAATTTTGGAGTAACTTACTTTTTAAAATTTACGGTTGTTAACGGCACAGGAAAGATTCATAGTTTGAGGGTTTCCAAGGTTACCGATAAATCCATTCATCTAGACAAGGGGTGGTAGAGGGTTCAATTTTTAATTTTCGTTGTATCAGTTAATAGTTATATATATATATATATATATATATATATATATATATATATATATATATATATATATATATATATATAACTATGAACCTAAAGAGCCAGGCAAACCTACCTAGGTTTCAACTACGCGTACCCTGTCGATCTGCGTAGGTGAAACCTAGGTAAGTTTGCCTAGCTCTTTAGGTACATAGATTTGCTCTACTTAGTGCATTGAGCACTTTACTTAGTTACTTTTGCTTTACTCGTGTTGGAGTTTTTTTTCTTTGGAATCTGAGCTCGGATTCTGGACGACTGTTTTCGCCTCAATTACATGTTCTTAGTCCTTCTTTTTTTATCCCTTATTTCTCCTTTGGTAATGGTTTGTTCATTTACAAGCCAAAACGCCTAAGGTTTTTCCAGACGAGTATAATTACTTATATTTATATTATATATATATATATATATATATATATATATATATATATATATATATATATATATATATATATATATATATCGCTCAACAATTAATAACGACAGCCTGGCTAGAAACCCGAAAGAAAATGGCAACAACAAGCGAAAAAGAGAGGAAAAGCGAAAAACAAAACCCGATGAAAACAAAGGACAAATAATCACGACAGGTATGCACAAACGCGCAGACGGGCGTATTTGCCTAGAATTGACGGAAAACTTCACACATTCCTAAGAATAATACAGGAAAATTTAGGCGTATTTTCTCCGTTTTTTTCTTTGAATAATTTGAGGAGGTAGTTCTGCCTGGATCAAGAGGGTGGCTGCTGGAAGAACCTATATCTAGGGTCAGAACTCTGCACCATGACACACAAACCGGAGCACCCGGTCATGGCTGTCAGACAATTTCTGCGACCACATTACAGCTGACATCTGGCCACCTACCCACCACAAATCTGCAACCCCCTTGATTATCATGTGTGGGGCGCAACTAAACGAGAGACCAACAAAACTCCTTGTAGCAAACAAAGTTTAACGGGAGGCAAGTATTATAGCAACATGTACTAAATTAAAGAAGCAAACCGTCCAGAAGAGTTAGAGGAGATTCCGGAGTCGTCTGGAGGCCGTGTCTGAAGCCAATAACGATTTTATTGAATAAATTTACTCTTTAGTATTTCAAGATATTTTTGTGTAATTGTCCTTTTTGCTTAATTTAAACGACAATTTATCCATCGCATCATATATACATATATATATATTGGCTCCTGAAAAATTAATTTCGGTTGAGCTTTCTGGTTTGAGGTGTGGGTTTGTAAACAGAGACTATTTAAGCTAATATTGCACGACACTTCGGCAGAATTGAGTCACTGTCAGTCACTGTGTGTTTATCTAAATCTAAAAATAAACACGCTAAAATTCACCTTCATCTCTGCCGTGCGCCGACGGCCTACTTGGTAGCAAAATTCAGTCGGGTTTCGATCCTAGCTAGAGGCAACCGGACGTCTAGCCACACTGATGAGCTGTGAAACAGCGAAATAGTCTGTCTATGAGTGACAAAAAAAATATATATACATAGATAGATAGATTACGAACCTCTTCGACAGGATCCTTTTATTTATTAGTAGTTGAACGAAAGAAATTATAGACAGATAGATAGATATAAAATGAGAGATATTTATATTACTAGGTCTGAGCTGTAGGTGTCGTAATATTAAATTATTCCAACTGCGTTAGTAAAATGCTATCTGTTTTAAGTGACAGTAGTAAGTTTCGGAATATTGGTGATGTCACTTGTGACGATACTTTATGAACTGAAGTTCGATTCCTGAAAAAGAGATTGTTGGAACTTCATAAGAGTAAATTTCTATCTAATGAAATTTATAATAATATTCGTCCCGTAGCTTCCACAACGTCCTCGGATGTATGGGTTACCGAAAATACATAAAGAGGCTGTTCCACTGAGGCCGATTTTGTCCATGCTGGGCTCAGCCCAGCATAATTTGGCCAAGTGGCTCAATGAAGCTCTTGACCCTATATTATTATTGTCTTCAGAGTATTGTGTGACTGATTCGTTTCAGTTTGCTGATTACATGCTCGAATTGAAACGAAATTCTGATACTGAAATTTTTGTGTCGTTCGTTATAACAAGTCTGTTTACGAATGTTCCACTTGGTGAGACAATAGAAATTTGTACTGACATTTTGTATCGTGGCCCCGCAAAGACTCTGACTTTCCCTGATATTTTATCTGTTGAGTTGATGGAGATAGCTACGAAGTCTGTCTCCTTTAGCTTTAAAACTGCATGTATCAACAGATAGATGGAGTGGCGATGGGTAGTCCATTAGGTCCTCTTTTGGCCAACATTTTTGCTGGCTTTCAAGAGAAATATTTCTTTAATAAGATTAACAAGCCTTATTGCTACTTCCTCTATGTAGATGACACCTTTACGTCTTTTTCATCTTTAGGTAAAGCGGTGGAATTTTTTCTCTCAGCTTAACAATCTCCATCCTTGACTAAAATATACAATGGAGATAGAAGACAATGATCAGCTTCCGTTCTTGGATGTACTGGTAGAGAGAACACATGTAGGTTATTTTACCAGTGTTTATCGTAAACCCATTTTTCTGGGATTTACTTAACCTGGGATTCTTTTGCACCCAGATCCAGGAAGCTTAATTTTATTAGGACCCTTACTCATCGTGCATTGATGCAGCGTCTCCATCTTTTCCTGAGAGTGTTTTTGTTGAGTTGATGGAGATGGCTACTAAGTCTGTCTCCTTTAGCTTTGACAACTGCATGTATCAACAGATAGATGAAGTAGTCCATTGGGACCCCCGTTGGATAACATTTTTGTTGGCTTTCATGCGAAGCAGCTTTTTGATAAGATTAATAATCCTTATTGCTACGTCCGCTATGTGGATGACACTTTTGTGTCGTTTTCCTCTCTAAGTAAAGCGGAAGATTATTTTCTCTCACCTAAAGAATATCTATCCTTCTTTAAAATATACAATGGAGATAGAAAAGAATAATCAGCTCCCTTTCTTGGATATATATTCGTAGAAAGAACACCTTCGGGTTTTCTTACAAGTGTTTACCATAAACCCACTTTTTCTGTGCTTTACTTAACTTGGGACTCATTTGCTCCCAGATTCAGGAAAATTAATCTTATTAGGACCCTTACTCATCGTTACTTTGATGTTGTGTTTTCAGTGCAGACTTGACGCTGAGTTAAAGAAAATTAAACAGCTGTTATTAATGAATGGTTACCCCGAATGTGTTGTAACATCTACCATTGAGCAAAAAATCGTTAAGTTCAATGAGGTTAAGAAATACGGTCCTTCTAAATGTCCAGTTTATGTGAGGCTCCTGTGGATTGGTCGCAGGAGTCAAACATTTGCTGACTAAATTTCTAATTCTGTTAAACGGTGTTTCAATGCCGTTATGGTCCGGAGTATTTTTTACAAATAAAAAGGCTTTCCCCTCCTTGCCATAGAGATGCCTTTCCTGTCAATCAACGAACGCCGGGTGGTCGCCGGCTGCGTGTTCCCTCCCGAAACGACGGCAGCAACGCACCACGACCGACGGCTTGCTTCCGCTTCCCGCCGCGCGCTGCTGCCCGACTGCCGCGACGATCGCTCTTTCCACTCTTAAACTACGAACTCGTTTCGTGTAAAAACATTTGTTTTTTTTTTTCAAAACTTTCGTACTTTTCGATGCGCAATACATACACAAACGTTGCAAACGATCCGCACGTCACGATAAATACCAGTAATTACTTTATCGAATCTGATTTTTCTAATTATTTCCACAAAATCCAAAGTCGGCACTTAGCTCGTTCAAACTTTCGACGCCGACCACTGCCGAGGCGCAGCACGCTGGTCCGGCGACGGGAACGAACATCGTTTAGCAATATATCAATATAAATGTCGATGTGAGATCGACTGTGTGGGCAAGACCATCCATAAGTTGGTGGTTAGGATTGCCCAGCATGTCCAGGGCCAGGTGCATAGACACAAGACTGTAACATCAGGGCGTTCGCAGACTCCTGATTTTGCTATCGGTGAGCACCTTTTAATTTCTGTTGCCTGCAGGACAAATTATTCTCCTGATTTTTTTTCCTGTCTTGCACAGAACACGGACGGGACTCCGTTTAGACATATTGGAGTCTATTATCATTAACATGCAACGTCCTTCCCTGTATAGACGACGGGGGTTGAAATATAAGTTGGCCTTATTCATGGAAACAATTGTCTGACTAGGAAGAAAATCAGTAATTTTTCCCCTTTTTCTCCCCCCCCCCCCCAATTGCCTACTCCAACTTGGTAATTTATGTCTTAGTATCGGTTGATGGTAAACAATTTTCTTTTCAACTACTTCGTTTTATGATGCAGACGATTTTGTTTCTGAAGAAGTGTCAGCCAAAAGGCGGCTAAAATCTTAAATCTTAAACGTGATACTTTTGTATCTATTTTAATAATAAAATTATCCTTATTCTTAAAACTATTTTATCCTGGTGTGGTAATAAATATATATATATATATATATATATATATATATATATATATATATATATATATATATACATATATATATATATATATATATATATATATATATATATATATATATATATATATATATATACATATATATATATATATATATATATATATATATACATATATATATATATATATATACATATATATATATATATATATACATATATATATATATATATATATACATATATATATATATATATATATATATATATATATATATATATATATATATGTGTATGTATGTATGTATAAATTCCCAAGAGGATAGAATCCACGTAGAACTCAATGTCAAGGACAGTGTAAGAATATAATATAAAAGGCTCAAACACTAATATTCCATGGTTATAATTTATTACATTGGAATAGATATATGAAAAGAAAGAAATCGGAAAATATATATTTTACGATTTCTTTTTGAATTTCTAGGTCCCATGATTTGGATCGTGATTACGATTTTCAATGTAATAAATTATAACCATGGAATATTAGTATTTGAGACTTTTATATTATATTATATTATATTATACACATATATATATATATATATATATATATATATATATATATATATATATATATATATATATATATGTGTGTGTAATTTGGCAGCAACTTTTCTTTTAAACATGTAGTATTGAATGTTAAAGACAACATAGTCTTACATATTTTCTTTTGAATTTTCTCATATTCTCTAATGAGACTTTTTATTTGAAAATGATTTCGAAATATGTATTGTCCATACGATGACCTAGCGCTTTCGAACAGCATTGTTCATCTTCAGGGTCAATATTTTTAGTCAAAATTTTTTTAAACAAGCATTTGCCAATTATCTTGTAGCGTAATCATATTGCTACTTTTTTTACAAACTAAAAACGTTAAAATCCTTTCAAATTCAAAAGACGCGATGATGTTATATCATGTGCATGGCGTAGATTTTTATCATGTGACAGCGTGAAAAAGATTTCCAATACACAAGCCAAAAGATCGAAGAATACGCTACAAAATTTAAATATATTATAAACATTGTAATATATATATATAATGGACACTCCCGTCGTTTTCGACGTATGAGTGTCTCTCAGTTTCTGTTTATGTTTCGTATATATATATATATATATATATATATATATATATATATATATATAGTTTACGAAAAACTAGGTAATCCGTATGGGTAGACACATTTTCATTTTTCGTTTCAACCTTTGGAAATAAAATCTGATGATCCGCTGTCCTTTAAAAGGGCTGTGGTGAAATAATTTATTATATGGAACCTTGAAGTGGTCAGTTTTTATTTAATATATATATATATATATATATATATATATATATATATATATATATATATATATATACGAAGATAAATGAAAAAGTAAAAGCAGATACCATGCACATTTCTTTCCAGTGATTATGAACAAATGCAGTTTTCGAAGTACTCCCCTTGAACGGTGATGCACTTCTGCTATCGTGCAAACAAGATTCTTCATCCCTTTTGAAAAGAAGCTCTTCTGTTGCTGATGAAACCACGTCTGCGCCGCTTGGTTGTTTGGCCACCCAACGCGCACAGTCTTTGCGGTACCTCGCGTCATCATGCACTATGGCGTGTACAGATCCATAGGTGTTGCGCGGCATTGCCGCCACTTGTGCCAACGTTCGTGGTCGTCTTGGCTAATCCGGATTCGCTCTCTCGTGATGAACGGGCAAAACGGCTACCGTCCACTACACTTGTTCTTCCCGCTTTAAAGCATTCTACGAACTCGTACGCCTTTCGTCGATTCATAATCCTCCATACTCGCCAACATACGCCGATGGCTTTCCGCAGGTTTGACTCCATCTACCCACCTATATTGCGCTGTTCATCGTTAGTGCAATCGCTGAATGGAGCGTCCATACATCTGACCTCGTTGCTCCCTACCACTCGAGGGAAACATGGAATACGGCGCCCGGTTAGCACGGTTAAAGGTGGCAATGAATGGTATGTTAATTTTAACTCCTGCAAAACGAAACTGCTCTTATTCAATCGTTTGAGAAAACTCCTTTTCATTATTTAATATATGATTTTATTATCAATATTATTATTTGCCAATGAAATAAGAAATAGGATGTTGTAGAATAAGGATTTATTGGGTAAAAGGAAAAAAACTTTCACTGCCAGCCAGCGAAATTATGGATAGAACGCATATTAGGCAGCAATAATTCATTCAAATATGTTTAATTAACTCGATCGACAAGAAATAGATAGATAGATAGATAGATAGATAGATAGATAGATAGATAGATAGATAGATAGATAGATAGATAGATAGATAGATAGAAAAAGTCATAGACATATGAAAAGAAAGAAATGATAGATAGATAGATAGATAGATAGATAGATAGATAGATAGATAGATAGATAGATAGATAGAAAAAAGTCATAGACATATGAAAAGAAAGAAATGATAGATAGATGGATAGATAGATAGATAGATAGATAGATAGATAGATAGATAATTTCCATAGACATACAGATAGATAGATAGATAGATAGATAGATAGATAGATAGATAGATAGATAGATAGATAGATAGAAAAAGTCATAGACCTATGAAAAGAAAGAAATGATAGATAGATAGATAGATAGATAGATAGATAGATAGATAGATAGATATGAGCAGACTGAGATAGATAGATAGATAGATAGATAGATAGATAGATAGATAGATAGATAGATAGAAAAAAGTCATAGACAAATGAAAAGAAAGAAATGATAGATAGATAGATAGATAGATAGATAGATAGATAGATAATTTCCATAGACATACAGATAGATAGATAGATAGATAGATAGATAGATAGATAGAAAAAGTCATAGACCTATGAAAAGAAAGAAATGATAGATAGATAGATAGATAGATAGATAGATAGATATGAGCAGACTGAGATAGATAGATAGATAGATAGATAGATAGATAGATAGATAGATAGATATATAGGTAGATAGATAGATAGATAGATAGATAGATAGATAGATAGATAGATGGTCAGCGAGGGAGATATAAAGTGAGAAAGAACCATGAAAAAATAAGCTCTAAATAAGTTCTAAAAGCAAACATAAAATGCGTCCATTAAAGCCAAGAAGTCATAAGTTCCATGTTTATTTCACACTGCGTTTAACATTATGATGAGACAATTATAACAGGTCTTGAGGCTGTCAGCGTTGGTAAGAGGAAAACGAAACAAAG
>OZ038485.1:98223049-98225549 GCA_964036315.1 Acanthosepion esculentum | reverse complement strand
ACAAAATATACGCCCTTTAATCATTTTTACAAAAATCAATAGGCAACCAGAAGTTTGTCCTTCTACTGTGCCAACGGAGGTATCTGAATAAATGGCCTGTAAGTCCTAGGGAGGCTTTATTACTGCCGTCCACAATCTTAACAGCATATGATATGCAGATGACACAGTGTTGATGGCAGACACAGACAGGAAACTACAGGAACTGCTACAGAAGGCGAGAAGTAAGGACTAAGGACTAAATATCAATTGTAAGAAGACTGAATGTATGGTTCCCAGCAAAATAAAGAGCCGAGCATGCGAATTGCAAATAGGAGATGCGAAATTCAGCTAAGTACAAAGATTTGTATATCTTCAAAGTGTTTTAACAGAGGATGAAAAATGAGACACCAAAATCCGAACGCGCATTGGGATAGCGAAAGATGCCTTCCAAAAGCTAAGCAAAACATTGAAAAACATGAAAATGTGGAGTATAGGTATACAGGGCCAAAAGAAAGGAGTTTCTGCTGTGGTTTCGAAACAAGTTTTTTTTTTCCTTACATGATGGACTTGTTAACACTGTGGGCTCCCCTGTTAAATATAGAACCCACAAATCTAAACGTTGCTTTTGTGGGTAGCCATAACAAGTAGTTTTTACAAGATGGATTTGTTAACCCTATGGTTGTCAGCAAAATGAAGAGCCCAACATGCGAATTGCAAATATGAGATGCGAAATTATGGTAAGTACAAAGATTTGAATATCTAGGAAGTGTTTTAAAAGAAGACGGAAAATTTGACACCAAACTCCGAAGGCGCATTGGAACAGCAAAAGATGTCTTCCAAAAGCTAAGCAAAGTATTAAGAAACACTAAAATCTCGTTAGAAACAAAGAAAACAATACTTAACTGTTGTTTGATATCGGTCCTTCTATATGCCAGTGAATTCTGGACAATAGCATCAAAGAAGTGACTTCAGTAAACAGATATTTGATTCTACAGAAGGTTGCTGAGAATACCTTAAGCTGAACATGTGAACAGTGAAAAAGTTTTAGAGAAAATGGAAACAAAAACAACACTTAATTTGAATTCCTACCAGGATTCATTACTGGCGGCGACAATCTCAATAGTATATGATATACAAATGGCACGGTGTTGACAGAAGACATAGAAAGGACACCACAGGAACTCCTACAGAATGTGGTAAAGGAAAGCGAGAAGAAAGGACTAAGCATCAATTGTAAGAAGACAAAATGGATGATTGTCAGCAAAGAGAAAAACCCAAAAGTTGAAATTGTAAATTGGAGATGGCATAAACAGTGTATCTAAATACAAATTAGAGACATGTCATAATAGATCATTCCATCTTAAAGAATTCAACGATGTCATTTTTTTAATATCAACTTGAGATTCTTCTTGTTAAAAAGTTGGAATAATTTTAACACTTTCAACATTAGGGATAAAATATAGTGTATTTTATATCTTGTTTTATTGAGACTCAGCTTAACCAAAACAAAAAAAAAACTCATGGATTAGTAAAATAAAAAACCCTGGAATGAAGTCAAGATCCACGAAAATGTTTCATACTTTAATAGTCAGTTGTGCTTAGTTTAATTTGTAACGTAAGTAAAAGTAAGTAGAAAAAAGCAAATTTTGATAAAATAGCGAGAGTCACAATTCACATCCCAAAGCTAGCTTGGGCAACCCCCAACTCGGTTGGGCGGGGAGTCGTGTACAGTACGCGCCGATCCTGTTCAATACACTAGCAGCATGTCTTTTTAGTATAACTCAGGTAAATAGACTTCTAAACGTACCTTCATCAAACTTTCGTGGCATCCTCTTTCCAAGTATATTCCCACGCATAACTATTTTTATATGGATGTATTAAACCAACGCCATGTTGTTTATTACTTTCCTTAGTGACTCTTTTTTTTTATTATCTATTTTCTTCTGACCAAAGTAGCAAATCTCAAGAAACGCACATTACTTGCTCAGATAAGCGTGAATCAGCTCTTAATCCGCGTAAACTCCAAGGCAGGGGCCCGAAAGCTATGTTTATTACAAGTGTACAGAATATATTGTTTTATTATTTTTGCTTTTTTTTGTTTTAGGACTTTTGGTTTTGTCTCGTCAATTTACACTTCCAATTTCCTTTCGTTCTATCTCTACACATCTGCCTTCATGAAAAGCAAAAATCGGTAAACGAATATTTAAGAAAACGCCCTGCAATTTAACAACCGTGTATGCATATTTTCCCATGTTTTATCGTAGAACAAAAAGAAAAAATAGGAAAAAAACTTCTCCAAAAGATATATATATATATATATATATATATATATATATATATATATATATATATATGTTCATTATAATTTTACACCGTCGAAATCGAAAGACTTAAAATAGTGGTTAATAAATATGGCGTCTTTTTGCCGACGCAATAAATTGCAGCATAAAAATTGGCATAATAGACAAACTGAAGATTTATTTTATTTTCTCCTTCTTCTTCTTCTCGTTCTTCTTCTTTT
>OZ038485.1:98160549-98220549 GCA_964036315.1 Acanthosepion esculentum | reverse complement strand
ATTATATTGACTGGAATCTCAGCTTTTTGGTCGCTTTTACAAAATCGGCTATTTTTAACGCATTTTGACACATTTGAAAACAAAAGTTAATTCTCGGTTTTAAAAATCTTCCAATAATAAAATATATGTATATATTTCTTAGATGAGGTATTATGTACACTATTTACATTATTCGTACTATTGTCCTCATCTTTGTCGCAACAAAAACTTTTCTCAACCGTGTTATGGTGGGGGAACCAGTTTATTTTTATTATATTAGATTAAATATGAGATTTTTTTTACTATAAATTAAGTGGATGAAAATTGATCTTATTTTCCCGATTACTTTTCACTTGCCAGGCGCAGAATTTGTAAATTTGGAATCAGTTTCCTTTTCATTATTCTGAATCACCATTTATTTCGCTAATAACATTTTTCCTACAACTACCCTGAACATCACCCAAAGATAACATTGTGGAAAGCGGGCAGAGAAAACCTTTTCTAAATAGATTTCTTTTTCTTATTTCTCTTCTTTTTTGTTTTAATTATTTATATCTGTATTTAAAAAATGATTATCGTATAATCGATGCTGTATCATAAGCAGGATTATCAAAACGTTTGACAGGGTTTATATATCTATATCTATCTATCTATTGTGTATATTTAGGCAGCAAGTTTTCATTAATGTATGTTTCATTAAATCATATAGACAGATTGAATATATTTCCAAAACTAACAACCTTGGAATAGAACAAAAACTTTTCTCAACCGTGTCAATGGTTTAAAACACACACACACACACACACACACACACACACACACACACATATTTATATATATATATATATATATATATATATATATATATATATATATATATATATATATTTATATATTTTAAATAAAAACAGACCACTTTAAGATTCCATATAATAAATTATTTCACCACAGCCCTTTTAAAGGACCGCGGATCATCAGATTTTACTTTCAAAGGTTGAAACGAAAAATGAAAAGAAATTTACACATTTTTGACAGGCAGTACTAAGTATATGTAAATTAACGAAATGAGGAAGTGAGGAGGGAGAGAGACATGATTGAGTTAGATGTAACATTTCTATTCTTTCAAATTTAAATTGTTTGAGGAAATCCAGACATTGACACATTAAATCGGTTAACTTAACGGAAGTTATATATTGATATGGAAGGGGGAGAGGAGAAAAAGGCATGAAGAGAAAAAGAGGGAAAGAAGTTATGAGAGAAAGTGTCATTAACTTTCTTTGGTCTAAAATAGTGTCATTAACTTTCTTTGGTCCAAAATAGGCGCTATTGTTTTGCTTTAGTTTGAGAGTTCATAAATATTATAATGTTTGATATAAGTTTGAATGTTTAAACAGTCTATAAGGAATTTCATTATATATTTGTTAAACTTTGTTTCTGTTTTTTTTTTTTTTTTTAAACTTTATTACAAAAAATTTGGGGATTTAATATGAAATAGACGATTAGAAAAATATTCATAGAATTTACATTAAAACACTAAAATGTTATTTTCAAATATAAGTTTACTTCTAGTTGTAATTGATTATTAAGGTGATATCTCTATCAGTTTGAATTTTATTCATGAATTTAATTAGCGACTATTTTTAGATTGGTAATTTCTCTTACTTAAAATTTAGTTTTTAAGTTAATATGGAGTGATATTTGAAGTTAATATTAGAGGTCTTGCTCTATCATATATTGTAAACACATCCATGCAAATGTTACATATACATACGTTCTTTTACATGTGCAGTCACACATGTACCGATATACACGGATAATTTCATGTAGTAATACCTGCATATATCTTTTTAAATGTTTCCGCATATTTACACATATATATATAGGTGTGTCCTCAGAATTCCCTAAAAAATTTCTCTAAAAAATATTAGGTGATGACTTTAGTATTCAATTATCAAAAATCTAAATATTTTATCATCAATAATGGTTATTAAAGGGGAATACATTTAAATTCAATTATCAATTCAAAAACATTTTCCTCCGTATTGTAAAGAATTTTGAACTCACAATTCCAAATGGAGAATATTAAGGGAGAAAATGGGGTAAAACATCAATAACAGACCTGTAAGTCCTTTTTTTTAAAATTGTACACAGCCATACATATACACACACATATATATACACACATCCGCACACATGCACACACATATATATATATACACATATATCCGTATATCTACACACCCATACATATATACACACATATATATATATACTCATACATACACACATACACATGTAGATATACACACGTACATACATACACACATATAAACATATACATAGATCCACATATGTATACACACACATATATATATACATATATACATATTTACACACACCCATATTCACATACATACATATACACCTATACATATACACATATATACAAACACATGTATACACACATACACACATATACATACACACACCTTCCCACATATACACATATACATATGAATACATACATACATACATACATATACATATATACACACATACATACATATACACACACACACACATATATATATATATATATATATATACATATACATACATATGCACACATATATACATACACCCACATGTCCGTATATGCAGAAAATATGTCAATATTCAAACGTATTTACATTATTATATTTCACCCATATTCACCCATATTATATATACGAACTCACAAATTCATATATTTATACATATATGCATACACAGATTACTCGTAATCACATATCTGTGGCACGACACACATATACAAAGCCCAACTATATACCTACACGTATATATACATACATATCAATATTCATACCCGCCCACTACAAATATGTGTTCACAATACACAATTACAACAAAGAAAGAAGGAAAGTTTATGACACTTTCTCTCATAACTTCTTTCCCTCTTTTTCTCTTTAGGCCTTTTTCTCCTCTCCCCCTTCCATATCAATATATAATTTCCGTTAAGTTAACCGATTTAATGTGTCAATGTCTGGATTTCCTCAAACAATTTAAATTTGAAAGAATAGAAATGTTACATCTAACTCAATCATGTCTCTCTCTCCCTCTCACTTCGTTAATTTACATATACTTAGTACTGCCTGTCAAAAATGTGTAAATTTCTTTTCATTTTTCGTTTCAACCTTTGGAAGTAAAATCTGATGATCCGCGGTCCTTTAAAATGGCTGTGGTGAAATAATTTATTATATGGAACCTTAAAGTGGTCTGTTTTTATTTAAATTATTAGCTCTGATTTACATTGAGCTCTCTGGATTTTATACTCCTTGGGTCTACCCATACGGATTACCTAGTTTTTCGCAAACTATATATATATATATATATATATATATATATATATATATATATATAGAGAGAGAGAGAGAGAGAGAGAGAGAGAGAGAGAGATATAGATAGATAGATAGATAGATAGATAGTGTGTTGTTTGATATACTGAAATTGTCATCTCTTGATAATGGCTTATGTAAGCCGAAAGCTTAGATTGTATTTAAACATGTATCAATATGGTGTTTTCCTTTCGTCTTTCAATAATAATGTTAAACTTATCAGACAATATGAAAGGAACTTACTTAAAATAAATAGACAAAACTTGTCTATATTATTTAATGAAACATGCATTAATATATATATATATATATATATATATATATATATATATATATATATATATAACTTATTTAAGTGAATCTATCCAGCTCTTATCTTAAATAACAACTTAAAAGAGACATTTTTGACCAACACAAGGACTGACCAAAATTCGTGTTAAAAAATAAAAAAACAAATGAAAACTACAGACAAAAGTTATTTTTCGCCATCAAGACATTTATTTCTGTAGTTAACTGTTACCAGCAAGTAGAATTTTTTTTCTCCTGATGATGGCCATGTTGGCCGAAACTAGTCGAGGAATCTAAATGAAATAATAATAAAAACGAGAGAATATTAATAATCAACCCAGTGTGTCTGAAGATTTTAATTTTTTTAATATTTTTTATTGTTCGAAATATATATATATATGTGTGTGTGTGTATGTGTGTGAGTGTGTGTTTGCGTGTATGTATGTGTGTGTGTGTATGCATGGTTGCATGTGTGTGTATGTGTGTGGTTCTGGTTGACATAGCTATTAACGATGGTGCACAGCGAGTGTTTCGTTGATAAGTGACGGACGCCAGCGAGCGGTTGTCAGGCAAAAGTGACAACGTGACATTTCAAATAATTATCAGCGCCAATACATACCTATCATTTAAATGTTACTTACGGGGATAATTTCTAAGACAAACTTAGAACAGAAAAAAAAAAAAAACAGAAAACGTACTTTTGTGAAACATATCAAATATACGTATCTATCCAGAAACGATGCTATGGAATCGACATGTAAAATTTTCCACACAAACCAAAAAAAAAACCAAAAAAACTAAATTCGAATATTAATTTTAAAGAAAAAAACAAAGACAAAAATCAGTTGCATAAATCGATATTAACATCATTACCCGCCATGAGCCCCATTTGGGGTTCTGTTAAAATTAAACTCACTACATGTTATTCCTTGTATTTACATTGAATTGCTTACATACATTGCATTTGCAGAGGTATATTATACAACACTTAGCCTTTAAAGTTTTTATTATTAGCCGTAAGAAGACACTTTCTGTCGTAATTTTACATTTCACGAGTAGAAAAATAATGACTATTTTGAAAATTATTTTTTTATTATTTCTAATCAATATTATTTTTTGATGTTTTATACACATATATATTTGATGTTCTAGTTTCTATAAAAATGACAATGGTAACTACTGAAATTAAACATAAGGAATAAACAAACTCCCAAGACACCTGTCTGGGCCAAAAATGCGCATAAAAAATTGGCAGTTAATGGGTTAATAAAAACATTCATACAAAGGTTATAGATGTAGTAATTGTTTGTTTGTCTGTTAGAGTAGCGACATATCAACACCTTATGGGTCATTTTATGCCGAAATTTGATTTTCTTGGGAGCATTAGTAATTTCTTTTTACAAAAATTTATTGCTGGTAATTTTTTTTACTATGAAAACATATTGCTGGTATTTTTACTATAATTTGTTTATACCTTTGTAGGGAGACTACAGTTGTTTCCCTTGGGTCGGGCTAACGGAAGTTCAGCCCCTTAGAGACGAGAACTCTCCTGTCCCTTCTTCCCTTTCATCACTTCCGTTTTTAGGAAGCTCTGCCCTTTTTTACTTGCGATCACCGGAGTCCACACACGTGGAAATTGGTCTGCTGGTACCCAGCCTAGCGTGGAGAAAGAAGCAAGTCCTGTTAACTCATCTATGGACAGTAAACGGCCCTAAAGTTGGTATGGCATTTCTCTGTTCTCGTTAAACACCCTCGGTCCTTTGGGCTATATGAACAATCTTGTGTTTGGGACATGTAAACCTTTATAATATGTGTATATAATTTGTTTGCATTATTAAATGTCTTGTCGGGTACGGTCCCGTATTTCGTCTTTCTGTATCCTCATTCGGTGTTAGTGTATCAGTGGCTAAACTAATGCCAATATTAGTATCGGTGTCCGGTTATTGGAAGGCTGAAGCGTATTATTCTTCCTAACACGAAATAGCCCTTAAATTGTGGCTAGCTGGTACACCCCATACTAATACCTTCATATTGTTTTGACCCCGCACTTCAGACCCCTAACAGGTGCTGCCACTCTGGATCAGGTTGAACCTGAGAAAAACTACAATTAAGATGCGTTTCCACACTCCTCACAACCTCAGGTTCAAATGCCTTGCTGCCGGATGAAGTTTATTGTCATACGCAGGACGGAGGAATAAGTGAGACAGGTATTTTCTAATTTTGTTTTATTGCTTTTTTCAAGAATTTTCTAAAATTACAAAATATTAATAAATTTATTTCCTATATTACAACTCAAACTCTTCTACTAGGCTTACGGCCATATAAGGTTGAAACAAGTTAAGCAACCTCAATCCTGGTCATTACCTAGATGGGTTACCGCTTCTGAATCCCAGGTCCTGCAAGCTTGGATGTGTGGGTGGTATAACAGATAGCAGCTCGCAATTGAAAATCGGATAGCAGAGATCCAAAATTATATTCACCTACGCGCAAATACCCGTGTGAAAAGCGTGAATCCAACTTTTCAACACCACCCCACACGCCAGCCATAGGTTAATTAGTAGGACTTGTATCAGCAAATGATTATTATCTTCACAACATTTTTAGTAATCTAAAAAATAATTTCTGGGTTTAAAAAAAGAAGAAGTGAGTCGACCATAATCGGAATCAATGAGTCAATGCTAAGAATCTATTCCTTAGCTTCATAATCTATGCTTCACCAGGGCTACATACAGTTTTAAATTCAAAGTTTTCCTTCTCCTAGACCAGTCACCAACCAAGGCTGTCCTACTATTTACCCATTGCTGGGGAGCTTAAAATCGGACTCATACCTTTCCGAAGGATATTAGAATATAAGTGATTATAATGAACTCGGATGAACTAGGAAATGAGAGCCCGACACCAGCACATGAGATTTCATTAGTGGTGAAGGTTTTGTGCAAAACCATCTACACTTTTTGGCGGGTCGAATACACAGACCTGGTGCACTACGTGCCACAAGGTCCTCGAACAACCCTTCGCAGGTTTTGAATTCACAGTTGTCCTTCTCCTAGACCAGTTGCCATCCAACGCTATAGAACCCAGTCTGTTCTGCTATCAACCCATAGCTGGAAGGAGAAGTAGAGGATTCATACCTTTCCCAAGCGGATTAGCATTCGACTGGAATTCGAACTCGGTTCACCGATTCTTCAATCCAAGCCGCTATCCATTACTCCGCCGTGCACACACACACACACACACACACGCACACACACACACACATATATATATATATATATATGTATATATATATATATATATATATTGTGTATGTTCTAATGTAACACTGCATAATATATATATATATATATATATATTATGCAGTGTTACATTAGAACATGCACATACACACTACAAAACTGTACATCTTGTTTCAACGTTAACAAAAAATTTTTTTTTAAATTTAACCTTTCATCAGGTGAGGAATCACGAAGCGACTCATAAATAAAAATATATACGGGTCTACTTTAGTATTGACCTCTGTTTTAAATTAATATTTTGAACGCTGAAATCTTACTCTTCGTTCTTTTACATTTGGATATATATATATATATATATATATATATATATATATATATATATATATATATATGTATGTATGTATGTATGTATGTATGTATGTATGTATGTATGCAGACAAAGCGAGAAATGTGGAGGAAGATTTCTATCGGCTATATTGATTTCACGTCCGGTTTTCTGTGCCATTAACCGACACACAGGTAATAGAGGAAAAGCTTAGACCGGAAATTGTCAATCACGGAATGTCACTTCTCTCCCGTAACACTGTCAGCTCGATAAGTAATTCAGGCAAAAATGATATGTCATCGAGAAAATCTATCCACCAGTACACATAAAGAAAATCTATTTCCATATATATATATATATATATATATATATATATATATATATATATATATATATATATATATATATATATATATATAATGGGCCGGAGAAATAAATTCGAGAGATAAAAAAACAACAAAAATAATAATATTGATAATAAGACTAATAATATTTATTGCTTTTTGACCAAATGGAAGTATGATGGGAAAGATTTTAAATATGGGAATTTTTAAACACACCCATGTCCATTCTCAACGAGATGAGAAATAAAAAATTTAAAAATGAAGTAGCACTTTCTTTTACAGGAAATTTCTTTTGTTTTTGTTTTTCCACTTATGTGTTATATCACTGAAGAGATCTGATAGTTTTGAGCTAGTTGTTTTCCACGATTAGGGTTGTAGAGGATTTTCTGCGGGTTCTGTATCCTCTGACTATGGCTGAATTTGTGTGTAATCCTATAATGTGGGAAATGTAGATCTATTTAACAAGAATGATAAAATGAAAAATATACTAAAACAACCAAAATATTTAAAAGAAAACGGAAATCAAAAAACCTAAAACACATTATCCTCATCAAATTTTAGCCAACACACAATACAGGGGGTCGCAAAATGGAACAAAAAAGACGTGGGTTTTGTGATATCATTATAGAATGAAACTACTGAACTTTTGTATCCCCCCCCTCTACAACAACATTGCCAATAAGTAAAAACTGCAACTTGAAAAATGTGATTTATGCACTCAAGTGCACAAAATGCAACAAGACCGATGCAGGTATCGGCCAAGAACTAAACAACAGAGTTTCCCTTCATAAAAGCAACATCAGATTACCAGACAACAGAAAACTCACAACACATTTATTTTAAAATTTTAAATTTATCCGTTGCAACTATGGAATTCTTTTCGGTAAACATATATAGATATATGTATACATATATTTCAAAAAGTCATTTCGAAAAACCTTAGAATAGGTGGCAACTACTTATTTGCTACATACTTAGATGTTATTATTAAAGTTCTTTTAATGACATCAATATTTTTATTAATGTTACTAGACCACCGGTGAGCCGTTGGGTCAACCTTGCTGTATTTACTATTTACATTTAGTTAGATGAAGAATTTGTGAAAGTAGAGATATTTTAAAAATACATTTATTTGCAGCTATTGAAATTGCTTACAACATTAAAAATTCTCTGTTTGAAGAAATTTGAACAATAAGAGCTTGAAATGTCAAAATTCGGAGTGTTGGGGTTCGATACAATGACATAAAATATTATTGCTGGGCTGCGCGTAATTCGACCGTTTAGAATAATCAAACGATTTTCATTGAAAGAATAAAATTCAGTAGAAAAGAGAACGTAGATTCAACAAATGTACATTAATTTAATATAACGACAAGAATACAAGCAATTAGTCATAGATTGGAAAGTAATGTCTTTTTGTTTGGGTTAATAAAATTCTGAAATAAAATATAAATTCTCTTTGTGTACGTATGTGAGAAACAATGAAATGTTGTCATATGTGTGTTTGTGCGAAAAAATCAACACGTGTATGCGTGGTTCACAGTAAAGAGGATACAAGAGACAGAATTTCTTTCTTACTGTTGACAGTGTTGCTGTAGTCTGAAGCGGTCTCTTTGAAGTTTGTCAGCGCTGTCGCTTTTAGCAGGAGGTCGTGAAGTTCACAAGCGAGAGTTGCATGGACCTTGATGACAGCTGTGCGTATCCTGTTTGTGGCCGGATTTCTTGTGTTTTATACACTTTCTCGTAAGAAAATCGGCTTCATCCCCCACTTCCTGTAGGATAATAAATTTACATCTTTCTTTCTCAACTCTCTATATATCTTATCCTTATATCTTTCTTTCCTCCACTCTCTATATATGACTTCCGGCAAACACACAAGATACAAAGTTCCCAGAGTTTTATATAATACTAAGATAAGATTTTTTGTTTGTTTCTGATCGCAATGTTGTTGTGGATATCCTGTATAATGAATAAGATGTATGCGACTCGATTTTTAGCAATGCCATCGCTTGATCCATCCTTATCTGCGAGAAATGTTAGAATAATCTAGAATTTATACTGGGAGAAACCCGCCTGTATAGGGATAGACAGTGGATACACAAAAATATAAAGGGGCATAAAATAAGCGTGTGTCTTCACACCGGACGTATTCAACATTTAAAACGAAGCAATCCTGAAAAAATTAGAAGTCCTACCAGGATTTACTATTGGCGAGCAGAGTCAACACCACTAGATATGAATACGACAGGGTTAATAGTTGACAAAGAAAAGAAAACTTCAGGTTTGCAGAAGGTTGTAAAGGAAAGCAAGTGGAAATAAGCATGTGTCTTCACACCAGACGTATTCAACCTTTAGAGTGGGGCAATCCTGAGATAATTAGAAGTCCTACCAGGATTTATTATTGGCGACCACAGTCATAACACCACTAGATATGTATACGACAGGGTTAATAATAGACACAGAAAAGAAAACTCCAGGAACCCTTGCAGAAGGTTGTAAAGGAAAGCAAGAGGAAATGACTGAGCATTAATTGTCAGAAGTCAATGTATGGTTGTCAGTAAGAGAAACCGCCCAAATATACAAAGTCCGGATTTGAGAAACCAAAATTTAAAAATCTAGGCTATGTTTTAACAGGGTACAAAATAATGTCGCACCGAAATCCGAATGGGTATAGGAATAGTGAGAGATGAATTCCAAAAGCTAAGCAAAGTGTTAAGAAACAGGAAAAATTCGTTACAAACGAAGAAAAGGCTACTGAACTGTTATGTAGTATCAGTTTTATATGTCAGGGAATGCTAGACAATCTACCCACAAATGAAGAAAAAACAAGAGGCAACAGAAATATAATTTTGCAGAAGGATGTTGAGAATGGTTTGAACATGTGAGCAACAAAGAAGTTTTTGTGGCCTGCTCTGTTTAGACAGAATCCAAGACATTCATTAAACTTTAGATCCAATTCTGTGGCCAGATTTTCATGGGAATTAATATCACGACCCTTATGAGCATCACGCTTGTGTTTTACATGCCCGACGCAATTCTGTTCAAAATCTCGCTTACCACTGGGCACTGCTTTCCTCTATGATGAATGATGTAGAGGTTTCTCAGTTATTTTGAATTATATATATATATATATATATATATATATTCATACATGTTTCATTAAATAATATAGATAAGTGTTGTCTATATATTTTATGTAAGTTCTTTTCATATCGTCTGATAAGCTTAATAACATTATCATTAAACGATGAAAGAAAATCACAATATTGATACATATTTTTAATCCAATCTCAGCTTTCGGCTTACATAAGCCATTATCGAAGATGACAATTACACAATATATTAAGCAATACACGAACAAGAAATTGATGATAGTTTGTTTTGTATATATATATATATATATATATAGAGAGAGAGAGAGAGAGAGAGAGAGAGAGAGAAAGACAGACAGACAGACAGAGACAGAGAGACAGAGAGAGGGGGTCGAAATAGACAGTGACAGAAACATACAGACGAACAGAGTGAGACAGAAAGACAAAGAGAGAGAGAGAGAGAGTGACAGACTGACAGACCGACAGATAGAGGGAGACAAACAGAACGACAAGCACAGGGAGAGAGTGAGAGAGAGACAGAGAAAGACAAACAGATAAAGAGGCAGATATGCAGACACAGAGACATCCAGACAGAGTGAGACAGACAGACAATTAGAGAGAGTGACAGACAGACAAAAAAGAGAGACTGCCAGACAAACAGACAGAGAAACAGAGACAGACAAACAGACAGATAGAGAGAGAGAGAGGGGGGAAGATAGATGCCGACAAAGTGAGAGCCCGACAGAGAGAATGAAAGAAGGAACCAGATATTCAGACAACGACACACAGAAACAGTGAGAGAGACAGACAGACAGACAGACAGAGAGAACAAGATTAAAATTGCAAATCCGAATGCAAGGGATATTCTTACACTCCATGACAGATTATCTCTTTATCATCACGCCAGATTTTCAAGGGTAACTTTCCTTCTCTACTTTAAGGGGATAATTCTCAACGAATCCATATATCTTCGGAAATTTACAATCTGTCGAAAAATCTAGTCAAATACCAAACGATCTCCACGCCTCTTCTTCGAATTCCTTCGACACCTCTCGCCACCAAAAGACATTTATTTAAACGCTGTTGGATTTGCTTTCACATAAAAGAACGTGAAAGATATTTGAACAAAAAATATATATTATATATTTTAATCGTAGATCATGTGAATGGATTTATTTTACTCCAGGTCATGAAATAGCCCCAACTAACTATTGTCTTTCACGTCTGCCAACGAGATAGTTATCAATGCCTGGCCGTAATTGACAGGCCATGAAACAGTTCTTGCTCTGGAAGGTTTAATTTGACTTCATTTTTGTTTTTGCTGTCTTTTTATTTCCTCTCCATCCTTTCTCTCCTCCCTCCCTCATATTATATCGCTTATTTAACATCTATTCATTTCTCTCCCTCTCTCTATCTCTATCTATCTACCTAACTATCTATCTATCTATCTATCTTTGTTTATATATAGTTGCGGCCAAAATGCTCAGAACGGCATTGTTTTCGTCAGAAAAGTAGGTATAATTTTTTATCAAAGTTGTTTTATATTCTATAATTTTAACAGACAATAAATACGATATTATTTGTTACTCTCTGAGATTTTGGTGTAATTTGAGAGGATAATCCAAAATTATGGATGATTTAGTGATTTTGCTGTTACACCCTGTAATAAAAACTAAAAATGGTAGAAATTGCAGTCTTTTTATGGAAGAGAAATAGAAAATTACAGAATTTAAGAAGTTGGACGTTTCAATAAACAAAATAAATGAAATCATTTCGATATGTTGGCACGCTGACTGATTCCTTTTGAAAAAATAGGAAAAGAAGGATAGATCTCGCGATACGGTTTTCTGGGTTTATATATTTTGGAAGGATATTAGAATAACCTAGAACCTCTACGAACAGCAAACAAGGTACATACGGATAGAAAAATGCACTCAATAAATATATAAAAATAGTTAGGGGTCCAAGACAAGGATGTGTCTTTTTGGGGGGGGGAAGAAAAGTTGCTGAATTAGAATTGTTAACAACTATAATTTAAAAAAATCTTTCAAACCCATCAAAACATACTAAAAAAAAATCACAGAAATTACCTCCCTTGCATAACGGGTAAATATTTTGAATTTTACAGTGATCATGCATAAAAATATACTAACAGAATATACTTACATCTCTTGCATAACGGGCAAATATATTTGAATTTTGTGCTTTTTGCGCAGACATTCACAGATACTCAACCCCTGAAGATGATCTCGGAAAAGATTGAAAGTTCTTTGGGTGATAAAATTATTTGAAAGAAATTTTTTGAATTTTTAGTGCTCAGTTTTCTACAGCTACCAAGAAATTATTCCGTGGACTTGAAAGGATTCGAATTAAAGTAAATAGGCATAAAACGTCTAAATCATTTAACCAAACATGCTTGATTGAAAATATGCTGCCGAAATATACATACTTTAATGTACATGATTCAGCAGCTCTTCACCTGGCAAGTCAAACGTAAACTTGTGAGAAGGCAGATTGAGGTAGCGAAAGACAACGTAAAAATTCTTAATAAAAAAAGCACAAGAGAACAGAAATTTTCTAACAAGTCGGAGAGAACACCGTCTGAACATCCCCAAAAATCATTAATACTTTGTACAAAGGAAGTATACATCTTCCAGATAATAATGACAAATTTATAAACATCTCCAACTATGAACTAACAAGCCACCAAAAGTAATTACTCAACATGGGTCTCAATTGTCATTTTTATAGAAAATAGAATAGATTAGATAAAAAAAAAACTGAAATTGAAATGTATCAAAACAATAAAATTTTGAAGAACAGCAGTTAATAAAAACAGAAATCTAGGACCTACTTATGGCTGAGGCAGTAATTGTTAGGCATGATAAAAGGAAAAACACATCTGAGATTCTATTAAAACAATTAAAAGTTGTGGCTAAGGAACTACGTAACTATATATATATATATATATATATATATATATATATATATATATATATAATATAATATTTTTAGTTTTTAAAAATATGATTCCTTCGCTACATAAGAGTTCTCATGTTTCAAAAGCGAGAGCCGAGACCCCTAACATAATTTTTTAAGTTATGTAGAGTTAAGGTGCCAGGACCCGCTTCCTTGTCAAGCGAGAATTTGGGAATAAGCTATCTTTTGGTTAGCGCGTGTTTATAAGTGCGGTCTCATTGGAACATTAGTTGCTATGGAAACGGCTAGTGTCGGCCATTATGGTTAGGTGGTTCAAAAAGCTAAGAATTAATTTTTATCTACAGACCAGTCCCCTTCGAAAAATGTGTGTCAAGTTATAATGGGGATTCTATTTCAAGAGTGACCGTAGGTTATGCTGGTCAGATGGCAATTTTTTATGGCATTGCCGCGGGTCGTTGAGTGACGAGAAGGTTGTGTTTCATTATTATCTATTTGTTCTGTTTATTTTTGTTTTTATTTACATGGCTTTTTTTTTATTTTTTTAGGGTTTTTCTCAATAATTATTGGGCTGAGCTTTTAAGGCTTTTAAACTATGGACTTTATTTGTTTAAATCTATTTATTAATTATTTAATGCCAAAATCATTTGATGACGACAGAAAACCGTTAACTCATGTCTATGGTTTAGTAACTTTTCACTATTTAGGAACCTAATGATGTGCAGTTTTTCATGTAGGCATAAAGGGCATGGGTCGTCCCAGGTTTTACAAGTTCTAGTTCTATTTATTATTTTCCATTTTACTTTCGGTGTTTTGTTCGTTTCCTTTAAATGCCAGTAGTATTGGGATAGAGATGTCTGATTTCTATTTTGGATGTTGTTGAAGGAGCTTTTGTGTTGTCTCCATCTAATTTTAAAATTATTCTTTGTTGACCCAATATATATCCTGTCAGTGTTAGGACTCTCCATGGATGAGATGGTACATCGGTATACCACGGATTTAGTGAGGCATCTGTTTTCTAACGGGCAGTCATTAGGGTTTCTACAATCACATGATTTTTTCTGTCTAATTACAGTTTAGGAGTTTTATTGGCACTGTTTTGGCATGCGTGTTTTTCTAGGATTTTACTATTATGCTTTTTTACGATTCTTTCTAGGTTTTCAGTGCAGCTGTAACTTAACTTTAGGATGTTTTTATTAAAGATTTCGCTCAGTTTGCTATTTGTGGGGAAGTGTTTTCCAATTAAAGCTAGGAACTTATGCCCAAGTTTAGTGCTGACCATTTGGTTGAACGGAGGTGTATACCATATGATCTTTCTTTTCCTATTCTTCTTACTATTAGTGCTATTGTTTGTATAGCTTATGTCAGCGTTTTTATATCCGCTGTTTTTTAGAGCCGTGTTATAAAACTTACTATGTGCTTGGAATATTTCCTTATTTGCGGAGTTAATGCTTATTCTTTTCTCTACTGATGTGGGTATATGCTTAATTATAGATGGAGGGTGGTTTGACTTAGGGTGTACATCGGATAACCGCTGATTCATGTCACGTGTTTCAGCAAAACGTCGCAACTTCCTGCCCTCATGCTACACTTTAGATTTATCTCCATGTGATTCGTGCTTTTATCTAACCTTTGTGCGAGGACGAGATTAAGGAGAACGAGATGCAGTTGCTTATGGAAGATCTCAAAGCTGATTATGAAAAGTGTTTTGAAAATTCATTATATAAACTTAATGTCTCAGTAACTATTTTTTTTTTTACCAGAGGTCATATCGAAATTTTTGTTGTTATTATTGTTTGTATTTAGCACTCCGTATTACTGGTTCCCATATTTTATTCATTTATGTGCTGACATAATTATGTGAGTTTCTAAGGTGATTAGCTTAAAGGAGATCATTTCTGAACAGAACACGTTTGTTGATTCCGATTGCTTTCGGCTAATTTATTAGTCATTTTCAAGAATATTAACTACAATAATAAATGGTATGTAAGTGCTACGATAGACTGTCGAAAGGTTACTGACAAGTAGATATATCATTAATTTCCAAATAGGGCCAATACATTGTGGCCATGTTCACAACTGATAATATTAACTGTTCGTTTAATGTTCTTTATAATATATTCCACCATTTTGAAACGTTTTTGATGTTGAAGGTGCGTATCACATTCCTGTTTTTGATGTTACCTATGGAAGTTGGTACAATTCCATGCTTGTTTAAATGTTTTCGTATAGAACTCTAGTCAGAGTGGTGTAGGGTCAGTCGTCTTGACAGACGAGTGGCGTTACGTCATCTGAGACATTTAAATTCATGTTAGTTTGATATAGGTTTTCTGAATGCTTTTTTTTAATTTCTTATAATATATAATTAATTTAATAAAAAAATGCTTAAGAAAACGGGTATAATTGCGTATTTGGGCAGCACTCCTTCTTTTATACATGTTTCATTAAATACGACTGACAGGGTACTGTGGTTATGTTTTTATTCAATTTTGCGGGTTACAATTTTCTTCTTTTCTGTACATAAATTTTAAGAAAACAAGAGAAATTAAATAAAAACTTAACCGCAGTACATTGTCAGTCGTATTTAATTAAAATTAAAAACGTTTGAAATAATAAAAATACCGAATAAAATCTAAATATATTAATTCTTTATTAATATATATATATACATGTGTATGTGTCTGTCTGTGTGTGGGAGAGATAGAGAATGAGTCTTTCTCCTGCTACTCGTTTTCCGGGCATACCGTCATACGGTGTCTAGTCAATTCTTGTTACAGACGCCCGCTCATGTATAGGGTGATCCGAAAGTCTTGTCATCACCCCCTCTACCAAAAAGTAATGAGAACAACAGAACAAGTAGTACAGTAATACGAAGCATATGGACTGGATTCAGTTTATTCACTTTCATTGACGCTGTCACACATCGAGAAAGTCTGTATGAACACCATCATTTTTCTGGCACAAAATGATGCGGCGACATGTCTCGTGTGCCATTTTACGTGTCTGTGCTTTGTTGATTGTTGCAAAGGCTCTCCGAAAGGCGTCCTTCAACTGATGGGTATTCTGGTATCGTTCATGTGAAATCCTCTCATTAATAATACCACATAGAGCGTTGAAATAGAAAATTATATTATATAGGAGCGACAAGACTTTCGGACAATCCTGTATATATATATATATATATATATATATATATATATATATATATATATATATATATATATAGAGAGAGAGAGAGAGAGAGAGAGAGAGAGAGAGAGATATAGATATAGATAGATATATATATATATATGAAGAAATATAGTTTTAAGGTGTGCTATATTTATGGGGTAAAGGGCTTAATATCAGAGCTAGAGCGTGTGTAAATGTAAAAGTGAACATAGAAGTCAACACTATTTTAGCCGAGAAAAATAACAGCACTCGTGGCCTGACGATTGCATCTAGCATGAAACAAACTGTCGTCTCCAAGTGTTGACTTCTATGTTCACTTTTATATATATATATATATATATATATATATATATATATGAAGAAATATAGTTTTAAGGTATGCTATATTTATGGGGTAAAGGGCTGAATATCAGAGATATAGCGTGTGTAAATATAAAAGTGAACCTTCAAGTCAACACTTAGAGGCGACAGTCTATTTCATGCTAGACGCAATCATCATTTTATATTATTTATATATATATATATGTGTGTGTGTGTGCGTGCGTGTGTGTGTGTGTTAGTGTTATGGCTTTTGTAAAATAATTGATTTCCTGTGTCATAATTCCATGAACTTTTGTTCAAAGATAATGAAAAATGGTTGAATTCAGTAAGAACACCATCATTTTTATGGTAAAAAAATGATGCGGCGACATGTACTGTGGGATATTTTACGAAACTGTTTGGTTTGTTTTCTTTTACGGCATATCAACCTCAATGGGTCATTTAATGCCGACAACTTTTTTTTCTTAGTAATATGTTTGTTTTGTCAAAAATCTATTTCTGGTAATACTTTTTTCCTCAAAATTGTATAGCTGGTAATATTTTCAAAAACGTATTGCTGGTAATAGGTTTTTTACAAAGTATTTCTATTAAAATCTATTTTTACATTTTCATAATGCTTTTTACCTCAGTTTAAGGGTTAACTATTTGCCCGTAGCTGGGACCCTAACAGGTGCTACCACCCCGGGTCTGGGTGGACCTGCGAAAACCAGCAATTAAGATGTAGTTCCACACCCCTCAAAGTCTTCTGATCAGAGGCCTTGCTGTTCGACGTATTTTATCGTCTTACCCTGGACGCGGATGTAGTTTATCGTCTTACCCTGGACGCGGATGTAGTTTATCGTCATACCCAGGACGTACGAAGCTGTACTTTGTTGATTGCTGCAAAGGCTCTTCGAAAGGCATCCTTCAACTGATGGGTATTCTTGTATCGTTCATGAGAAACTCTCTCCTTGATAATACCCCACAGAGCGTTGAAATAGAAAATGATATTATATAGGAGCGACACGACTTTCGGATCACATTGTACATTTACGGTTATGCAATACCAAAATACAACTAAAGCTGGGCAGACATTAGTTACGGCTTCTGGACGAGAACCTCTAAACGCCAGTACGCTTAATCTCTCGGTTACAATGACTTTTGACTTCGTGCTAGCAGAACCATCGACACTTTTCAAACAATTCCATCTAATTTGACTCACAAATATTGGGTCGACACGTGGCATGGTTTTCGGGCATTTCTCAAACAAGCTGCACGCCTACCCAGACGAAGATATTAAGAAATCAACTTCCTGGCAAATCCACTATGTTGACATTCGGACCCGTGTCTCATAATTGAGAAGGGAACGTGCCCATACATAGATATATATCTATACCTGTGTGTACGTTTGTCTATGTGTGTGTTTCATAATACTTGGTATAAGAAAGTATATAAGTATATGGTGGACTCTCCCGTAGTATTCGACGTATGAGGGTCAAGCAGCTGTGTTCCTAGGCACCGACAGCCCGGACACCAGCACATATGATTTGATTATAATGGTGATGGCTTTGTGCAGAACCAACCAAACTTTTGAAGGGCCGAATAGAGAGACCTGGTGCACTATGTGCCACAAGGTCCCCAAACGAACATCGGCAGGTTTTGAATTCAGAGTTGTCCTTCTCCTAGACCAGTTGCCATCCAAGGATATAGAACCCTGTATGTACTGCCATCCAAGGATATAGAACCCTGTATGTACTGCCATCCAAGGATATAGAACCCTGTATGTACTGCCATCCAAGGATATAGAACCCTGTATGTACTGCCATCCAAGGATATAGAACCCTGTATGTACTGCCATCCAAGGATATAGAACCCTGTATGTACTGCCATCCAAGGATATAGAACCCTGTATGTACTGCCATCCAAGGATATAGAACCCTGTATGTACTGCCATCCAAGGATATAGAACCCTGTATGTACTGCCATCCAAGGATATAGAACCCTGTATGTACTGCCATCCAAGGATATAGAACCCTGTATGTACTGCCATCCAAGGATATAGAACCCTGTATGTACTGCCATCCAAGGATATAGAACCCTGTATGTACTGCCATCCAAGGATATAGAACCCTGTATGTACTGCCATCCAAGGATATAGAACCCTGTATGTACTGCCATCCAAGGATATAGAACCCTGTATGTACTGCCATCCAAGGATATAGAACCCTGTATGTACTGCCATCCAAGGATATAGAACCCTGTATGTACTGCCATCCAAGGATATAGAACCCTGTATGTACTGCCATCCAAGGATATAGAACCCTGTATGTACTGCCATCCAAGGATATAGAACCCTGTATGTACTGCCATCCAAGGATATAGAACCCTGTATGTACTGCCATCCAAGGATATAGAACCCTGTATGTACTGCCATCCAAGGATATAGAACCCTGTATGTACTGCCATCCAAGGATATAGAACCCTGTATGTACTGCTATTTACCCATAGCTGGTGGGAAAAGAAGAGGATTATTACCTTTCCCAAGGGTATTAGCAACTAAGTGAATGTAATGTATTCGACTGGATTTCGAACTCGGCTCTCCGATTCTGTGTCGCTATCCACCGGGCCTCAATGTATATGTATGTATGAATATATATATATATATATATATATATATATATATATTATTATTATTATTATTATTATTATTATTATATATAAATATACAATTATTATATATATATGTATATAATTATTATATATATATATATATTATCATTATTATTATTATTATTATAATTTAGGCTCTACATTTGTATTGAGCACCGTTTTTTAAAAATAAAAACAAAAATACTAAAGAACTTCGGCTTATTAACCTAATGGTTCTTTCCTATTTTTCTATTTAGTTGCACGCACACACAAATATATATATACATACATACATACATACATATATATATATATATATATATATATATATATATATGTGTGTGTATATATATATATATACATACATATATATATATACATACATATATATATATATATATATATATATATATATATATATATATATATATATATATATATGGGGGGGTCTGTATGGTGATTCTGATTATTTCTTGTTCTCATCTCTTCTATAAACTAAATCAGATGTCAGCACTCAATCGACGGACTTCGTGACTTGGCATGGTGTGAAAAGGGAGTGAATGCCTCGAAATCTTTCTCCAATTCAGTAAACACATTTTTCTCTCGTTATTTCCCTCAATATCTAGCGATAATGTTTACAACATCTGACACTTTTACGGTGGATCCTCTCGGTGACAGCAGCAAAAAAAAGGCAAGGTGGCAGCGTGAGTAACACATTCACAGTAACACCTCGTTGTTGATTGCGCTAGCCATCGATAAATATGCTTACCCATTTTATGCCATTCTCTTTCAGTAGCTAAACGATCATGGTTCTCCACAGATCCCGTTTTTTTATCTATGAATAAATTATGAATAAATATAATGGTTATTAATTGGCTTGTTGCAGTTTTGAATTCATAATTGTCAATCTCCTAGACTGGTTGCAATGCAATGTTAGGGAACCCCAGTTTACTCTACTATTTTTAATTTAATATTCTAATCGCTGCTTGTTCATCGGTGAGATTTATGGATTTAGATAACACCACTTTATCCGTTTCCTTCGCCTGCCATTTTATATTTTCATTATTTCCTGTGTTCGATTTTAATTTGCCAATTCAGTTGGGTTTCGATCCTAGCTAGAGGCAGCCGGACGTCTAGCCACACCGATGAGCTGTGATACAGCGATAGTCTGTCTGTGGATGACAATGTATATGCTCCTGAAAAATTTGTTTCGGTTGAGCTCTCTGGGGAGGAAGTGTGGGTTTGCAAACAGTGACTATTACGATTAATAATGCAAGACTTTTCGTTAAATCGAATCGAGTTCTCTCTGTGTGTTTATCTAAAACTAAATACTCTTAAATTCACATTCAGGCCTGCCGTGTGCCAACGGCTTAGTGGTAGAAACCTCGACTGATGTCAATTCAGTCGGATTTCGATCCTAGCTAGGGACAACCGGACGTCTAGCCACACTGATGAGCTGCGAAACATTCTGTCTGTGGATAACTATATATATATATATATATATATATATATATATATATGCGTGTGTGCGGGGGGTGTTAATAATGTGGCTAAATTAATAAATATAAAATAGTCATTCAAAGAAAAATCAATAAGGTTATCGTACATTAACTTTATTGAATTATTCTTTGAATGACCATTTTATAATATATATATACTTAATACTTCTCGTTTTCACTCTCGCGTGATTATGTGTGACGTCATCAGCTGAGGTGCAATTTTCGCTTCCAGCTTCTTATATGCGCGAGTTTAAACAGACTATCATCACTATTTTGTCTCTGTATTGCTTAATATATTGTAATGTAATTATCATCTTTGATAATGGCTTATGTAAGCCGAAAGCTTAGATAGGATTAAAAAATATGTAGCAATATTATGATTTTCTTTCTTCGTTTAATGGTAATGTTATTAAGCTTATCAGACGATATAAAAAGAATTTACATAAAATAAATAGACAACACTTGCCTATATTATTTAATGAAACATGCATCAACATATATATATATATAAGTCCAACAATTGTTTTTTTTAAGACATTTCTATGTTTATACATTCTTTTTATAGATACAAATATTTAAGTAAATGCTCTGTTTATAATAAACAGTATTAAACAATATTTACCGGCCTGAATGTCCGAAAAATTTTCAGAGAAAATATTCGTCCTCCGACAGGAATCGAACCTGTATTCTATACGAAACTGTCATATAGACTATCGTGCCTTAACCGATTCGGCCACAGAGGAGCGTTCGGTTAGCAAGGCCGAATTTACTGCCTTTAAAATTCAATCTTCCATGATTCGCTCACGTACATTCATATCTGCTAATGGTGTATCCAAATCTAAACAAATGACGTCACACATTATGAAATGGACAAAGTCCGACAATTATTTTTTTAAGACATTTTTAAAATAAAAATGTATAAACATAAAAAAGTTTTAAAAAATAAATTCGGAGGACGAATATTTTCTGTGAAAATTTCTCGGACATTCAGGCCAGTAAATGTTGTTGATTATAAACAGAGCATTTACTTAAATATTTGTATCTATAAAAAGAATGTATAAACATAAAAATGTCTTAAAACATATATATATATATATATATATATATATATATATATATATATATATATATATATATATATATATATATACTAGCAGCATGGCCCGGCGTTGCCCGTGCTTGATTCAAAAATCGTACGACTCATACAGCAATCCTTATCACTTGACTTAAAATATTTTTGCCCTTCCTTGCCTTTAAAGAAGTGCCCTTTGCCGTGCTGATGTTGCTACATGCCTTACCTCTTGCGTATCTCACACTGCAAATTTTTTCTAAGCTCTATACTAAACATTAAATCTGTTACGAAAAAAGAACTAAACAAAATGAACACAAAACGATCAGCTTTAAAAAAGGACTCGTAACTAGAAAAACCGAATGAAAAAGAATGTTAACAACAAATACTTTTTCACACCCAACACAGTTCTGCGATATCAGAATCAACGTTGAGTTTCAGCAAGCAAATGACCAATTGGAGTAAAGTTCCATGCAGATTTAATTTTTTCCCACTTGTGACGAATGCAGCTATCGATTGTTTTTGCATGCTAGCATGCTAGTTAACATTCGTGTCAGTCAGCTGTTGGTTCTCACACTGGCCAATAGAATCTTCCTGCCTATTCGTGGCAGCCATCTATAGGCCAGTACAAAATTGCCGCAAACTACATGAAAACTACCGTAGAAGCAAGAAGAAATCGATTATTTCCACTATCGATGGGAGTTGGGAAATGCAATGTCGGTCTTGGCCTTGTCACTAACTTGGAGCATGTGCATGCAAATTTTGGTGCAAATCCGTCGAAAATTGTGGCCGTGCATTCGTTACACACACACACACACACACTTCCTGCCTTTTATAGATAGAGATTCAGGCTTATTCAAAAAGAATGAACCGATTTGATTACGCAATATTTTAATAAGGAAAAGTATTTAAAAAAACTCCTGCCAAGTTACAAATATTCTACTCTCAATCAACTTTTACTTCCTGTCTTACAAAGGGGATGGGCAGTATGGGCAGCATCAATGCGATAAGAGAATCCCTCCCAGACGCGTATCAGCATATCACGATCCACTGTGTTGATCGCTGTTGTTATTCGTTGTTTAAGGTCATCGAGATTAGTGCATAGTGGTGGAACATAAACACGATCTTGTACGTATCCGCACAAAGTTAAAACACATATGGTGATGTCTGGGGATGTCACAGGACAAGCATAAAGAGCAAGGTGATGGTAAGTGCATGGATGAGGCGTAGTCTCTAATGTTTCAAAAGTAGACGTCTTCTTAGCACACGCCAGATAGTTGTGTGAGAGATCGCAAGCTCGTGGTTAACTTGATTTGTGGATTTCCGTGGACTCCCCTCAAATGCTGCACGGATTCTCAGCACTTGTTCCTCTGAAACTCGGGGTTATCCTGAACTTGTTCTTAGGAGAGGGCGGATTAATGTCGAAATACATGCGAAAAGCACGCTGCAGCTTGACAACTGTATTTGTTTTCGCAAACTCGAGAAGACAGAACGCGTTTTGCTGAGGACTCGGCATTACGGGTGTAGACAAACAACTGAACGTTGACGGAGATAAGACGCCACTACAGCTCCCTTGTGCCAGCCATTCAGAACTTAGAAAACTCCCCTTTCAATTGGTCACTGACTCATTCTATGACGATGCTTGAGAACTGAAGCAATGAGAAGAAATAGGTTCATTCTTTTTTAATAACCCTTTATGTGTGACGTCATGAGTTGTGGTGCGCTTTTCGCTTTCAGCGTCTTATATGCACGTGTTTATCGTTGCTTGGAAATCATCCATGTAAACAAAAACAGACTATCATCAATTTCTTGTTCGTGTATTGCTTAATATATTGTGTAATTGTCATCTTCGATAATGGCTTATGTAAGCCGAAAGCTTAGATTGGATTAAAAAATATGTATCAATATTGTGATTTTCTTTCATTGTTTAATGATAATGTTATTAAGCTTATCAGACGATATGAAAAGAACTTACATAAAATATATAGACAACACTTATCTATATTATTTAATGAAACATGTATGAATATATATATATATATATATATATATATATATATAAATATAAAAATAAAATAAAAAAAGGGTTATTAAAAAAGAATGAACCATTATATATATATACTTTTTGTCATCCACAGACAGACTGTTTCGCAGCTCATCAATGCGGCTAGACGTCCGGTTACCTCTAGCTAGGATCGAAACTCGACTGAATTTACGTCAGTCAGAACTTCTACCACTAAGCCGTCGGCGCACGGCATGGATGATGGTGAATTTTAGCGTGTTTATTTTTAGATTTAGATAAACACACAGTGACTGACAGTGACTCAATATATATATATATATATATATGATAACAACATACTTTAAAAGTACGCTAGATTTATGGGTTAAAATGCTCAATATCACGGATAGAGCATACGTAAATACAATGAGGACATTGAAGATGACACCCAGCGGTGACATCCTGTTTCAAGTACGAAACAGACTGTCGCCGCTAGGAGTTGACGTGAGAACGTAAAGCGAAGTAAAGAAAACTAAAAAAAAGTATTTTAAGTAGCATTTATTTAAAGTGACTGTCGCCGTTGGCCTCAATGTCCACTTACATATAGATATATAAGGCAGGACTCTCTCTCTCTCTCTCTCTCTCTCTATATATATATATATATATATATATATATATATATATATATATATATATATATATATATATATATATATAAAGACATTTTCATGTTTATAAATTCTTTTTATAGATACAAATATTTAAGTAAATGCTCTGTTTATAATAAACAATATTTACCAGCCTGAATATCCGAGAAATTTTCATAGAAATTATTCGTCCTCCGACAGAAATCGAACCTGTATCCTATACGGAACCATCATATAGCCGGACGTGCCTTTAACAGATTTGGCCACAGAGGAGCGTTCGGTTTGCAAGGTCGAATTTACTGCCTTTAATCTTCAATCTTCCAAGAATCTCTCAGGTACATTCAAATCTGCTAAAAGCGTATCCAAATGACGTCACACATTATGAAATGGGCAAAGTCCGACAATTATTTTAAGACAGTTTTATGTTTATACATTCTTTTTATAGATACAAATATATAATTAAATACTCTGTTTTATAATAAAGAGTATTAAACAACATTTATCAGCCTGAATATCCGAAACATTTTCATAAAAAATAATCGTCCTCCGACAGGAATCGAACCAGTATTCTATACGGAACCGTCATATAGCCTGACGTGCCTTTAACCGATTTGGCCACAGAGGAGCGTTCGGTTAGCAAGGTCGAATTTACTGCCACAAAAATATCTCCTAAGCCGGCCAGGCAAAGAAATGAATCCAATATAGGAACCAGTAATACGCAGTGTTAGAGGAAAGCAATAATAACAAGAAAATTGTAATATGACCTCACGTTAAAAAAAATGGTTACTGAGGCATTAAACCCTAAAAAGTTCTCAAGGACACAGGGCCCAGTGGATAAAATCCCTGGTTGGATCCAGTGACTTAACTCAAGGAGATGTGAGTTCAATACCTAGCTACTGCAGTGGTGAGAAAAAAACTTAGTGTGTTGAGTTAAAGATATCCAGAAGAGGAATGGTACGTGGACGAAATAAAGGTTTCAGTGGACGAAATAAAGGTTTCAGTTCAAAATTCCAATCACCTGAAGAAGGCTGGAGCCGAAACGTCGTGAATATGAGGACAACCGTCCGAACTGTGTAAAAATGTCATTGTCAGTGAGGAGCTGTCTTATTTTACTAGAGTTCTTGTGATGTATGTTGGTGTGAAGTCGTGAAACTGACACTCACTATGCAGTGTTGACATCGATAGCCACACTGTCTATATCTCACAAGGTGCCCCACAAAAAAATCCAGGAAATTTTAGATTTACTATATGATGAAAAAATTGATTAATATATAAAAAATAACTATATGTTTTACTATATGAACGAAGTAAAAAAATTAACTAACATATAAAAATAACTATATGTTTTACTATATGAATGAAGTAAAAAAATTAGCTAACATATAAAAAATAACTATATATTTTACTATATGAATGAACTAAAAAAATTAGCTAGCATATAAATTTGTTAGCCATTTATTATTCCAGGATGCTGCAATTACCAAATTTTTAACGCGACGTGATTGTTCTCTTTAAGAAAGAACATCCAATTTGGGGACTGAAAAAATGCCAAAGAATTTTGCCTGAGTTCTTTAGTTTGAATAAATATCTAACATTTGTCCATTTGTTCTGTTTTAAGCTACAAAATTTCTTTCCTTTGCTCTTGTTTCAAATAACTGTAACAAAAATTCTAACAATTAAATAAACTGTACCAAATTTCCTTACATTTTTTCTTTTTTTTATGGGGCACATTCCCATCGGCACTGCACAGTTCTCGATCCACGAAATGTTTATCGCTGCTGAAAAGACATAGCCATCGGTAATGAATATATGCGCAAATATTGTTTGGTAAGGGAGAGGTTCGTCTATCCAATGACGGTGTTATCGCGCTCCTGGGTATCTGTTACAGTTTTCGTGGAAATAAATAAGAGGCTTGTCTTATGGAATTGCCTCCGTGTGGGGTTACGCTTCCGCACACACGCACAGCTTACGGCCACATCATGTTGAAAGAACGTCAAGCCTGGTCAGTACCTTGATGGGTGACTGCTTGGGAATAACAGGTGCTGTAAGCTTGGATGTGTGGGTGGTGTAATGAACAATGTTCGGAATTGTTAATCGGAGAACCGAGTTCCAATTCCCGTTGGGTTCGATATATTCACTTACCCGCAAAGATCATTCGGAAAGGCATGAATCCGCATATTATCTCCCAGTCATTGGTTAATTAGTAAAACTTGTTATCAAGAAATTATTATTATCTCCAAAACAAAAAATTCTTACAATCTAAAAAAAAAAATTTTATGGCTTTAAATAACCTGGAAATTATTGATAAGCCGTAGAAAACGAGTTACTCGCACACACACACACACACACACATACACACATATATCTATTTTATCTGACAACAAACAAGAAAAATCAAGAAAGAGAAAATAATCAAAAAACAAAAAAGAATCAAAGAACAAAAAAGAAAACAAAATTTTGAAGAAGGCCGGAGCGTACAACGGCCGAAACGTTGTAATAAATATGGCGACAAAGATGAGGACAATAACCCGAATAATGTAAATAAAGTACATAATTTTTTTTTTTTTTTTTTAAGCTTTTCACCCCAAGCAAGGCTGGAAGCCACTAGCACGCAAGGGGTTACAGAAGGCATGGAGGAAGAGCAGATAGGAGTGTTAGAGGAAAGGAAGTGGAGAAGGATAGTGGATAGATCAAGGCAAGGGGGTTACAGAAGATTTGGAGCGAGAGCAGATAGGAATGAAAGGGGAAAGGACGTGGAGAAGGGAAGTGGATAGATCAAGGCAACTGGAGATGTCGATTGACGTTACACTTAAATAGTTGGAGATTGTATTTGTCAGGGAAACAGGAATAAGGAAGGGAGTTCCACAGGCGAGATGTGCGAGACATGAAGCTATTGGAGTAGAATAGACGCCTACATCTAACAGTTTCAACGGTGAAGGGGTGGGAACGGGATGCCAGCCTCGTAGGACGCTTAAATTCATGAGGCCTGGGAACCAGCGACCGTAAATACAAACCTAAACCAACCCTCCAAAAATCACCTAAACCTTTAAACATTTCGTCTCATCTCAGAAATATAGACGGAACAAAATTTTACTTACGAACAAAAAATTCAGTCCGTAAACGTTCTCGTAGAATCCAGTGACAATACATTCGGAACGTCAATATAAAAACTTACAAGTAAAAAAAAAATATCTTTTACCATCAAAATTATAACAGCCTCCAGCCCGGAAACAACAGCACTTGGGCGGCATTTATTTCAGTCTTATGTTTTTCGGAACATAAAGTCCGATTTTACAATCGACCTTTATTCCTGAATCAATGTATTTAAACAGTGTTTAAATCAATCAAAATATGAACCCTGAACATCTACAGGGTGCGATGGCTAAACTGTCGTCTAAATGACGCAAAAATGAAATTAACACCGACATCTCATTTTAAAAGATATATTTATCAAAATTACACAAACATAATCTTGAATTAGTACAGAGTAAATTTATTCAATAAAAGCGCGATTGGGCTCCAGACGACTTCGGAATCTCCTGCGCCTCTTCTGGACGGTCTTCTTGTTTAAGTTGGTGAATGCTGCCAAAATCCTTGGTTCCAGTTCATCTTTGGTCTAACAAAGGGCTTTATTGGAATCAACTGGGAGAACGGATGAATGGATGTCCTCTCGGGGAAGCACCGTGCCTTGAAAGACTGCTGGGCCTCAAACTCACGCCCGACCTCAAGTGGAAATCGTACACACGATCCGTTGCTATGGATGCAGATAAAACGGTCGGCTTCAGAAAGTACCTAACTTCTCTTGATATCCTCTAACTTTATAAGAGCCAGATCAGTTCAAAAATGGTGTACTGTTGATATATTTGGGTGGGAGCTGCCTAGACCTCAAACTCCAGACTTGATAGAGTCAAAAGCGTCTCCGAGCCCTGACAAACTATTCTCCACCGTTCAAACTTTTTCCCACAGGCGGGATGTGACAAGCCTCTTGCTGCTCTACCACTACTTCCACGGAAAGTGCTCGGATGAACTACATTCACTGGTCTCGCCCAGGCAAACCTACAAGAAGTATCAATACATGGTACTACTTACATAGTAGCAAACCACCTACACCCCTTCCATATTCCATCGGTGTGAAGTAAGATCCACTCGAGTAGCTTCTTCCCGGGAATACACACAAATTATCCCAAATGTAACCCTCTACCTCGAGTGGCCCTCGGGCTTTGTAAGGGATGACTCACACTGTAAAAAATATATGAGCCTACCTAGTGTGATTAGTCTATGTCAAACTAACTACTCACGTTAGGTTCCCACACAATTATCCCAATTTGTATTTTTTCGAAACAGAAACTTTCGTGATTAACATCAACATCCCGTTCTTCCTAATGTCGCCTTTGGCGTTTTAGCGGGAAATTTATATTTAAATTCCACACTGTAAAATCGTCCTGAGTATGAGGATAAACTACATCCGCGTCCTCGGTTAGACGATAAATTAAGTTCTGTAGTAAGGCCTCTAATCAGGAGGTTTGAGGACTACCTCTTAATTGCTGATGTTCTCAGGTCCACCTTGAACCGGGATGGTAGCACCTGTTACTGTTCTTGCTCTGGGCAAATAGTTAACCTTCAAACTGGGGTAAAAACACTATGAAAATGTAAAAATTGGTTTTAATACCTAGAAATACTTTGTAAAATATTATTACCAGCAATAAATTTTTGAAGAAAAAAAACTATTACCAGCAATACATTTTGGAAAAAAATATTACCATCAATACATTTTTGAAAAAAAATATTACCAGCTATACATTTTTGAAAAAAAATATTACCAGCAATAAATTTTTGAAAAAAAATATTACCAGCTATACATTTTTGAAGGAAAATTGTTACCAGAAATAGATTTCTGACAAAACAAAATATTACCAGGAATAAACATTTTGTCGGCATTAAATGAGCCATTGAGGTTTATATGCCGTAAAACACAACAAACCAAATAAACACTGTACAAATCCAGAAAAGAAAAGACTTCTTTGTATACAAGAAATTTATAACAAAAAAATAAACTTAGCAAAGGTGCCTTATCGGTTTTATTTAAGAAAAACTGTACTAAAGAGTGATTACGACCCCCCCATATATATATATATATATATGTGTGTGTGTGTGTGTGTGTGTGTGCGTGTAATTTGGCAGCAACTTTTGAAATTTCTCATATTTTTTAGAAAATATGAGAAAATTCAAAAGAAAATATGCAGGACGATGTTGTCTTTAACATTCAACACAACATGTTTAAAATATATATATATATATATATATATATATATATATATATATATATATATATATATACCGGGTTTGTCAGCAAAATTTTCCAAGTCGTGTAACCTTAACAGAAGAAGCGTGATGAAATCGATCATAAACGAAAATGACATATTCATCATTAATTAATCATAGCTAAGGATCGGAGGCTCCGGAAGAATTGAAATAAAGTTCAAATACATATATATATATATATATATATATATATATATATATATATATATATATATATATATATATATATATATATATACATATATACACACACCCATATTCACATACATACGTATACACCTATACATATACACATATATACATACACATGTATACACACATACACACATATACATATATATATATTATTCCAGGATCATTTTACATCTGATTCATGATGATCTTCGCCTTCTCTAACCTTCTAACTTTCTGTCCTGGAGTAACAAGGTGTCTCAAAGATTTCAAATACGATTTCATTTTCAAGTCTTTTTTCACTGCTCTTTGGACTATCATAGCTGAAACTCCTCTTTCAGATGTCAAACGTCTTATTGAAATGATCACCCCTTTGCTGTTGTGACTTTCTGATCCATTTTTCCTCTCTACTCTTCCCTCTTTTTTAATCTCATTCACCGTTCTCTTGATGGTTCTTGAATGGACTTTGAAGATGGAAGCCAGAGTACAAATCTTGGTAGCATGGCTGGAGACCTGAATGATCTTTTTCCTCTCATCATTGTTCAGTTGGGAAGACATAGTGGGGCTGACACAAACGATTTTAACCTGTTCTCTTTGTAGCTGAATAACTCAAAGGGTTTTTCAATTATTCTTACAACAAATGGTGTCAAGATGGTTAAAAGTATTGTCTGAAAACGTGGAAAAAGAAACACAATTAATTTAGTGTTTTTTTTTAGGGGGATATCAAACATTTTGTGGGATGGACAATTACGCTGTTATACGATTTGGACAATTTTGCTGTTACACCCGATATATATATATATATATAAATATATATATATATATATATATATATATATATATATATATATATATATATATATATATATATATATATATATATATATATATACTCTTCACTTTACCTATAATACGCTCTCTTAAACTTTGTTATTTCCTTGTTCCCTGAGGGTGCGGACATGTTTCATGATAAAAATTAAGTGCTCTCATGAAGTGAATCCCAAAATCTTTCTCTCGCATTTTTATGTTCTGATGTAGGACAGCCATTGTTCGGCGATCTTCCTTGAAGGCAAACTTGTCTGAGAAATAGAACAGAAATTATGAGCGTTCTGTTGTGGTAGTAGTTTGGTTGGATCGAGCATCCACTTGAGATTCGAAATAAAGGCAATGAGGTGTTTAATTAAAAACCAAATGCCACAGCACTTAATATATACCTCACTGCATCATTACAAGATAAACGTTTCAAGATAGATAGATAGATAGATAGATAGATAGATAGATAGATAGATAGATAGATAGACTAAGCAGAAGGAAATAGATAGATAGATAGATAGATAGATAGATAGATAGATGTGGGGTTTACTTAAAAACCGAACGTCACAGCACTTAATATCTGTCTTACTACATCATTACAAGGTAAACGTTTCGAGATAGATAGATAGATAGATATGAACAGTCATAGATAGATAGATAGATAGATAGATAGATAGATAGATATGAACAGACATAGATAGATAGATAGATAGATAGATAGATAGATAGATAGATAGATAGATAGATAGATAGATAGATATTAAATATTTCATTAGTTTTTAATAAATATTTACTAATTCAATAACTTAATCTTAATATTATATCAATATTTAAAAAATTCTTACATTCCAAAATATGTAACCCTCAAGCGGTTGATAGTGACAGATAGATAGATAGATAGATAGATAGATAGATAGATAGATAGATAGATAGATATGAACAGCCATAGCACTTAATATCTGTCTTACTACATCATTACAAGGTAACCGTTTCGAGATAGATAGATAGATAGATAGGTATGAACAGTCATAGATAGATAGATAGATAGACAGATAGATAGATAATAGATAGATAGATAGATAGATAGATATGAACAGTCATAGATAGATAGATAGATAGATAGATAGATAGATAGATAGATAGATAGATAGACAGATAGTTATGAACAGTCATAGATAGATAGATAGATAGATAGATAGATAGATAGATAGATATTAACATACTGTGATAGATAGATATGAATAGACAAAGATAGATAGATAGATAGATAGATAGATAGATAGATAGATAGATATGAACAGTCATAGATAGATAGATAGATAGATAGATAGATAGATAGATAGATAGATAGATATTAAATATTTCATTAGTTTTTAATAAATATTTACTAATTCAATAACTTAATCTTAATATTATATCAATATTTTAAAAATTCTTACATTCCAAAATATGTGACCCGCAAGCGGTTGATGTGCCTACACAAACAAACCAGTCAATCAAAACTTTCATTCACAGCGACTGCACCCCCACGCCCGCAAAAAGACTGATTTTTGACATTTGTATTTTTCTCAAGGAAATGAAGTTTCAAAGTCTCTTCTGGCTGTTTCTAAATGTTCTGCCTACTTATGAAATATTCTAGAGATCGAAACAATATAAAAAATGATGCATGCTAAATCTAAGTTATAATGGAGGATGTGAGAGAACCTTCTTTCCCAAAGATCTTATTTGGCGGAGACGGGGTGTGGCTGTTTTAGCAGAGTGTGCTGGATGGAGTCCTGACTTTGCTGTTGGCACTGCGTTATAATTTTAGGATAAACACCGTTTGCTTTTCGGTTTTTATCTTTTGTTTTAGTTTTCTACTGACATGCAAAATCCATTTTTCATCACCTCTACACTTAAAATATACTCAACATCCGTTGGATACAACATCCAACTAAATCGTACCTCTATGGATCCATACCTGATATTTCTACAATCTTACGCGAACGCAGAATGCGCTATGCAGGGCACTGCTAGTGAACAAAATAAGGACTGGCGAGTGATCAACTGCACTGGACACCTAGACATGGAGCAAGACGGGCTGGTTGTCCGGCAACCACCTACATTGACCAGCTATGATATGACACAGAGGGCTACCGTATTGACATTCTGACCTTGATATAGTATCGTGATGATTGGCGTGATAGACTTATGAATATCCGAGCTAGCTAGACCGAATCATAAAAACAAGACAACGCAAATATAAAAGTTTGGCATCCCTAGTTTAAGATTGCAGCAGATGGTGGAATATTGTCTTTGATTCTCAAGAAAGAATTCATGAGGAGCTTAATTTTTTTTCTTTGTAGCTTTTTCCAATTACTTTGAGATTTACGTGGACATCATTTTTTCAAACAATAAACATTGCCGAGGGAGTGAAGATAATTGAAATAAAAGCAATGTCAGGGGAAAAGCCGTTCTTTTGATACTCAGTTTTTTCGCGTTTTTATTTTCGGACAGAAATATACGTGTTTGCTACCAACTGAAAAAATTAGCATCCTAAGACCCGTTTTCAAAAACTTTTTAACATTTTATGACACAAAACCAAATGGATAAACATGGACATTTGCTCCCATGACACCGCTTTTATTTCAGTTGCCTTCACTCCCTCGGCAATGTTTCTTGTTTTAAAAAGCAATGATTAGATTTGTAATAAAGCCTAAACATATGATGAAAGTGAATTTATACATCTTTTTGTTGTTCTTGAGAAGTTACAACAAAATATTAAAGACTTTTTTATTTACAAGAGTAATTTTTGACAGTTCTCAAGAACAAAGAAATGCACTTTCATCATTTTATTACACTTCTAATCATCACTTTTTAAAACAATAAAATTGCCGAACAGTGAATACAATTGTAATGAATGCAATGCCATGGGGAAAACGGTCTTTTTGACATCTGTCTATATTTCTGAGATGAGGTATTATGTACATTATTTACATTATTCGGACTATTGTCCTCATCGTTGTCGCCATATTTATTACAACGTTTCAGCCCTTCAGTATCTGTCTATATTTCTGAGTTGAGGTATTATGTACACTATTTACATTATTCGGATTATTGTCCTCATCTTTGTCGCCATATTTATTACAACGTTTCGGCCGTTGTACGACCCGGCCTTCTTCAGGTGGTTGGAATGTCGAACTGAACATCTGTCTATATTTCTGAGATTAGGTATTATGTACATTATTTACATTATTCGGACTATTGTCCTCATCGTTGTCGCCATATTTATTGAATAAGGTTTTTTTTTACTATATAAGTGACAAGGCATGTGCTAGCCTTAAAGGCCAGACCTGCTGGAACCAGGAGATGCAGTTCGTCCGACCATTTTCCCTGGTAGTTGTGATAGAGCAATCAGAGACTCGCTACATCCCACCTGTAAGAGAAACGTTGGGGTGTGGAAAATAATTCTTCTTTAGCAAGGACTCGAAGACGCTTTTGAACTCTATCAAAACTGACAAGTGACGACTGACCATCTCCTGCTCAATTATGTCAATAGTATTCTATTTTCGGCCTGGTCTGGCTCTTATAAAGATAGAGGATAGCGTGGGGTCAAGTACTTAGGGGAGCGGTACATGGAGGTGATAATTTGACCTACATCTTTAGCGATGGATTGTATATAGGAATTCCACTTGAGATCGGGTGTGAGTCTGTCGTCCAATATTCTCTCTAGACATTCGTTCATCGTAACTGGCTATAGCTCGAGGTCTGATCGGCGGTGAAGGAATGTAACCCGTTTAGTTTTAGAGGCATTGAATGTAACCAGACGGATTTTTTGCCACTGGGTAGTGTTTGATCGGAAGAGAAGTCAGCTGCCAATCTCTGATCTTCAAGAATTTTAGAGGTGTTTATCATCGGCATAGACGTTTACAAACGATCGGAATATATTCTTAGGTATATCTTTTATGTAAATCAGAAAAAGGTTTGGCCCCAAAAGAGATTGTTCCTATCTAGGTGCTCGAAGACCTTCATGCTGATTAAGGCCTCAAAAAGCTTAATGAGGATACTGATGAGGCTAACGGGTCCATACTGGAAGGGTGAGGATCGGTTGCTCGCGTTCTTGAAGATCGAGCATACGCTTTCCACCTGCTTTGGAATGATTTCTCCTTCAAGCAGTGCTTAAATGACTTTACTAGAATCGGGAATAATTCTGGGTTGATATTCTTAACGACGACCACTGTAATTTGGTCAGGTCCGGTGGCTTTTCAGGGAACGTGTCTTTTGATAAGTCCAGAGACTTCTCTTGCTGAAATGCGTATATTACTGAGATTGTGCTCAGTGAAATGTGGGAAGTTGGGGAGGGAATAGTCTTTGTTATCTAACATTGAGTTTGAGGCAAATATCTAGAAAAAGAGCTTCGCCTTGTCTGTCGACGAGAATATGACCTCAGGACCATTTATAATTGTGGGAAAAGCCGCTTTACCTCTGTTCAGAGTTTGGTTACTGAGCTTACAGAATTGACAAGATCCAATTTGTTTATTTTCAACCTTGTCCTGGAAAGATGATCGCACGTAGCTGCACCTTGCGTTTGCCAGGACTCTCTTACAGCAATTGTGGGTGGTTCTGAAAGAAGTAAGGGCCAGACTACACCGCTACTTGCGATAGATTTTGAAAAAGCAAGTCCGGTGAGCTATGGCTGCAGCGCATTAAGGGGTGAACCGGGGCTTATTTTTGCCTATCCGTATGTGATAATTCGCCCGATTTTATTCTAATAGAAGATATTTGGTGATGAAGCTCTTCATCGCAATCCACTCCAGGAGTGCTCTCGCTGGCAAAACAGATAAATAAAAAAATATCCCTAAACACTGTATGTACGAATAAAACATCATGTCATAACATTTATTTCGTTTGTTTTTGGGGTTTTTTTTACTGATGTTTTTGTATTGGATATCTCTCTTTCTCTCTCTCTCTCTCTCTCTCTCTCTCTCTCTCTCTCTCTCTCTCTCTCTCTCTCTCTCTCACACACACACACACACACACACACACTCCCTCTCTCTCTCTCTCTCTCTCTCATTATTATATAAAAACTTCTTCTTCTTCTTCTTTTTCTTCTTCTTCTTCTTCTTCTTCTTATCTTTTTCTTCTTCTTCTTCTTCTTCTTCTTCTTCTTTTTCTTTTTCTTTTTCTTCTTCTTCTTCTTCTTCTTCTTCTTCTTCTTCTTCTTCTCTCAGCTTACATTACATACTGGAGATGCCCAAATTCACCAAGTGCAAAAATTCAAATATCTAGGAGGGGTTTAACGGAGGACGACAGTGCAACACCGACATCCGAAGGTGCATGGAGATATACAAAGATACATTCCAAAAGTTAAGCTAAGCTCGCGGTGCCCCTATATGGCATTGGATGCTGGACAATCCTCACGGATATAGAAGAGCGTTGAGGCCACAAAAATATGGTTCTACAGAAGGATGCTGAGAATACCAAGGACTGAACATGTGAGCAACGACGAAGTTTTAGAGAAAATGGAAAGAAAAAGGGCGCTTATTTGCATCAGAACGAGAGAGTTGAAATTTCTAGGTCACATAATGAGGAAAGAGGGCTTAGAAAATTTGACACTGACAGGAGATATTGAAGGCAAGGGAGACAGAGTAAAACAGCGCATGACCTACCTAAAGATCTTGTTTCAATAGTTGACAGAACAGGGATTAGGACATATAGCGAAAAGACAAAATTTACTAACAACAGGAAGCTGTGGAGGGCCATGGTCATCAACGTCCTGAAGAGACAGGTGCAAGTAGAAGAACTTTTGGGTGTTCGGGTAACGTAACGTTTATTGGTGTGACAAGTGATACAGTTAGAGAAGTTCAAATTCCTTTTTCACCTGTAGTTTTCACTTTGCCCTTGGGGAAAGTATGAATCCATCTCTTTTCCTCACAGCTATGGGTTAAACAGTATGGCAAACTGTGCTTTCAATTCTTGGATGGAAACGTGTCTAAGAAAACGTCTGAATTACGAGTAGAAATCCTGAAAAAGTCAAAGGGAAACCAATTCATTATCTTTACCAAGAAGTCATAGCAATTCACACATATTAAAGAAAAGGAAACAGTGGAGGGCCATGATCACATATACCAAAGAAATGAAGAGAGTTGCTGTTCTCTGTCTAATCGGACGTCAAATTTTAACAGATGAACCACTCGTGGGTTAACTGTTGCCTTTCCTATTGATACGGCTGTTGCTTCTCGCAACATTGTTTTTCAGGCTATTTTCAGCGCACCTTAGCAGAATTCGATTTACTCTATGGGTTGATTAAGTTTCAAAGCATCAAGCAATTAGCTGCTTGTGGGCCGGGCCTGCTCGCTCGCCTGTTGGCCTACGAACCGAGCACAATAAAACAAAATCCGTTCACCACGGAACTGAAACATCGGTTTGTAAGGCGCATGCTTGAATTATTGTCACTGTCGATTCACCTCTGACCAAAGCGGTGCTCTCATCTCTAGCAAAGGCTCGTCTAGAAAGGGGAGACCTATAAATCCGCCTACACAGTGATAGGCACAAACATAAGAGGACATACTCTTATCCAGACTGCACAACAGCGAGAGAGAGGCGCACGCACACACACACACACACACACACACACACACACATACACAGATATATAGATATATATATATATAGATAGATAGATAGATAGATAGATAGATAGATAGATAGATAGATAGATGTGAATATAAGCTAAATAACAAGATATTAGCAACTGTATATACGTACGATAGCGTTCTTATACAGATAAGCAAATAAATATTTATTTAATTTAATTTATGGTGCAAACAAAAGAGTGCTCAGTGTTATTAAGCAGAGCTATGAAGTATATATTAATAAATACACAAATACCTACGTTTGCAGTGCAACTAAAAGTTTTAGTATTTCTAGTATTAAAAAAAAACAACTCTAAGTAGTTCATTCGCCATTCGTGCCCAATGACTTGGGAAACCATGAAACTTTAAGTTGCACTACAAACGTAAGTATTTGTGTCTGCCTTTCGTGGGTTGAGAATTTTTGGAAGAAGGGGGATATTTTTGGCTGCTACTGCTGCCGATTAATGCTGAGCTCTTCACTATCAACTGAGCCCTCTGCTAACCGGTAATGCATATATATATTGTATATAATGTGTTAAAAATTCATTTTCTTCCTGGTGTCCGCTGATGGCATAGAGGTGGGAGTCAAATCGGTCTGGTATCGACCCCGGCTTGAAGCAATCGCATGTCTAGCCACTGATGAGCTGTGATACAGCGATACAATCTGTCTGTGGGTGACTATATATATATATATATATATATTTTTTTTTTTTGTCATCCACAGACAGACTGTTTCGCAGCTCATCAGTGTGGCTAGACGTCCGGTTGCCTCTAGCTAGGATCGAAACCCGACTGAATTGGCGTCAGTCGGAACTTCTACCACGGCAGGGATGGAGGTGAATTTTAGCGTGTTTATTTTTTAGATTTACACACACAATAGGAAATTAAAATTATCTCATAGTTATGATCATTTAACCTTAACTTAAGATTTACTTATAAAGATTTTCAAACTGATCAAGGTATAAGATAGAATAAAATTTTAATTTATCTTATTACCTTGATTGGTTTGAAAATCGTAAATCTTAACTTGTAAGATGAAATGATTATAAATATGAGGTAATTTTAAATTCCTATTGTATGGAATTTATATGCTCTGTTAGAATAAATACAGTGAGCTCTCTTTGCGGACCAGTTTTAATATTTTATATTATTAAGATTCACTTGGAATATATACCAATGGATTATTACATATATATATATATATATATATATATATATATATATATATATATATATATATATATATATATATATATATATATATATATATATATATTAAAAAGAAGAGAGAATCCACAAACCTTTTTGGTTGTAATGTGAATTTTTAAAAAAATATTATGCTTTATTTTCCATAATTTCGCCTTATTTGCCTAAAAATATTATGCTTTATTTTCCATAATTTCGCCTTATTTGCCTAAAAATATTATGCTTTATTTTCCGTAATTTTGCACATAAAGCATAATATTTTTTTTTAAATTCCACATTACAACCAAACACGTTTGCGGTTTCTCTCCTTTTTAATATACACACTTTTCTATTGTTGGAACTACTATAACCTCTTCCCTATGTATAGGTATATATATATATATATATATATATATATATATATATGTGTGTGTGTGTGTGTGTGTGTGTGTGTGTGTGTGTGTGTGTGTGTGTGTGTGTAGTATGTAAAAAATACAAATTATCACAGTCTCTCTCTCTCTCTCTCTCTCTCTCTCTCTATATATATATATATATATATATATATATATATATATATATGTCTCTGTATACATATATGTGTGTGTGTGTGTTTGTGCGCGTTTACGTGTATGTGTGTGTGAAGGGAAGAAATGTATAGGTTCTCCTGTAAACACAGATAAAAAAAGAGGGTGAGGTCGAATGGGAGGTACAAAGGAAGTGTCCGTAAGACAAACGTAAGGAAGTTAGGAAGAACCTAGAAATATAATAGCATACGTTTTCCAAGCAACACGCGCGAGCGCACGCACGCACATAAACGGACAGATGCGTACATGTAAACTCAGATACACATACGGACAAACAAACCGCACCCACGCGTGCACAAGTTCAAACCATTCCTTTAGAACTCCTGAAGAGTCTCATTACATTTCAGTGGATGTTTCTCTTGGGGAAAAATTGAGAAAATAAGAGAAAAACAAATCAACGAGAGGTAAAAGAAAGAAAGAAAGAAGATTAAGTTGTATTAATTAGAAGAAGAAGAAGAAGAAGAAGAAGAAGAAGAAGAAGAAGAAGAAGAAGAAGAAGAAGAAGAAGAAGAAGAGCAAAGTATACAAAGTGATAGAATTATTAACGAATGGAAAACAGAAATTGAAAAAAAAACAAATCAGATAAAGAAAACGAGAGCTGGAGGAGATAAATAGGGGAGAATAAGAAAGGAGAAAATTGGATTTAAACAAGAGAAGAGAGAAAGGAGGAGGATGAGAGGGGAAAATTGAAAAAGAAAGAGAAAGTGTGAAAAGATAGGAGGGGAGTAAGAAGAAAAGGTAATCGCTTTGGTGAGTAGCATTACTAACGAATGAAGGAGCGGGAAGAACACGAAACATTTAAGAAGATAACGATTTCAAAACGAGAAAAAGGAATTAGGAGGAGGAGGAGGAGGAGCAGCCAAATGTGGGAGAATGCAAGAGGGAAAGAAAACAGTAGAAAGAGGACAAAGAGAGAAAGAAGAAAAGGCTAAAGAAGGAGGAGGAAGGGGAGACTGCAATAGGCGATGAAAACAGTATAAAGGCGACAAGAGGAGAACAAAGAAGACTAAAGAAGAAGAAGGAGGAGGAGGGGGACTGTAACAGGTGAAGAAAACAGTACAAAGGAGACAAGAAGAGAAAGGCTAAATAAGAAGAAGGAGGAGCAGGAGCAGAAGGAGGGGGAGAATGCAACGCGGAAGAATACTGTAGAAAGAGGACAAAGAGAGAAAGAAGTAAAGGCTAAAGAAGAAGGTGGAGGAGGAGGAGGAGGAGGAGGAGGGTTGGACTGCAACAGGCGAAGAAAACAGTACAAAGGAGACAAGAAAAGAAAAAAGAAAAGGCTAAAGAAAAAGAAGAAGGAAGAGGAGCAGAAGAAGAAGAAGAAGAAGAAGAAACTTAATACAACAGGCAAAGAAAATCGTAGGAAGGGGCCAAAGAGAGAAAGAAAAACAACAGTCACAAAATCCTAGAGAAAGAGAAAATACTCTGCCACAAGAAGAAGAGGATTAAAAGCGGTTAATTGAAAAATGTGATGAAAGAGACGGAAAGAACAAAAAAGGAAGAAAAGAAAGAAGTAATTTTTTTTAGAAGAAGAAGAAAGACGAAGAAAATCAGAAGAAAAATATGTGGGCAAATGAAGGAGCAAAAATAAAAATCAAGAAAACGTCTAAACCTTGGGGAAAATATCTAACAAAGAAAGAATACAAAAAAATGAACAAAAACATCACAATTTCAATTAAATCAGCGCGGCTAATTAACTAGAGAAGAAAACAAAATACATCCATGCACTATTTTTCCTTTAAACCTAACCTCAACCGATTGGGTGCACGCATTATAATTGAGTTCTCTGACCCAGGATTCCTAACACACTCTCTATACAAGTCGAACCGTAACGGAGACTTTTACAACAGACAACATAAACTGCAACACGCCAACTACGTAGGAAAAATAGCGCCACATTTCGTTAAATAGATAAGAGAGTTTTGTGTTGTTTTTGTTTTGTTTTTTTTTGTTTTTTGTTTTGTTTCCATTCATACCTCAATTCTCCATATATAATACATACCCCTAAATTTGTACTATGATAAAAAAAAACATCACTAGTGTATAATACGCACTCGTATTTTTAGAATTTATAGCAGCTAGATTTAATAAAAATGTTATAATTGTTTATCCCATTCGGAGCGATTATAAAACCGTGATACTTTACACATACGCGCAACACGCAGACGGACGCATGCGCGCGAATACATAAACACTAATGAAAAAATAAAAGAAGAAAAAACTTACGCTAATGGAAAGAGCATATAAAAAAAAGAAAAATCAAGACGTATAAGTAGTCAATTGCCGATAATCCCTGAGGAGTAGACGGTGCAATCCCCGGAGAGTCCGTCTTCGAAACTCAGGAGTCGGGATGTTGAAGATAAAATCAATCAGTGACAAACCTGTTATATTAATTCTCCCTCTCTCTCTCTCTCTCTCTCTCTCTCTCTCTCTCTATATATATATATATATATATATATATATATATATATATATATATATATATATATATATAAATGAACATTGAAGTCAACAGTCAGAGGCAACAGGTTGTTTCATGCTAGACGTAATCGTCAGGCCGCTTCTACCATGAAACAGCCTGTTGCTTCTGAGTGTTGACTTCAATGTTCACTTTTATGTTTACATACGCTCTGCCTCTTATATTGAGCACTTCATCCAATAAATATGGCAAACCTTAAGACTATATTTCTTCATATATATATATATATATATATATATATATATATATATATATATATATATATATGAAGTTTATCACTTAGCTGATTGGCGTTAGCTTCAGCATCCCCACTCTAGAGTTTAGTAGACGGACCCTCCATTGATCATTTCGTCCACTCGTTGGGGGATATCAGCAATTATATATATATATATATATATATATATATATATATATATATATATATATATATATATTCAGCGAAACATGCCAATATTATTAATAAATGAAATTAAATGTTCACTTTCTTGTACCTTTAATCTATTTTTATCGTAATTATTTGCTAGTTTGTTTTCTTCTTGTTTTCTTATTATTATTATTATTAATAATAATAATAATAATAATAGTAATAGCATTATTATTAGCTGTAGGAGAAGTAGCAGCATTTTTACTAGTAGTAGTAGCATTGTTGTTATTGCTGTTAATGCTGTCTCTTGACAGCACTTAACATTCCAATTACAAAGTTTGCTTGTCTTAAAAGTGTTATCTTCCACAAATACCCTGGTCAATTGTTTTTATTTTTTTGAAAACTAATCTTAGATAGATAGATAGATAGATAGATAGATAGATAGATAGATAGATAGATAGATAGATAGATAGATAGATAGATAATGTTGCGGGATACTAGTATGTTTGGATACAAATATGTCACCATCATTTTGGGGAAATCGACACTTTGGATATGAGGGTGTGTACATTATATTGTAAATACTTATGGGCTCCTGGAACATTTAACCCGCAAACAATATTGGTGGACTCATTGTGAGTCCGAGTAAAAACTTTTAGCTTGTTCAAAAGTAAAACTATGATATCTAGTTGTCAATCTAGTGCAGTCGAGGCCCTAAGGAGAACAGCTCACCAGAGAAATTACCAGATGCCAGGTCAAGATCGATTACATTAGAAACCCTTCTTTAAATTTTTTCAAGAATCTTGATATATGTAGTAAGCCTCTCGCTACTCTACCGCTAGTTCCACTGAAAGTGCTCGGGCGAACTTCATTCCCTGGTCCGGCCAAGTCAAGCCTTCACGGCAAGAACACCACATGCCACTTACATAGTAGCAAAACACCCACATTCCCTCCGTATTTAATCGGTGAAAAGTAAGTTCCACTCGAACAGCTTCTTCCCGCGAACGGCTGTCCTGTGGAACCGACACCAACAGAATGTTTCCACGATCTTAACCTGTTCAAGGTTAGGGTTAACCGTTATCTTCCACTCCTATACACACAAATTGCCTCCTAACTTAGAGCGCTACCTCGAGTGACCTCCGGACCTTGTAAAGTGTGAACTTTACTGTAAAAACAACTACCAGACAAGATATGACAGCAGTATTCAATGCACGGACGAATGATAGATTTATAAATATGCAAAATGGATTCTGACGAGTAGAATTGTCTGGAACTGCGAACGAATTTTCCTGTCAGTAGACATAGCAAGTGATTCAATATAATTATGCACTTCATGACAATGGAAAGCGTCTGCCCAAGAAGGTGCAAAGAATTGCTCACATCGCGTTTAACCACTGGCAAAAAAAGCTGTTGTATACAGCCACGAGTTTACGTATTTCTGAACGATTTTGGTGCCATGCTTGCAAACAGAAGAGGTTCTCTGTGGTGATCAAATGAAAGCAGATTTGCATTGGAGGCGTTAAAATTTACAAGCCATTTTTTGTCCCAGTTAACCACTGGCAAAAAAGCTGTTGTATACAGCCACGAGTTTACGTATTTCTGAACGATTTTGGTGCCATGCTTGCAAACAGAAGAGGCTCTCTGTGGTGATCAAATGAAAGCAGATTTGCATTGGAGGCGTTAAAATTTACAAGACATTTTTTTGTCCCAGTTAACCACTGGCAAAAAGCTGTTGTATACAGCCACGAGTTTACGTATTTCTGAACGATTTTGGTGCCATGCTTGCAAACAGAAGAGGCTCTCTGTGGTGATCAAATGAAAGCAGATTTGCATTGGAGGCGTTAAAATTTACAAGCCATTTCTTGTCCCAGTTAACCACTGGCAAAAAAAGCTGTTGTATACAGCCACGAGTTTACGTATTTCTGAACGATTTTGGTGCCATGCTTGTTTTGGCCTTGATTCGCTTTATGTCAGTGAAAAACGTGAGGCCAAGAAGGCGTAGGGTGTTGCTCTCCTGGAGTTTATCATCAACCATACTGATGGCAGACAGAAAAGGTCCTTTGTTATATGGAGTCTGCCTCATGGCCGAGATACTTGTCTATAATCCGATTTTCAAGCACATGTAAAAAGGTGGCAAAAATTACAGGAATACGCTTTTCATATGAAAGATAGACTCAACATAATCTTCTTAATTTGCCCAATTCCTTCTGTTCCGCTTCAGTTGGCCTTGGGTTTTATTTAGCTAACCTAAACTCCCGCTAGGCATTAACAAAGATATATTATCTAAACTCTATACAACCGCTTTCTAAGATCAAAAGTTCCACTCAAGCAGTTTCTTGCCACGAACTGCTGCATTGTGAAACTGACTCCAAACAGGACGTTTCCACGATCATTACAGTCTTAACCCTGTTAGGGTTAACCGTTATCTTCCACTTGCATACACACAAATTTCCTCCTAACTTAAAACTCTACCCCGAGTGAACCCCGGGCCTTATGAAGGGTGAACTTTACTGTAAAAAAAACTACCAGACAAGATATGACAGCAGTATTCAATGCACGAACGAATGATAGATTTATAAATATGCATGATGAATTCTGACGAGTAGAAGTGTCTAGAACAGCGAACTAAATTTCCTGTCAGTAGACCTAGCAAGTGATTCAATATAATTATCCACTTCATGACAGTGAAGAGCGTCAGCCCAAGAAGGCGCAAAGAATTCCTCACCTGGAATTCTGATGGCATGCAGAAAAGGTTCTCTGTGGTTACCAAATGAAAGATTCAGATTGGAGGTCCTTTTTGGGGTAGTTGAAAAATATCGAACATATATATCTATATATATAAAGTTGTAGCCTCTGTTTGTCGGTTTGTTTGTTATCGAACTCGTCGTAGCGTTTTGGAGATAGACCCCATAACCATATATATTCTGAAACTACATTACCCAGGGTGCTTGGGTAAGTATATTTCATCATTATCAAAGGGGTACGCGGGGGGAACAAACTTCTCCACTGATTTTTCTCCTTTGATTTAAATTAAATTTAAATTTGAACAAAGGAATGACACCTAGGGTACTTGGATAAGTATATTTCATTTTGCTTAAAGGGAGTCCCCGAGGAGATAGGCAAAACTCCCCACTGATTTTTTTTCCATTGATTTGAATTAAATTTCAATTTGAACAAAGAAATGGCTCCTATCCAAAATATAGAAGGAGAAAGCCAGAAGATGGAGGTCTGTGGCAGACATGATGAGGCAGAACCTGGGACGAGCACAACTGGTTCCGACTTGCCTTTTCCCCGCCAAAAAAGAGCCCGTATTTGCTTAGCATGTAGGGCTACTGCAGATGGAATGAAGGAGAAAAAAAAAGAAAGCACTTACCGCTCTGCCGTAATCCGTCCTCGGCCAGATAACGTAAAAGAATAAGGGGAGACTTGCATCGCCTTTTTATGCAATGAATATGCAATGCATTATGGGACAGAGACGGAATGAACTATGGGATCGCATGAAGACGCAAGGGATTATGGGTATATGGACAAATATAAAAGCACCTAGTTTTTCCCAGTTCGAGACAAGCTTGGAGAGACGTTCCCGGTTGGCGACTGGAAAAGTCTGTTTGTGCGGTTTTGAGACGGAACGACTAGAGGTTGGATTACCAGTTGGGAGAGCTCGAATTTACTCGCTGGTGGCCGTTTTTCTTTTTATGTCATCACAAGGTCTCATCGACAAGATCAAAGTGAGACAATGTAGACGTCAAGTTGAACAAGAAATCACCAATCAGTGCGTAGTGCCTTAGTACATATTTGTTGCGACAATTCAACAGTCATATCAACGTTGAAATCTGCTCATCAATTCATTCAATTACATATTGCATCAAATATATATCAAAGAGGTCAGAACAAACTGTTTTTGTACGTTTAAATATTTTCCCTTTGGATTTTTTCGCCTTTGATTTAAATTAAATTAAAATTTGAACAAAGAAATGGCTCCTATCCAAAATATAGAAGGAGAAAGCCAGAAGATGGAGGTCACATCGGCAAGATCAAAATGAGACAATATAGACGTCAAGTTGAGCAAGAAATCTCCAATCAGTGGGTAGTGCCTTACAATACACATCAATGTTGAAATCTGCTCACCAATTCATTCAATCAAGTATTGCATCAAATTCATATCAAAGGGTCAGATCAAGCTGTTTTTGCACAAACCACCCACTAAAAAATTTCCCTTTGTTTTAAATTAAATTTAGATTTGTACAAGAGAATGACTCCTATTCAAAATATAGAAGGAGAATGCCAGAAGATGGAGTTCACATTGGCAAGATCTTTGAGTAAAAGGGAAATGCATCATTTTTCTCCACAAATTATAACAATGATTTAAAATCACTTAGAATTAGCGTGGTTTGCAGAAGAGCGAAAAAAAAAATGAAAAAGAACTCTTAGAGTCATTAAAAAGAGAAGTGAATCAATTTTCAAACTTATACTTTAAGAAAACTTTTGCAACGAGTTTGTTTGTGCTGCAGTAATCTAGGCTGAAGGAGGATATTTTGACGAGAACAAAATTTAATCATAAAATGCTTTTTTTCTTTTTCTCATAATAAAATTTCTGATAAAAAAATCAAATCTCAGGTTTATTTTTCACCATATATAATGATTGTCTCTTATTTAAAGTACAAAACAACGACTTTAGGGACCAATTTAAAAATTACCAAAGGTGGCCTCAAACTCTTGAATTGTAGTGCATACACACACACACACACACACATATATATATATATATATATATATATATATATGTGTGTGTGTGTGTGTGTGTGTGTGTGTATTTAGGCAGCAATCCTTCTTTCAAGCACATTTCATTAAAAACGACTGACAAGGTGCTTTTATTTAGTTTTTTATATAATTTCTCGTGCGATCTAATAAAGTTTTTCTTTTCAGAGGATAAATTATATAAAAATTGTCCGAATGTCCTTTTTTCCGAGCGCTTTCGGCTATACATTTAGCCATTAGCAAGGATTATATTTCAACTGTTAGAATTAGAAATAGTTTGTTATGTGTATGTTTTATAAAGTGATTCATTTTTTTGTTTCAAAACACGGTCAAGATATTATGTCCATGTTTCGGAATATACTTGTCGACAACACTAATATAATAGCATCATCCACTTGCAAAAAAAGGCTAAAAATAATGAAAGCCTTACTTATAAAAATAAACAAACCAACACTTAATAATATTAACTTTGAACATGGACATAATATCTTGACCGTGTTTTGAAACAAAAAAATGAATCACTTTATAAAACATACACATAACAAACTATTTCTAATTCTAACAGTTGAAATATAATCCTTGCTAATGGCTAAATGTATAGCCGAAAGCGCTCGGATAAAAAGAACATTCGGACAATTTTTATATAATTTATCCTCTGAAAAGAAAAACTTTATTAGATCGCACGAGAAATTATATAAAAAACTGAATAAAAGCACCTTGTCAGTCGTTTTTAATGAAATATATATATATATATATATATATATATATATATATATATATATATATTAATAAGAAAGAAATGCTAAGTTTTTGTGAAATATGGTGAATGAGTGGAATAGGCAAAGTTGCATTTACTTACATGAACGATCACGTGTCAGTATTTTTTTCTTTCGTTATGCATCCGCCTTTTCCGTCTGTAAATCATTTTCGTCGTGTTTGGCATCGGCTAGTGTTCCCTTTTTAATGTGTTTCTTTTAATGAGTAAATTGGCAATGGTCTTTTATTTTCTCGTTTTTCATACTTGCGAAACCTTTTACCCACCTCGATTTGCAAGCCTCATTGTGGGCATCGGACATTGCTTTGTGATCCCCCGCTATCTTATCAACATTTACTTTGTTCTAACTACATTTACTTACATTTAAAAAATAAATATGTATGTGGGTGTATGTACATGTCTTTTCGGTGTCTATGTGTATAGCAACTTGCATGCACATTTAATTGTGTATGTTTGTGTGTGTTTTGTTTTTGTTTTTTTTGTAAAGGGTCGTGGTGATGTTTCCTGTCTCGTCACTTTTTTGTGCGTTTATATATCTAAATATGTCTGGGTGCTTAGGTATTATTATCTGAGTGTGTATGTATTGTCATTCGCAAGATGCCATCGCCATCCCTACACTTGGAATTCAAATGTATCCATGTTGTCATGAAGTTAAGAGCAGTCGATCATAACGTCTATTCCAACGTAATTTCAATAAAAACAAAATAAATAGAATAACATCTATTTTTCTTTTTTCTTCAGTAATTTTATAATTTTAAACTTAATAGAGATTAAATTTAGATTTTAAAATGGGTAATTTTTTATTTTAATTTCAAATTTTATCATATAATTTAATACTTATTAGAATAAATTTTATATTAGTATAACCCCAACTTTAAAGCATTTAATAGCTATTATAACCTTACTTCGTTGTCAAGTTTTTTGAATTCTCGTATACTTGTATTTTAATTGGTCATTCCAACTTATGTAACAGCGTTTCCCCTTGCAAGGTGTGGTTAATTAATTTGAACCCTTTATTCTACATTCAACATCATCACTTGATAAGACAGCGGAGGTGTTGAAACAAAATGGCTATTTTTGTAGTGATTTTATAACATATTCATGTTATAATTTTTAAATAAATAATCATATATATATATATATATATATATATATATATATATATATATATATATATATATATATATATTATTAAAAGTTTCTGATTACTGTATTAAAATAATTTTATATGCAAGAATATAAAATGAAGAGTGTTAGTTAATAATAATAATAATAATAATAATAATAATGATTCTGTGAGTCGTTTCAAGCAAAGAACCGGATATTAGGAGTTTGAGCTATTGATTTTTTTTTTACAGACTATAAACCTTTCCAGGCTATTTAAAATCATTAATTACTTTTAGGGTGTGAGAATTTTTAGAGATAACAAGGATTTACTGATATAAGTCTTATTAATTAACCCATAACTGGGGGCAGAAGATGTGGATCCACACCTTCCCCAACGGTATTTACGTGTCAGTGAATATAACGAACCCAACTGGAATTAGAGCTCGGCTCACCGATTACAAATTCCGAGCCATTATACATTACAACTCGTCTGCATCAACTGGTGTTTTGTAAAAGACCAACATCTTATATCATTTTAAATGTCCTTTGGGAGATTGCATCTCTGACAAAAAGTTTTAATAATATGTATGTTGGTTTTACTACAACCACCATGATGAGATGGCTCACGTTTCACTTAAACAATCATAGTTGGATCTCAGAAGATTTAAATGAACATTCATGCCCACATTCACAGTTTAGACAGATATTAGTCGAAATATAACAGTACTCCACCAAGATAATAATAAGCAAAAAAAAAAAATTCTAGAGGCTCTTTATATAATAATAATAATAATAATAATAATAATAATAATAATAATAATAATGATTCTGTTAGTCCTTCCAAGCAAAGAACTGAATTTTGGGAGTTTGATTTATTAATTATTTTTTACAGCCTATAAACCTTTTCCAGGTTATTTAAAGCCATAACTTATTTTTAGAGCGTGAGAATTTTTTTAGCGATAATAAGGATTTACTGATACAAGTCATATTAATTAATGCATAGCTGGGAGCAGAAGATGTGGATCCACACCTTTCCCAACGGTATTTACGCGTAAGTGAATATAACGAACCCGACTGGAATTGAAATTCGGCTTTCCGATTTCCAACTCCCACCCCTTATCCGTTACACCACCCGCACATCCAAGCTTACAGCACCTGATATCCCCAAGAGGTCATCCATTTAGGTATTGACCAAGCTTGATGTTGCTTAACATTGGTGAACAAGGAATCCGTTTTTCGACGTAATCGCCTAGTGATTCGTTGTGTCCTCTACGCAGGGGTTATTAACTCCCTCCGGCGAACGTGATAACTTTCTTTTGCGTGGTATCGAAAGCCCTCAAAGTCGAAGCTAGGCAAAAGATATCTTCGAAGACGAACGAACATTTCAGAAAATCTAACACTAATTTATTGACGGGGAATATTACACAATTATGTGTCGTCTACAAATCTAGGTAGCAAAATGATGATTTGAGAATTTCTGAGGTCTTTTCAATCGCTTCAATTCGCCCCCTTTTTGCTGCTGTTGATAATGTAGTATTAGTAGTAGCCGTTCCAAACCCGCAGCGTGTCTGCAACAGTTACGTTCCTTTGTTTCTTTGTGCCCATTTCATCTATATAATGCGTGTGTGCCTTCGAGCGACGGAGATTTTCTTGGCATGTCGTCGGTGACTCTCGAAGCCAAATGTTTCACCGGTTTATATAAGCAGTCGCCCCAGGCAGCTTTTTCCTATGTTTGACATTGATAAAACTTAATCTGGATTATCTCAGGGTCCACTGTCTAAAAAAACTCATTGTCCAAGTAAAACATTTCTCCAACATTTAATGAGAAATACCTTATGGCTTAGCACGGTAGTATTAAGAATTTGTTTCTATCGGGTTAGATGTCAGCTCAAAAACCCAAGATAGATAGATAGATAGATAGATAGATAGATAGATAGAAACAATTTGAGATAGATATGTACGTCCACAAAAGAGGAAGTCCCTGAAGGGGGTGTTGACAAAAGCAATGCCGAATGGGAAACAAAGTCATTTTAAGCAGTTACTGAATTTCTTAATCAGACATTATTTCTTATTATACAGGGTGCAGCAGAAATACCTTCCATATATACCCCCCAGAAATACCTCCTACATAATGGTAAGAGAGTCGCTAGATGAAGACACCCTTCTACTAATGTCTTACTATTATGTGGGGGGTATATTCAGCCGAACCTTCTATAAACGTTATATTTAGTGGATACACGTGTTTGAGGTAGAATACCTGTTCTTTTTTTTAATACAGTGAGTCTCCTGTATTCGCAGAGGGTTAGGGACCAGAACCGGCCGCGAATAGTTAGAATCCGCGAATACTTGCAACCCCCCAAAAAGTGCTTATAAGTACCTATTTTGATTGTTAAAACATCATATGCCTTAAACTTTCATCTTAAACCCTTTCAGACCCTTTTAAAACCATTTTGGAAAAATAGTATTGGTGACCATACACTTAACGTAAATTTTCTTTCATGAGTACAATATATGTTTCTAATTGCGCATAGATCTATACAGTCATTGAAAATACTGTATAAAATATGTGTAACAAGACATAAAATATAAAGTTTAAAACATTTTCTAAAACAACTGTAATAAGTCACTTTTAAGACCCCAGCCGCAGCCCCTAACAAGGGAAAAAAGTCCAAGCACTCCGCATGTTTTTGCGTTTCTTTTTACAGTGAAGATGTACAATTCTGCCAATTTTTACCATAAAAATGAACTGTTATATGTTGTACGTTACTTAAATAACAGGAAAATAATACAAGAATATTTTAACTATGTTAATAATAATTTGTTCATATATCCTTCAGAAAAACATGCGAATATTCGGGGTTTCCGCGGATAACAAGTACATATGTTCTAAAGAAAAATCCGCGAATCTGTGAAGACGCGAATGCTGAATCGCGAATAGGCTAGGCTCACTTTATTGAAAAAAAATTTGGCCGAACGACCCATAGATCGAGAAGTCCTTCTATATTAAATGTTACCTCCCAAAAAGTATCAAAATCATATTCCTTTTTCAATGTGCTGGTTCTTCTTTAGGTTAAAATCAGTTTCCTTTCTTAAGTGATCTGATTAAAAAAAAAAAAAATGGAAGCAGTATAAAAAGATCGCTCCAAATTTGGAAACACCGTTTCCGATTTTAGGTCAGACATAATTTTGAGAGCGAACACTGAAATATTTTCTTCTTTTCTTTTTTTTTCTTTTTTTATCCAGATTTCGGAGAATTGATGTTTTTGATGACAGCTTAATAGCATCGGAATCTCCTCCATTTGGGGAGAGACGATGGGCTGGTTTCCATTTATTTTTTTTTTTTTTTTTTTAATCATTGCTTTTTATGTCTTCAGTCGTGAAAGAGTAGCACTATCAGAGTGAAGTGAATCTTTCTAACCGGTCTGCTTTTCTCCCCGTACAGAACTTGGTGTGTCCGATTCGCTTTATCTAAACAATCATATTCATTTAGCTTAAACAATACATACGTTTGCAATACGTTTCTATCACAATACAACACACACACAGACACACACATACAGATAAACAATCACATATTCATACATACACTCACTCACACACTCACTCACTCACACACTCACACACTCACTTACTCTCTTACACATACGATATTCGTCAAACCTATACTTAAAGATATACGGGCAAAAAATACAAACACAGAAGGATCTATGACTATGTTTTATTGACTATGCAAACGATATAAAGATTTGAACTGTTAGCAAAATTTGATTCATTTGGGGAAAATATTAGAATAATCCAGAATATATAGTTGGAGCGAAACAACTGCATTCGGATAGCAATATTTTGTGTTTCTTTTTTCATTCAGTTAGCGCATTTTGCATGCTGTCGTCACGACACCCTTCCACCTCACAATTGTGGTTCATGGTGACATTGAAGGCAGAATAGTGCAGTGGCTTTCCGGTTCCTGTTCAGGCTACCCCGTCCGTCATCTCAGATGTGGATTTATTTTTGACGTTTCCTTCTCCTAGACTGGTTGCTACCTAAGGCTATATGAATCTGTTTATCTTGCTATTTAACCCATAGCTGGGGGAAACAAATTAAGGTACGGGGGGGAGTACCAAAATAAAAATTATCATTGTAGAAAGAGAGAGAGAGATAAAAAAAAATCGAATGACAAAAATGGGGGAGAGGGCAAAAATAATAAATAATGCGTTTCGTCCCCAGAACTAGTCTTAGGGACAAAACGTGTTACACATGATTTTAACTGCACCCCCTTCCCCACTTCCAATTTTGTCATTCGATTACCCACTTAGAATCATGAATTCATCTGTCCCCACCAGATATGGGTAAATAGCAGGACAGATAGGTCCCTATGGGAGACGGAGACACTGAATTCAAACTTTAAATCAATTTAAGCAAGGATTTTGTATATGGCTGCGGTGGGGGGGGGTTATGCTAGAAAAAGCACGTAAATGAATGTAATGTACTCGATTAGAATTTGAACTCGGCTCTGTGATTCATGAATCCGAACCGCTAACCGTTATTCCACTGTGCCTCCTGTTATGGCTTGAATATAAAAATCGAAATACGATATAGATAAAGTGATTGAAGAATAAAAAAACCCTTCGCACAATCTGTTATGGTCTATGTCCCTTCAGTTTCCTCCGCTTTCAATTCTTGAAAACCTCTTTTGGTCGAAGCCGCTTCGTGCAAAATGTCACACATCCTAATGCTCGCAGCTTGAGGATCCGAATAGTGAAACTTACCTATCGGGCTGTTCGGAAAATAATGTCCGATTTTAGAATAAACCCTTTTAATTGCGCTCTAATATACTAGTATAATAGTCGCTCAGAAATATATTACTCATTCCTAATGATTAGAGTATTCCCTTTGTTAATTTTATATCAATCCTCTTTCAGAATGTTGTTCTCAAATACGTGACACAGCCTCGATATACACTAGAAAATATTATTAGTCTACCATTATAATGTCAGATTTTAGAAATAATTTTTAAAAAAACTGTCCTATGCAAAATACATGTGTCACTAAATTAAATATTTAAAAAAAAATATTCTGTATTCATTCATATTACTCTAGTTATTTATTTTAATATCTATATTTTAATCATTTTTATTCACATTTAATTTTCATTACCCGAATAAAGACATTTTCCTGCTTTTTCGACATTAAATAATCTTTTTGTTGTCACCTCGACGTGGTGTCATGGTTAACATGCTTGTATCGCTAGTACAGTTACGACTGAATAGTGAGTTCGTTCCTCACTGGGTACCCAATATTTTCGGCCTTGTACTACATCTAAGCTGCGCTTAGAAAAATCACCTTTCATTATCGTAAATAAGCAATAATCAAATTAACGAGTATAATGTTTAAACATTACATAAGTTAAGAAGAGGCAACATTCAGATATAACGGTTATCTCCCTTGTAATTTCTACGCTTGAATCATTCGCTGACGTGAACCATTCGACGATTTAAAGCTTTCTGTGATTGTAGCAGAAGCAGCGGTGCTTGTATCATGGGTTAGGGGCACAAGATCCTTGCCCTGGCCCTGGGCAAGACTATTTTTTATGGACAGAGAAAAAAAGAAAAAGACTGTTTATTATATAGATGGATTTTGGCTATTGTAGAATTACAGCCTTATGTCGAAGCACCGGTTCTCGTACGATCACCATATCTACATATAGAAAAAATCTGCTATATATTTAGAGATTTTTTTTTTTTTTTTTTTTTTTACAAATCCTAAGAAGAATCATCAATGTTATTGGTCCTGGCCTGGTATCTCAGTTTCAGTTAACTTCCCCGCCCCGTGTTTTTTCCATAAATATTTTCATCCTAATTGTTCTGATAAATGTTCCTCTATGGTGCTTGATGACTTTATGTACTGTACTGGATTGTTGACATGGTCACATCATTTAACACATGAAAAGGCCAGATGTACCCGTAAGTTCTATGCTAACAGTTTCTTCTCTCACACTTCTCGCTTGAGAAACTCTCTTCCGGTTTTATTGCTTCCCAGTCAACTTTGATTTTCAAATATTTAAATGCAATATCAATCGTTGTCTTCGGTTCTCTTAATGTTTGTTCTTTTATTTTTATCGCTCCATAATACTGTTTTTTTTATTATTATTATTTTTAATATTCTTTAACACTCAGTAACTCCTTGCATCTTTGTCGCTTTACTGCCTTGCTTGGGGTGAAATGATTTTTTAAAAAAAACAAATAAATAAAACCAAAATATTAAGCAACATTATTATTAGAATTAAAACTTCTGCGAAGAATTTATAAAGAAAAAAATATTCTTTATCGTAAGTAAGGCGTTTATTAACGTAAGTAAACAACAACAAAATTTAAGTTATATATAATCTAAAGGCATTATTCAGATATAAGATTGTTTTCATTGATTTTCTAACGTTTGCTTTTTCAATTAAATAAATGAATTATTCGAGTAACAAGAATGCATTCCAAACATATTTTTTTATTATTAAAATCAAGTGAAAAAGTTCGTTTAATTTTTCCATATTATATTTCTCCAATTTGCAACAATTTTGTTTCACATCCAGATCAAATTTTCAAGAAATTGTCCAATGTTCATAATTTTTCTCTCCAAACCTTTCGACCATCTCTAGTCATTATCAGGAACTTAATTTTATCAGCGCCATAGAGAAGATTTTCAATTAGCGTCGTCCTGACATTTTTAAGAGCGCTACATTTCTAATTTAAATATATGCATATCGTATAACAGTGACGTCATGTGCAGGACGCTGTTTTAAGCCAATCAATCCTCTAGGGGGAGTAATAAATCATGGCAGCGCCCCGATGACGAAGATACTATTAAATATTTGAACACGTTTTCAAATGCTGTGTCTGGCGGTGAATAATTTTAAAATTATGTCTCTTGCGACCACACAACAACTACATTCTCTCGTAGATTACCTTGTCACTTTCTGAAATTAATACAATTCGTACATATGTCGACAATTACATCACAAATAACAACATTATGACTTTAAATAAGATAATTATGAGTCTTCTTCTCGGCCTGTGACGATCATTTGTTCGTCCTGGGTATGACAATAAACTACATCCGGCAGCAAGTCCTCTGATCGGGAAGTTTTGTGGAGCGTGAAACCACCTCTTAATTGCTGCTGTTCCCAGGTCCACGTGTTAGGGTCCCATCTATGGGCAAATAGTGAACCCCAAACTAGGAACAAAACACTATAAATATTTAAAAATAAATGTTTACAGTAAAAATACCAACAATATTTTTTTTATACTAAAAGAATTACCAGAAATACATTTTTGAAAAAAATAACAGCAATGCATGAAAAAAATACGAACAACACGTTTTTGCAAAAGGAAATTATTAATGCTTTCAAGAAAATAACATTTTGGCATTAAATGACCCATAAGGAGTCGATATGCCGCTAAACAAACAAACGATCATTTGTTGGACGTAGGTCTTCCCCAGATTCGCGGGGAGGAATAGGATATTCCCCTAACGCGCTGGCCCAATGAATGTTGGTCGGAGCGGATGTGACACAACTGGGCGATCATACCTCTTTCCCATTCAGGATCAGGAGTATTTTCCCAAAGTGAATAGAACGAACTCGACTGGAATTCGAAATCAGCTTTCCTATTCTTCAGCCCGAACGGTTATCCATTACATTACACGTCGCCGAGTGGTTAAAATGTTCGCTTTCTGGCCATGAGACCCGGGTTCGAATCTCACCATAATCGATTTGCCGAGAAGGTGACTTCTTGATGTCGTCGGTCAGGAGTAGGCGATTCCAACGTGCGTACACCTTTGACAAGTGCCTGGAAACCTAACCACGGGTTGATCCAAATTAATGAAATTGGGTAAACAGAACATTTGGGAGCCGAGCACAAAGTCACAAGTCATCTTGACAGAGGGTTTGAGTGTGCTAGCCTTCTTCAGATTGTTGATCACGCTATATAACGCGCTCTCTCCCAGAAGCTGTAACTCAGTATAGTTGCAGTATAAACCACAGGTGGGTTCTGTGGGCGTTGAACAAACACAAAATGCGCCTGAGTAGGTATCTGCAATAGAGGTTAACTAACAGTCTTAGTAGACTGTCATCCTCGGATACAAGTGGCTGTGCTATTTGCATTAACCCACAGCCAATCTTACAGCATCTGTTATTCTCAAGCTGTCACCCTACTGGCCAAGTTAGACAAAGCTTAACTTCGGGGATCGGAGCAGAACCAGTGTAAGCTAGAAATATTAGTAGATGACACTAAATAATACAGTCTTCTTTTTCAATCTTCTGTGTGCTGTGTCCTGTCAGGACGTTGGCGATCATAGCTCTCCACAATTTCCTGTCCTTTGTAGCTCTTAATAAATTATATCTTTTTTCTTATCTCTCTTCTGCCACCCATTTACTCATGCTCGTCATGTAGGTTATGCGCTGTTCCCCTCTGCTCTTCGTGCCTTCAATATGTCCCGTGAGTATCATTTTTCCAAGCCTTCTTTCCTCATTATGTGTCCTACAAATTTCAACTGTCTCTTCCTGATGCTTAGTATAGGTGTCCTTTTTTTGTTTTCATTTTCTCTAAAACTTCGTCGTTGCTCACATATTTGGTCCATGGTATCCTCAGCGTCCTTCTGTAGAAATACATGTTTGTTACTTCAAGTCTCTTCTTCATCTGTGAGGAGATTGTCTAGCATTCACTGCCATATAGGGGGGCTGGTATTATATAGCAATTCAGGACCATTCTATTCATTTCAGACGAAAATTTCCTGTTTCTTAATTCTTTGCTTAACTTTTGGAAGACATTTTCTCAATTCGCCTTCGAATTATCAATGTCGCACTGTAAAAAAAAAGTCACAGAATACACGAAGACAGTCAGTCAGTTATGTGCCATGCGTGATACACGCTTAGGCGATCGTGTATCTTTCTATACATGACTGGCAGATTTTTCCCGCAGCAGGTTGCCATTTCTTTCTGCGGTAGACTAGTTGCTATCCAAGGGTATAGAACCCGGTCTTTTCTGTTATTTATCCAGGGCTGGAGGGGAGGAAGGGGGATTCATATCATTCCCAAGTGTATTAGCACATAAGTGAATGTAATGGATTCGACTGGAATTCGAACTCGTCTCTCCGATTCGTCAATCCGATCCGCTACCTATTACACCACCGTTGCTAAAATCAAACACGGGCAGAAGATTAACCATTTGCTAAGTTTTTTTAACAGATGACGGGAAAATATGGAAACTGTAAAGAGTGAACATTTTACAAGTGTTTGCCTGATGATCGCAAAAGCGTGAAACCCAGGGTTACAAAATAGTATACATACAAGTGAATAGCTAAGGGGAAAAAAGAAGGATTCATACCTTTCGTAAGTGAATTTAATGGATTCAACTGGAATTCGAACTGGGTTCACTGATTCCGCAAAGCGATCCGCTATCCATTACTCCACCGCGCCTTCACTGGAGCCAGTAAGATACAAATACAATCTTTCATCACAGTCCTATACATGACGTCAATTTTTTGCCATACGGAAATGATAAGAGAAGAACGAAAATACTTTTAATACAGTTAAATGCTACACCTTTTTTAATACGCTTGCGCGCATGCGCAGATTGCACGTTACCAGAGGCTTACAGTCATATCACTTTGAAACGCCAGCCCCCACGTTGGTTACCGAAGTTAAACAACGTTGTATAGCGGATAATGGTTTGGAATTTTTAATCGGAAAGCCGCATTCCTATTTCATTTGATTCATAACTTATAAGTTATGAATCCGCCTCTTCTCCAACAGCTATGGGTTAATTAGTAAAATTTGTATCACTAAACCATTATTATATACAGAAAAGGAAAATTCTTACAGTCTAAAAAACATTTTCTTGCTTTAAATAGCGGTAGGCTTGGCAAAGAAAGAAATACTGCTAAGGGCCTCAAGGGGTAGGGAGTAGTGGAAAGCCATGAACGGCCACGTCCTGAAAGGAGAAGGCACAAGAAGAATTGTATCGTATCAGGTTTTCCAAATATCGCGTCTCCACCAACAATCCCATGTCATTCGAGAAGTAGGCCATCCGGAAGATTTTTCAGCACCCCCTCGTCTATATAGATATACAGGGCTTGTGCAAAACTTTACAGCGAAAAAAAGGTTTTCATTCATATCGTCTGTCACTAGTCTTCAAAAAAAGAACGCTTGGAACATTTGTACACGACTCATTTATATATATATATATATATATATATATATATATATATATATATATATATATATATATATATATTAAGGAATTTAGATGCCTGCTTAATTAACTTATCTGTTTTCATCAGTAGCCCTACACCTGAGGCGGAAAGACAGGTGTCTTTTTTTTTGCTGATTGCGTGTAAATCTTTATGAGTCCGGGTGCGGGAGAAGGCGGGGATTAATGCTGGTTCGGTATCTGCTTTCTCATCTCTGCTAAAAGATGGCGTAGTAATCGCGGGAATGAATCAAAGCTAACCGCCGATATTTGCCAAGGGTCAATGGAGATGCTATCGACAAAAGAAAGATTGAGCAAGTGCGCCTGGCATTTCACAACAGATTTTTTTTGCTGTTGTTATTGTTTTTATTTATTTATTTATTTACTTTTTGATTGAGGAGGGCGGGAAAGGCTTGCGGCTTTTCGATAATCGGACAACGACACAAAGGGATAAGTGAAAAAGGTATATACGAGAGTAAATCAAGAAATCTCCTGCGTGATACGTAGCTATGAACAAAAGAACTGATCTGAAATCTACACTGTATAATGTTCGATCTACGTGATTAATATTAATATGCAGTGACAAAAGAAAATCTCATATATAAATATTTGTTACACAAAATAAATGTTCACTTCATAATTAAGCTACTAAGATATATA
>OZ038485.1:98148049-98155549 GCA_964036315.1 Acanthosepion esculentum | reverse complement strand
TTATTTTTTAATGTACAGAATTATTCCGTTATAAGAGAGAAAAAAAAGAAATGAAATAATAATAATAATAATAATATAATAATAATAACAATAATAATAATATGATTGGCTTCAAAAGTTTCCCCTAAATCACAAACGGAACTCGGGGGACTGACAAAGATAAGCTTGTCGAATTTATCGATTGATTTTCAGTCATGCAGATAAAATATAAAACATTCAACATGTTAATTATGGCTTCGTTTCCTTCTGTAAGTTTTTTTTTTTCGTTCATTTTCTGTTCATCTATTTCTGGTCTCTTGCTTTTGGTTATCTCCCCTTTTCTTTATTCATGAATTTCTTCCATCATCACAAGTGGTGAAAACATGGTGGTAGAAAAGGCGCGTAAAATTTGGAATGAAAAGAAAATAATATGTCTACCGTAGCCCGATTGGTTAGTAGATTTGACCAGCAGACGAATTAAGAAAATATAGTGAATTTGATGCTCCCCGTGTGTCCCACTAATGGAATTTTCTACTGCATTAAACTAAACTTTGATATGACTAATTAAAACTGCGTTTTCATAAGCAAGTGTAATTAGATATCAAATGACAAAGTATAGAGCAGTAAAAAGAGGTATAGAAATAGAAAGAAAAAAGAAAGAGGATTAAAGTGACATGATTAAAGTGACAGTATTAAGTGGCAGGATTATGTAGCAGGATTAAACTGATAGGATTAAATGAGAGGATTAAGTGCCAATTTTAAACTGATAGGATTAAACAGATAGGATTAAGTGGCAAGATTAAGTGGAGGGATTAAAGGGAAAGAATTAAGTGGTAGGATAAGTACCAGGATTAAAGTGAAAGGATTAAGTGACAGGATTAAGTGCCAGGATTAAAGTAAAAGGATTTATTGGCAGGATTAAAGTGGAAGGATTAAGTAGCAGGATTAAAGTTAAAGGATTAAGTGCCAGTTTTAAACTGATAGGATTAAACAGATAGGATTAAGTGGCAAGATTAAGTGGAGGGATTAAAGGGAAAGAATTAAGTGGTAGGATAAGTACCAGGATTAAAGTGAAAGGATTAAGTGACAGGATTAAGTGCCAGGATTAAAGTAAAAGGATTTATTGGCAGGATTAAAGTGGAAGGATTAAGTAGCAGGATTAAAGTTAAAGGATTAAGTGCCAGTTTTAAACTGATAGGATTAAACAGATAGGATTAAGTGGCAAGATTAAGTGGAGGGGTTAAAGGGAAAGAATTAAGTGGTAGGATAAGTACCAGGATTAAAGTGAAAGGATTAAGTGACAGGATTAAGTGCCAGGATTAAAGTAAAAGGATTTATTGGCAGGATTAAAGTGGAAGGATTAAGTAGCAGGATTAAAGTTAAAGGATTAAGTGCCAGTTTTAAACTGATAGGATTAAACAGATAGGATTAAGTGGCAAGATTAAGTGGAGGGATTAAAGGGAAAGAATTAAGTGGTAGGATAAGTACCAGGATTAAAGTGAAAGGATTAAGTGACAGGATTAAGTGCCAGGATTAAAGTAAAAGGATTTATTGGCAGGATTAAAGTCAAATGATTAAGTAGCAGGATTAAAGTGAATGGATTAAGTGACAGGATTAAGTGCCAGGATTAAAGTAAAAGGATTTATTGGCAGGATTAAAGTCAAAGGATTAAGTGCGCAGGATTAAAGTGAAAGGATTAAGTGGCAGGATTAAACTGATAGGATTAAACAGATAGGATTAAGTGGCAAGATTAAGTGGCAAGATTAAGTGGCAGGATTAAAGTGATTGAATTAAGTGGTAAGATAAGTACCAGGATTAAAGTGAAAGGATTAAGTGACAGGATCAAGTGTCAGGATTAAAGTAAAAGGATTAAGTGGCAGGATTAAAGTGAAATGATTAGGTGACAGAATTAGAGTTAAAGAATTAAGTGGAAGGATTAAACTGATAGGATTAAACAGATCGGATTAAGTTGCCGGATTAAAGTGAAAGGATTAATTGTCAGGATTAAATGAAGAATGGTAATAGTAAGTTTAGCCGTTTCCTTATAAAGAAACATCCGGCATTCATTGACCGAACCGGAAGCATTAACTTTGGTAGAAGTTCATAAAATCTTTCTCGTAAAACAGTTTGTTTTTCAAGAAAATTGGTTTTTCAATTCCACTGTTATCGCGTTTTCCAGTCCTGATGATGTCTTCTTTTCTAACCTTTTGTTTGAAACGGTGTAAAAATTTAACATCTACATTATGCTATCATTTTCTCTTCGAGTTACATGTGCTGATTGTGTAGCGCCAGTCCACGCGGTTTAATACTAATGCTAATATTAGCCGTTTCCTTATAAGGAAACATTCGTCATTCATACACCGAGTATCATTACTACAGTCAAATTTAGTCTGTATAATATTCCTGATAAAACAATTTTTTCAGGAAAATAGTTTTATCGAGTTCAGTAACTGTTATAGCTCTTACCATTATTGCTAACTGATGTTGCATTTAAACTTTTGAATATCGTAGGTAACAGGAAAATAAAAGAAGTTGGAAGAGAGTCCCACAATCGAGAAATGTGAGAAAGGAAACTATTAGAATCGACCTTTCGGTTACATCTAAGCTAATTCAACAGTAAAACAATGAATCTTAATTGCAAGTTTATTATTATGCCTAGTCGAGGTACCAAGGAGGAAACCTTATATGACCAATTGCCATGAAAAATATTTATAAAAATGACAGTGGGAAGCCACGTCACGGTGATGGGCAAATGACTGATGTGGGGATGCCAGGTCAGAACCAATAACTGTGCAGACCCCCTTCGTTGGATTTTATCAAGAATCTCGAGATGTATAACAAGGGGACGAGACCGGATATGGCGGCAATATTCAATGCACGAACGAATGGTAGATTTTTAAACGTGCAAAATTGATCCTGGCGGGGACAATTCCTATTCAGAGATTAGTCTGGTACAAGGCCATTGTAGTTGGGTACCCAGTTAGCAATTTGTTTCAGAAATTCGGACAGAAAATATCGCGGAGATATATCTCGACTAAAACATTGTGAAGAAGAAAACCAAAAATGGGTAAGGGGTGTGAAAGAAACAATGCATCAAAATAACAATATCGCTGATCAGAAAATCAGTAGAAAAAACGGCTGGAGAATATAGCGGTCGAATAAAAGTCTACGTAAATTAGGTCTGCAATTGTTATCTTGTCTTCTTAATTCTTGTTCTTTTATTGTTCTCTCTCTCTAGTATTTTTCTAATATTATCTAATACTCTGTAACGCCTTCCGTCTTAGTGACTCTATTGCCTTGCTTGGGGTGAAGTTATTAAATAAATAAATAAATATAGGTGGCCTGACGATTTTTTTTTTAAGCGTATCACCCCAAACAAGGCTGGAGGCCACTATCACGCAAGGGGTTATAGAAGGGTTGGAGGAAGAGCAGATAGGAGTGGTAAAGGAGAGGATGTGGAGAAAGAAAAAGACAGTGGGTCGATCGAGGCAAGGGGGTTACAGAAGATTTGGAGCGAGAGCAGATAGGAATGAAAGATGAAAGGATGTGGAGAAGGGAAGTGGATAGATCAAGGCAACTGGAGATGTCGATTGACGCTACACTTAAACCGTTGGAGATTGTATTTGTCAGGGAAACAGTAATAGGGAAGGGAGTTTCATAGGCGAGATGTGCGAGACATGAAGCTATTGGAGTAGAAGAGACGTCTACATCTAACAGTTTCAACGGTGTAGGGGTGGGAACGGGATGCCAGCCTCGTAGGACGTTTAAATTCACGAGGCCTAGGGACAAGCAAAAGCAGCTTCTCGGAGCAATTACCGTGAAAGTACTTATAAAAAAGGCAGAGCGAGGCAACATCGCGATGGTGAGAGAGCGACTGCAGACGAGATGACAGATCAGGGCCAATCACATTGCATCTAGCATGAAACAGACTGTCGCCTCTAAGTGTTGACTTCTATGTTAACTTTTATATTTACACACGCTCTATCTCTGATATTGAGCAATTTATCCCATAAATATAGCACATCTTAAGACTATATTTTTCATATATATATATATATTTATATATCAAAAAATCCAAAATTACCTCATGTGGATATAGTCTATTTCAGTCTTCCTCAACTGTCTCGGAATATTAGGAATATTCCGAGACAGTCAGTCTAGGGCTGACGAGGACTGGCATATGTCAGTGCTGGTCTGAAATAGACAAAACCCACATTAAGTAATTTTGGATTCTTTGCTGTATAAAATATATGCTCTGTCATAATAAATACATTGAGCTTTCCGTAGATCAGATTTAATATCTAATATTACTAGGATTCACCTGGATTATATACCAACGGATCTATCACCGATACTATATATGTATATATGTAGCCCGATATATATATATATATATATATATATATATATATATATATATATATATATATATATATATATATATATTCGCCTCTCCTGTCGAATTCGACGTGTGAGGGTCAAGCAGATCTGTTCCAAGGAAACCGACAGCCCGACAACACCACATGAGATTTGATTATAGTGGTCAAGGTTTCGTGCAGGACCATCCACACTTTTTGAAGGGCCGAATACAGAGTTGTCCTTCCCCTAGACCAGTCGCCATCCAAGGCTATAGAACCCAGTCTGTCCTGCTATTTACCCTAGCTGGAGGGAGAAGAAGAGGATTCACGCCTTACCCAAGGGTATTATCACGTAAGTGAATGTAATGGATTCGACTGGAATTCGAACTCGGCTCTCCGATTCCTCAATCAGACTGTTTCGCTGTATCACAGCTCCTCCGTATGGTTAGACTCCAGATTGCCTCAAACCAAGGATCGAAACCCGACTGATTTGAGATCAGTCAGGTCTCTTACCTCTAGGCCATCAAAGGAAGGGAATTTTAACCATTTTCCTATACGAAACAAGCCAGCAGCTCATAGAACTCAATTCAATTTTACTTGATGATTAATACTTAATAGCAGAAGGAGCCGGTCTTTTTAAAAACACTTTTTCCCTAGAGAGCTCACTATATATATATATATATATATATATATATATATATATATATATTAAATGCACGTAAATGTTTCATCTCAGAAAACCGTGGCGTACTTAAACTAGAACTACTTTCATGTCCATAACGAATAGTTCAACGTTGTAAAATAACGATTTACTATTTCTTGCGATGAGCGTACATGAATAAACGGATTTTATCGCAATCGCCCCTCACCTCCTCCCTCCATTTTCCCGTCAGAATGTCACGTGTCTGGTTATGTTCGCGTCGATTGGTTGCCGCGATCGATTTCCAAGTGGAAATAGAACCGTCAAGCGACAAGGTCCGATAGTGAAGATGAAAGATGATAAGCGGAGGCTGAAGAGATTGGCAGCCGGAGTAAAGGCCAATGATAGGTAAGAGATTGGGAGGTCGGAGAGGGAGGCTAAATATTGTGATTCCTAAGTGTCAAAATATTTTGAACGACGACGACCACTGCGACTTCGCTTTTGATTATTAAAGTTAAGTAACGTATTACCTTGTCAATTCATTCTTCGTTTAAGATATTCAACTAGATTAAGAATAAGAGAGACAGAGATATATTGTTAAGTAGGCGGTTCGATCTGGTGTTTAGCGACTACGATCGCTGTTCTGTAGTGAGCCGTATCGGTTGTGTCATTGAGTTAGTCTCCAATCTTCGGGCCAATAAGCCAAATTCGCAATGTCTCTGTTTCTTATAGAAAATCAAATCTGCTTTCTTTTCACCAGCAGAAGGGGTTTTATATATTATATCGAACACATATGGTCTGCATTGGCTACTTTTGTTGTCCCCTGGGGGGAAATTTTCCTAATTACTTTTCAGTGACTGTGAGGACTAAATTAAATGAGTGAGAGTAACTCTCCGATCCTAGCAGGTGCACATCCATATATAAGGCGACAATTTTCACAGAAATATGTTGGAGGGTGAAATCTCGCATTTTCGCTATTTGCTGATTCGTCAATTCACGGGTCAATGAGAAAACATCACCACATCCTTCATCATTTTTCCTTTCCAGGGGAACTTTTTTAAATGTCACCTGATCTTATCAAATTTATTCTATTTCAGAAATACTATATATTTTCAAATCCAGTGTGGCTGTTTAATCAAACTTTTATTTTTCTTCTTCAATCCTTAATTTCGTTAGAAACAAAGAAAAGCGTACTGAACTGTTAAGTAATATCGGTCCTCCTATATGGCAGCGAATGTTAAACAATACCGTTCACAGGTGAAAAATTTCCTACTACGCCACCCACAACCACATCATGATAAAAACATACTAAAATCCCATGACTCATTCCAATAAACTTTATTCCAAATACAAAGATTTACAATCCCAGAAAATACCCAAAACGTTTGTCATTTGTGTACATTTGTGGCTAGTTCGTCTTCAACATTTAACGTGCGTAATAGTGAGTTAACTGAGAAGTGTTCCGTTTAACGATTGCAGGATATTCATATCCTGAGAAGGCAGCTATGATTTTTACATTCGGCTGCACGATTGATAATGGACACGCGGCTGCACGGCTGTATCAGATTGCAACCTTTGGATGATTTAGCCGCATCATCAAACCTTTGCTGCTGTTTATTGTCGTGTTGCTGAGACAGAATCTGTGCAACCACAGACTATGGTTTGAGGAAGACCGAGAGCAGTTCGTACGCCTGTCCACGCCAGAACACATTCTACAGACTGTTGGAAACGAACCAGACATCAGAACACATCTAGTGGCCCTAAAATGCTGTACATCTCATAGTACCTCATGAATAGTACTTTAAGAGCATCTCCTGTATCATTATCATTTGCAACTTATGCAGTGTCTTTCGCCTTCTGATCACCCACCACGAGAAAACATTTGCCGATGGTTTATTGCACAAACTGCAGATCCGTTGTTTGTCTCTTCAGTCTTGTTTACGGATGAGGTAATATTTGGAAGAGATTGAATAACAAATTTGCACAAACAACACTTGTGGACGGATCGGAATCCCCGGGGTACAATACAAACTAGACACCAGCATCAGTTTACGTTTAATGTGTGAGCTGTAATTGTAGCTGACTGTCTGGTAGATTCATATATTCTCCCAGCACGTCTTACAGGAGCTGTCTACAAGGACTTTATCTCGAAAACACTTACAGACCTGCTAGAGCATGTACCCCTGCTAATACGAAGACGCGTGTGGTTCATGCATGATGGGGCTCCAGCACATTTTAGTCACATTTTTTATGATGCACTGGCTAGCATCTACCATGAAAGATGGATACGTAGGGAGGACCGGTTCCATGGCCTGCACGTTCACTGAAAATTATATTATGGATTTTTTTTATTTGTGGGGCCACCTAAAACAATTAGTCTATGCAACTGACATTAATAATTACAGACGCTTCTTGAACGTGTCATGGCGACCTGCAAAACCATTCGACACCGTGTGGGAGAATTTGAAAGGGTCCTCTAGTCACTGATCCGACGGGTGCATGCGTGTGTAGAATCAAGTAGAG
>OZ038485.1:98138049-98145549 GCA_964036315.1 Acanthosepion esculentum | reverse complement strand
ATATATATATATTCACACATTCTCTTTTTAAATAGGAGATTAAACATATTCAATGAATACAATTTCCACAAAATACGTTCTACAAACCCTCCAGAAGCCTAATCGGGGCAAACAACCTGTTCAAGGCTACTATATCAGATCAGTAATATTATACATGGGAAAAAATAAATATATATTGTACATATATAATCTGTGTGTGTAGGTAATGTATTTTGCGTTGAGTTGTAACTATTGTATCATATATATATATATATATATATATATATATATATATATATATATATATATATATATATATATATTCGTGTATGCGTATGTGTGTGCGGTGCTTGATCTTCAGAATGGAGGCGAATAGGTGCTTGATAATACAAACTACTGGAAATGTCAAATAAGAGAGCGCCTCTTATTTTTCAAGGCAGGATATGTCAATCACGCCAAGTCCCATGCGAATCCACAGAAGCAGCCGACATATGTCGACATCCTTCCTCGGCACCCAGAAGAAACCACCTGTGTAATCCGCAGAAACATTTGCTGTAAATCAACATCTGGATTGAATGAAAAGAAGAAGAAAATAAAAGCAAAACGATTGTACAGAAAAAGCAATGTTCAACAAACTGATTTGATCACAACGGGGAAGTCGAATTTCATCAGCCATGTTTGCTGCTCGTCTCAAGCTTTATCTCTGAGAATTCGGTACGAAGAAGGAAGAAAGGGAATCGGGCATGAATGAAGACGGCAATTATCTGACAATACTGAGCAAATGAATAAATGAGTGGGAAAATAACTGAAAAACATACAACGGGCTGACCCAAGACTTGTAACCGAGATAAGAGAGACAAAACTGTTCAGAAGCCGTTGATGGTTGTGCTACGAAGTCACAAATCAATGTGAATGATAATTTGCAACTTACGACCCTGTTACAACTGATATAGCACCCTTCTTGTCCGACGAATTGCGGCAATTATTAATGCCCTCTCGATAGCTCTCTGAAGCTATCCACAACTCCCCGACAAAGACCGGTGGTAACAGAAATTTACCATCAAGTTTCCTGAAGAGTGGATGCAATTATACGTAACTCGAAGAAGAGGCAAGCATAAAAAAACAGTTGTAAAGAACATCATTCATATTATTTTTTATCATTGTTACTATTTAATATCGTGCACTCAGACAGTTATGAGCCATGCGTGATACACGCTTAGGCTATTATGTATCTTTTGATATATGACTGACGAGGCAGATATTTCTCGCAGTATGATGCCGCACCTTTTCAGTCCAAGGCTATAGAACTATTTATCATAGCAGAGGGGAGAAGAAGAGAATTCATACCATTGCCAACAGTATTAACACATAAGTAAATGTAATGGACTTAACTGGAATTCAAACTTCAATCCGAGCTGCTACTCATTACTCCACCGTGCCTCCTCACTGCTTTTTCATACTCTCTCTCTCTCTTTCTCTTTCTTTCTCTCTCTCTCTCTCTCTCTCTCTCTCTCTCTCTCTCTGTATATATATATATATATATATATATATATATATATATATATATATATAGTTGTATATTTAGGCAGCAATCCTTCTTTTATGCAAGTTTCATTAAAAACGACAGACAAGGTACTACGGTTAAGTTTTTTATTTAATATTTCTTTTACACAAGAAAAATTAAATAAAAAACTTATATATATATATATATATATATATATATATATGGTGTTCCGAAAGTCTTCTCACCACTACATATTATAATTTTCTATTTCAACGCTCTGTGGAGTATTATCAAGGAGAGAGTTTCACAGGAACGACAAGAGAATGCACATCAGTTGAAGGACGCCTTTCGGAGAATTCTTGCAACAATCAACAAGGCACGGCTTCGTAAAATATCATACAAGATATGGCGCCGCATTACTTTGTGCCACGAAGTTCATGGTGTTCATACAGACCTTCTCAGCGCCAATGAAAATGAATAAACTTAATCCAGTACGTGTGCTTCGTATTACTGTATTATTGTTCTTCTGTTGTTCTCATTAATTTTTCGTAGGAGTGACAAGACATTCGGACCATCCTGTATATATATATATTTTCCTTTTCCCATATCATTTCCGTTGAGTTGACCGATTATGCGTTGTGGATTCTGGTTGTATGATGAATCATTAAAATTATACAAATCCCCTCATTACTAATAGATAACACACACACACACACACACACACACACACACACACACACACGCATACACACATATATATAATTTTACCATCAGCAAGGCTATAAATCGACTATCGGCTGTAACAGCAAAATTGTTCAAATCATGTAAGTAACAGCAAAATTGTCCAAATCGTGTAACAGCAAAATTGTCAAAATCGTGTAACAGCAAAATTGTCCAAATCGTTTAACAACAAAATTGTCCAAATCGTGTAACCCTAAAATTGTCCAAATCGTGTAACAGTAATACTGTCCAAATCGTGTAACAGTAATACTGTCCAAATCGTGTAACAGCAAAATTGTACAAATCGTCAAACAGCAAAATTGTTCAAATCGTGTCACAGCAAAATTGTCCAAATCCTGTAACAGCAAAATTGTCCAAATCCTGTAACAGTATGGGATAATTGTACATCGCACAAAACGTTTAATATCTAAAAAAAAAAAAAAAAAAAAACCCCACTAAACTGAGTTTCTTTTTTCTAGGTTTTCAGATACGACGTTTCGCCATCTTCACACCATTGTGGAAAGAAACACTGAAAAAACCTTTGAGTTATTCAGCTAGACAGACTACAGGTTAAAATCGGTTTGTGTCAGCCTATGTCTTCCAAACGACGCAACTGTGAGAGGAAAAGATTATTCAGGCCTTCACTAATAGTACGAACATAATATTGAGGAAGGAGGAGGTAAGGATCAGACATTGACTTATTGGTTACCCCCTCCTTCCTCAATATTAAGTATTATAATAAAAAGAAATATAAAAATAAATTCTAAAACTGTACCTTCCCTCTCTAAACGCGACCATGTCTCTCATACCATCCCTCACCACCCTCTATGTCAACTCATATAAGCTTAATACTGCCCGTCAAAAGTGTAAATTTTAAATTCATTTCTGATGAAATAAATTATTGCAATGGAGCCTTAAAGTGGTCTGTTTTTCTTTAAATTAATATATATATATATATATATATATATATATATATATATATATATATATATATATATATATATATATATATATATGCACGTTTCATTGAATATGATTGACAAGGTCCTTTGATTTAGTTTTTTTTTTATTCAATTTCTCATGTGATCTTATAATTTTTTACTTTTCGGAGGATAAATTATATAAAAACATTCCAATTTTTCTTTCTTTCCGATCGCTTTCGGCTATACATTTAGCCAGTTTCAAGGTTAAAATATATTAACTGTTAACAAGAAATAGATTTTTGTATGTATGTATTTATATAATGTTTTTTTTATTTTCAAAACACGGTCAAGATATTGACAGAAAGAAAGAACAATTGGACAGTTTTTATATAATTTAAAATTATTAGTTCACATGAGAAATTGTATAAAAATCTAAATCAAAGCACCTTGTCTGTCGTATTCAATGAAACGTGCATGAAAGAAGGATTGCTGCCTAAATACACAAATTTCATATATATATATATATATATATTTAAAGATATTTTCATGTTTAACATTCTTTTTATAGATACAAGTATTTAAGTAAATGCTCTGTTTGTAATAAACAGTATTAAATAACATTTACCGGCCTAAATGTCCGAGAAATTCTCATAAAAAATATTCGTCCTCCGACAGGATTCGAACCTGTATCCTATACGGAACCGTCATATAGCCTGACGTGCCTTAACCGATTCGGCCACTGAGGATCGTTCGGTTGGCAAGGTCGAATTTACTGCTTATGAACTTCAATCTTCCATGAATCTCTCACGTACATTCATAACTGCTCATGGCGTATCAAATGTAAATGTATCGTCAGTGGCCGAATACATACAATCATCGTCAGGTATAGAAATAGATAGGTCTTTTTTACATCCAGGTAATAACAGGACAACGAAAGTTAAGACGTACTCCGAAATAGGTTTTTTTAAAAATGTGTTATTAACTGTGAAAATTTTTTGGGACCGTGCGGTCGCAACGCTGAGATTGAATTTTATTTTTAAATTTTGAATTGTGCGTTTTTGTACTAATATAGTAATATGAGAATTCTTTTGTAGAGGTAGGTTTTTTTTCCAGTCAATATGGCATGAACTAGATTGTTCAATAAATAGAGGAATGTCACCGTTATTATAAGAAATTTGCACATCAGATCAGTTATTTTAATATCAAGTATGTGGTGCAGTTCAATTTACATTACATGAATCATTCATACAAAAAGCAGATAGTGAAGTTAATGATATAAATGGCAAGAATCACTCTCGCAAACAATTTTTAATAAAATACATTAACCTCGAACCCGTTGATGAATGTTATGATCCCTGTTTTTAAATTCCAGTTGTATAAGGTCTTTTTTTACTACAAGCTTTCATGGGATTGACTAGTTGCGCCTTTTCGGGCTAATATTTTCCGCTGACATAAAGTGGAAAGATTATATTGAATCAATTGCTCAATCTACTGGTTCTGTGAAATTTGGTTCACAATGATGTACGAGGGAATTTTTCTCACAAGACACATTTATAAGTATATCATTCGTCCATGCATTGGCAATTGCTGCCAGATCTAGACTGGTGCTTACGCTGTAAATTTGTAGATTCTTAATAAAATACAAAGAAGAATCTGCAATGTTATTGGTCCTGACCTGGCATCCCGGCTTCAGTCACTTTCCCACCGTCTTAACGTACATTCGCTGTGTCTTTTCTTTTTCTAAAATAAATATTTTCATATCTGTCTATATTTCTGAGATGAGGTATTATGTACATTATTTACATTATTCGGACTATTGTCCTCATCTTTGAATCACGTTTATCACAACGTTTCGGCCGTTGTACGCTCCGTCCTTCTTCAGGTAGTTTATCCACTGTGCCATGTGTCCTCAAGGATAAAGGCGTTGGTTAGATCCAGTGACAGCAGTGATTTCAATACCCGGTTAAAGCAGTGGAGAACTTTCGGAGGGAAATTAATAGGAGATAACTGATAACTGACATCCATTAAACATGGCACGTGGAACTAGAACAGTCTACCCCAGTGAGCAAAATAAAGGGTTCAGTTCCACATTCCAACCACCTAAAGAAGGCCGGAGCGTACAACGGCCGAAACGTTGTCATAAACATGGCGACAAAGATGAGGACAATAGTCCGAATAATGTAAATAATGTAAATATTTTCATGGTAGTTGTGCTAATGAACTTTCCTTTATGTTTCCTAGACTACATGAAGTTAAGCGCAGTACTAGATTGGCGGCAAGGTCTCATTATTACAGTCGAAATGGTTAAATGTAACCGTATGTTCTATGCTAACAGTTTCTTCTGTTGCACTTCTTGATTGTGGAACTCTCTTCGGGCTTCTTGCTTCGCAGTCAAATTTGATCATCAAAAATCTAGATACAGTATCAGTCGTTATCTTCTGTTTTTTTTTTTTTAATTCTTGTTCTCTTATTGTTATGGTTCAGGTTAGGACCAAGGAAGAACAACACGAACACAAGAGTAGAAATAACGAAGATATATTACACGGAATAATAATACAAGATGTGGAAGGTGTTAGTATGACTGTCAGTCTGGTTTGGAGTGAACTACTATCGGCTCGACTCGATTCGTCCCGCTCTCTCTCTTGAGAGGCATAGTATACATAGTGTTAGGAAGAGTTCATTCTGTAGTTGTAGTTATCAGAGTGTAATTTGACACTAGCATTATTCAGACGCATGGAACTCTGCTACTTTATGTCTCTCTCTTGAGAGGCGTAGTATACATAGTGTTAGGAAGAGTTCATTCTGTAGTTATAGTTAAAGGACCCATAACACTTATTGTTCTCTCTTCTTTCTCATATTCTATAACACTTTGTAACGCCTTCCGTCTTAGTGGCTTTATTGCCTTGTTAGGGGTGAAATAATTAAAAAGTAATTTACTTATTATTTAGCCCAACTGCGGCTCGTTTATTTTTTTCTGAATTTTTTTTCTTCAATCTTCCTTTTTTTTTTCACATTCTTTATTTTTTGAAATCTATCATTCTTCATATTCTATTTTACCTCGTTTTTTCTCATTCACACCATTTTTTATCCCTTGTTAAAATTCTTCATTTTTCTTCTTTTCTTGTTACGCCAACCGTTATTTTCGATCTTCCAAATTCTTGTTCTTTTATTGTTCTCTCTCCTTAATAGTACCTTTCTCATATTCTCTAGCACTCAGCAACCCATTGCATCTTAGTGGCTTTATTGCCTTTCTTGGGGTGAAATGATTAGATAAAAAAAGAAGAGGTGGAGAACATAGCGGGCGACGTGGCGATATAGGGGCAAATTATCTCCATGCGTCCAGCTCTTTATATTCAAATATAACAATTCCTAAGACAATCTACTGGTCCTATTTGCCCGTTTGTATTTAATACTATCTTTCGATAAGAGGTTTATTAAATGATCTGTGTTTTCCGGTGAGCCGAAAGTGTTTGGCGAAGATCTGTGTTGGTTGTTTCGGCGTTTTCGTAAGTACACAAGCAAAAACATAGCCCAGCCCTGCCGTCCTATCTATCCCCCGAGAGCACACAAAACCTCCAGACCACCCGCTACCCTAAACCGGCAAAACTCCCCTCCTGCCAATAATGATTGACTGACAAGCAGGGAAACATCCTTATCTTGAAATTTTGTAATTAAATGATCAGCAAGATGCCGCCCTGGATCAGTGGGATGCTGCGTTTCGACGCTCTACAAAAGCCCTGGTTGTTGCGCGCCTTCGCGCATGCGTATGATGGTTTATGTACGTGTCACTATGGCGGTGATTGTTGTTAGCAGACGAGAATAAGACGAGTGTTCGATGCATTTTCTCATGCTTTTCTTTTTCTTAACAGTTTTTTTGCCTTTAACTTCTTTCTGCTAAAAAACCTCTAATGGCTTCCTTAATTTTTCTTTTTGCTTTTAGTCATTTTTCTTTGGATTCTCTTCAAATTCTCCCTTTTCTTTTTCATCGTTTGTTCTTTGCCTTTTTTTCCTTCCTATCAACACTGTATCCTTTTATTCTCGTATGCTGTTTACCTTCCTCCTTTGTTCTTTCTTTTTTTCGTTCTTTTTTTTCTTTACTCTTTTTTCTCTCAATCTCTCCTCCGCATTTATTTGTTTATTGTCCCTTCCTCTTCTTTCTTTCTTCAACATTTTTTCTCCCTCTTCTTTTTGGTTTCCCTCCTCCTTCCTTTACTTTTCTCATTTTATCTTCTTTCCCTTCCTCTCCTTGTTCTGCTTTCTCCTCAGTTTTCTCCTCTTCCTCCTCCTTCACTCTTTCCAATTTTTTTTTCGCATTTTCTTTGTTTTTTTTTCTTATCCGCTCCCTTCTTTCTCTTCTTTTCTTTCAGTATGTTT
>OZ038485.1:98039359-98137849 GCA_964036315.1 Acanthosepion esculentum | reverse complement strand
TTCTCGTTCCCCGTTTTCTTATTCTTCTAATCTGGGGCTTTCCCGTTTAGGGCCATTTTTTTACTCAACGCTTTTCAACAATTTGATCATTTTGCTTTTTACGATTTATTTATTTATTTTGCCTACGATTTCTTTCAATCTCTTTTTTTATTTATTTTCTTCTTTCTTTATAGATTTTTCCCATTCTTTTACTCCTTTTTCTCTCTTCTACCTTTCACGCTCTTTCTTCTCTATCATTTCTTACATTTCTTCGTCTCGTTCTGCTTACCATATTTCTACCTCTTTTTATACTCTATTTTATATATATATATATATATATATATATATATATATATATATATATATATATATATATATATATATAAAGAGAGAGAGAGAGAGAGCAAGAGAGAGAGAGGGGTGTTTGCATCTTGTTCTAGTTTTAAGTCACCTATGTTATCAGTGTCTCTTTTACATCTTCCGCTTCCCCTACTGGTTCCATAATTATTGCTATTATTTTATTCTATGTTCGTAATAAATAGTCTTCTGATCATCATCATTATTATTATTATTATTATTATTATTATTATTATTATTATCAGTAGTAGTATTTGTTGTTGTTGTTGTTGTTGCTTTCTTCACCTTGGCGTGTTTGCGAGGTCTTCCTCTGCCGTTTTCTCTGGTTGCAACATTCTCTTTGCCAACTGCCAATCACTTTCTGACCTCCGTCTAAGACGATTTCAAGATGTCACATCAGATAAGCAGATAGAGTCCAGAAAGGGACACTAGTTGATTCCTCGTATTATCTCCCCTTATCCCGATACCTTCGTGCCATCGCCTTTCTCTTCTGCATTCCCACACTTTGCCTGTTCTTTCTTATGATCGCCGTTTCTCTGTTGTCTGCTTTTTGTTTTAACTTCTTTTTTGTATTCTATTCCGAATATTTTTCTTCTATTCCTCGTTCCTAACTTTCGTTTCTTGCAGTCAGGCTTTGCATCATTTATAATGTTTCTTAGCTTTTCATTTGAACTCCTGTTGTCTCCATTTCTGTCTTTCCTTTTTCTCGTTCTGCATTTGATCTTTTCCCTCCTTTTTCTTCTTTTATACTTTCTCTGTTTTCATTATGATTTTCTTTCTCTGTCTTCTGTTGATTTTTCATTTACATTTTTTCGTTTATTTTTTTTTTTGTGGATAACTAAAATGGGAAAAAAAATGAAATGTTCGTCTTTTTCCCCCTCTTTCCTTTGTCGTGTTCTTCTCCTTCTACTTTCCCCAAATCATTCATTCATTATTTTCTTCGTTTATTTCTCCCTTTTTTCATTACCTTTCATTTTGCAATTATTTTACTTTCGTTTTAATTTCTTTTATTTTTTTTCAATTCTACACCAATTCTTTCATTTATTTCAGTTCCTACGTAAATCATTTTAATTCTCCTCGTCATAATTTCTTTTCATTTCTTTTTTTTTTTTTTTTTTGGTTTTCAGTTCTTACATATTTTCTCTTTTACTCTCTTTCATTCTATCATTCCTTCCCTTTGTCATTGTTTCTCTCTATATCCTTTCCTCTTTTACTTTAAAGATCCTTTTGCCAAATTCTTTTTTTCCAATTTCCTTCTTTTTCTTCTTTCTCTTTCCTTCTTATTCTCTTTCCTTCTTATTCTTTTTCCTTCTTTTTCTCTTCCTTTCGTTTTCTCTTTCTTTTTTTCAACTCCATCTTTTTCGCGCGCTACAATCTGTCCATTTTTATTCGCTTATTCTTCCTCGCCAGTTATTAGGACTGTCAGTGAAAGTCCATGCATGCTTGATCGTGCAACAACCTATAAAAATTCTAAATGTTTACTCGTCTTAAAAGAGCCATCATTTGCAAGTTCTACACGATTTGCAGAAAGAAGATTTTACTGTAACGCATCCAGAATAAAGACCGGGCAGCCTTTCTTGTAGGGATGAAGCAACGTTCTATGCGCGGGAAAATGTAAATCAACCCAGATATTGCATTTAGTCAGACGGAAGTCCAAATAATGTTGTCTAACCTTGGGAAAAAAACGGTCTTGCTTAAAATTGCTGTCTGAATGGGTTTAATAAAAATCTAGGATTTATAAGCAATTTTTGTCGAAGATGAAGGAACAATTTATCCTGACACGTTGCAACAATGCCTTAAAACTCAGTTACAGATGAGATAGGTAACACTATCTTGCTTAAACAAGATGTCGCCCCTTGTCAGTTTGCGAATTTTTTTAAGATTAACTGAATGAAGACTTTCCAAATTGAAGAATCGGACATCAGATAGAATACCAGATATAACCCATCTGAATTTTGTTGTTTGGTGCTATATCATGTTGCAAATACGTATAGCTAGCCACTCGTATTCGAGGATACCCGTCTACCAGGGCGGTTAACCAATCCCTATTGCAAACGCTTGCTCAGGCACATTTGTGTTTGCTCAACACCCACAGAGCCCACTTGTGGTTTATACTGCAACTATGCTGAGCAGATCTTAGTTACAGTTTCTGGGAAAGAGCGTGTTATCGAGCGTGATCAACAGTTTGAACAAGGCCAGCACGCTCAATCTCTTGACTTGTGACTTCGTGCTAGCAGAGCTATCGACGGCACGCAAGGGTTCCGTCTACCCAATTTCACTCACAAGTCTTGGGTTAACCCATGGTATCGTTTTTCAGTTACATTTCAAAGGCGCCGCACGCTGGGATCGATCCCTCCTATCCGACAACATCAGGAAGTCTGCTTCCTGACAAATCGACCATGGTGAGATTCAAACCCGGGTCTCATGGTCAGAAATTGCAAATATCCCATACTGGGAAGAGTATGTGGATCTATAAGAGATGCCGCATGTAACATAGTGCTACTCTTGTTTTTTTTTGTTTTGTTTGGTTTTGTTTTTTTTTCTTTTCATTTCTGAACTCCTCATTCTTCATTTTTCATAAATTGATCCACCTCCTTCCATATTTTTTTTTATTTCTCTTCTCAAGAGATGATGACCATAGGGTACTTAGCCGAAACGTCTTGTCTATAATAACAGGTATAATAATGAAGGAAGAAAATCTAAAAAGCGAAGGAAGACAGAAAAGAAATTCTGTCTTCCTTCGCTTTTTAGATTTTTCATAACTTGATTCATTCTCTTCTTTCCTTTTCTTTTCTTTTCTTTTCTTTTCTTTTCTTTTCTGACAATCTTTTTTTTAACTTCTTTTTGCGTTTGCCAACAATACATTTTATCATCTACAAAATATATATCTAAAATCATACCTTTACGCTGAAAGTATAAAATTATGTACAAAATATTTAGATTCCGACATTAAATAACCCATAGAGGTGTTGATATACCGCCAAGCAAAATCAACCACCCAACATGAAATAACATTTTCACGACACTACTCCATATAATATCCTACAATTTCTTAAAGAAATCAAACCGAATTCAATCGTGAAAACAATAGCGGTTTTGAGGAGCTTGGAACCACCTCTTAATTGGTGTTCTTCACGGTCCCGCCCTGACCCGGGGTACTGGCACCTGTTCGGTCCCAGCTATTGGCAGGTGACGAACCCCCAAACAGAGTACTGTCGAAGTGCGTGTTTGTATTTTTTTTTTTAAATTACCAGCAATGTCTAGTTGTAGTAAAATTACCAACAATACATATTTATATATGACCAACGATAGATTTTGCTTGTAGCTGAAGGCAGGTGATTATGTTCAAAATATATTTAGTTGAAGCTATAAAATTGTATTCAAAATATTTAGATTTCGGCATTAAATAATCCATAGAGGTTGATATGCCGCTAAACAAAATCAACCAACCAACAATACTTATTTATAATAAAATGATCAGCAATACATTTTTTAAGGAATATGACCAATAATTTATTTTATCTGTCGTTGAAGGCATGTAATTACGTTCAAAATATATTTAGTTGAAGCGATGAAATTATGTTCAAATATTTAGATTTCGGCATTAAATAATCCATAGAGGTTGATATGCCGCTAAACAAAATCAACCAACCAACAAAACTTATTTATAATAAAATGAGCAGCAATACATTTTTTAAGGAATATGACCAATAATATATTTTATCTGTTGTTGAAGGCATGTAATTACGTTCAAAATATATTTAGTTGAAGCGATGAAATTATGTTCAATTATTTCAATTTCGACATTAAATAATCCATAGAGGTTGATATGCCGCTAAACAAAATCAACCAACCAACAATACTTATTTATAATAAAATGATCAGCAATACATTTTTTAAGGAATATGACCAATAATTTATTTTATCTGTCGTTGAAGGCATGTAATTACGTTCAAAATATATTTAGTTGAAGCGATGAAATTATGTTCAAATATTTAGATTTCGGCATTAAATAATCCATAGAGGTTGATATGCCGCTAAACAAAATCAACCAACCAACAATACTTATTTATAATAAAATGATCAGCAATACATTTTTAAGGAATATGACCAATAATATATTTTATCTGTTGTTGAAGGCATGTAATTACGTTTAGAATATATTTAGTTGAAGCGATGAAATTATGTTCAAATATTTCAATTTCGACATTAAATAATCCATAGAGGTTGATATGCCGCTAAACAAAATCAACCAGCCAACAATACTTATTTATAATAAAATGATCAGCAATACATTTTTTAAGGAATATGACCAATAATATATTTTATCTGTTGTTGAAGGCATATAATTACGTTCAAAATATATTTAGTTGAAGCGATGAAATTATGTTCAAATATTTCAATTTCGACATTAAATAATCCATAGAGGTTGATATGCCGCTAAACAAAATCAACCAACCAAGAAAACTTATTTATAATAAAATGAGCAGCAATACATTTTTTAAGGAATATGACCAATAATATATTTTATCTGTTGTTGAAGGCATGTAATTACGTTCAAAATATATTTAGTTGAAGCGATGAAATTATGTTCAAATATTTAGATTTCGGCATTAAATAATCCATAGAGGTTGATATGCCGCTAAACAAAATCAATCAACCAACAAAACTTATTTATAATAAAATGAGCAGCAATACATTTTTTAAGGAATATGACCAATAATATATTTTATCTGTTGTTGAAGGCATATAATTACGTTCAAAATATATTTAGTTGAAGCGATGAAATTATGTTCAAATATTTAGATTTCAGCATTAAATAATCCATAGAGGTTGATATGCCGCTAAACAAAATCAACCAACCAAGAAAACTTATTTATAATAAAATGAGCAGCAATACATTTTTTAAGGAATATGACCAATAATATATTTTATCTGTTGTTGAAGGCATGTAATTACGTTTAGAATATATTTAGTTGAAGCGATGAAATTATGTTCAAATATTTCAATTTCGACATTAAATAATCGATAGAGGTTGATATGCCGCTAAACAAAATCAACCAACCAACAATACTTATTTATGATTAAATGATCAGCAATACATTTTTAAGGAATATGACCAATAATATATTTTATCTGTTGTTAAAGGCATGTAATTACGTTCAAAATATATTTAGTTGAAGCGATGAAATTATGTTCAATTATTTCAATTTCGACATTAAATAATCCATAGAGGTTGATATGCCGCTAAACAAAATCAACCAACCAACAATACTTATTTATAATAAAATGATCAGCAATACATTTTTTAAGGAATATGACCAATAATTTATTTTATCTGTCGTTGAAGGCATGTAATTACGTTCAAAATATATTTAGTTGAAGCGATGAAATTATGTTCAATTATTTCAATTTCGACATTAAATAATCCATAGAGGTTGATATGCCGCTAAACAAAATCAACCAACCAACAATACTTATTTATAATAAAATGATCAGCAATACATTTTTTAAGGAATATGACCAACAATATATTTTATCTGTCGTTGACGGCATATAATTACGTTCAAAATATATTTAGTTGAAGCGATGAAATTAGGTTCAAATATTTAGATTTCGGCATTAAATAATCCATAGAGGTTGATATGCCGCTAAACAAAATCAACCAACCAACAATACTTATTTATATTAAAATGATCAGCAATACATTTTTTAAGGAATATGACCAATAATATATTTTATCTGTTGTTGAAGGCATGTAATTACGTTCAAAATATATTTAGTTGAAGCGATGAAATTATGTTCAAATATTTCAATTTCGACATTAAATAATCCATAGAGGTTGATATGCCGCTAAACAAAATCAACCAACCAACAATACTTATTTATGATAAAATGATCAGCAATACATTTTTTAAGGAATATGACCAATAATATATTTTATCTGTCGTTGAAGGCATGTAATTACGTTCAAAATATATTTAGTTGAAGCGATGAAATTATGTTCAAATATTTCAATTTCGACATTAAATAATCCATAGAGGTTGATATGCCGCTAAACAAAATCAACCAACCAACAATACTTATTTATAATGAAATGATCAATAATACATTTTTTTAAGGAATATGACCAATAATATATTTTATCTGTTGTTGAAGGCATGTAATTACGTTCAAAATATATTTAGTTGAAGCGATGAAATTATGTTCAAATATTTCAATTTCGACATTAAAAAATCCATAGAGGTTGATATGCCGCTAAACAAAATCAACCAACCAACAATACTTATTTATAATAAAATGATCAGCAATACATTTTTTAAGGAATATGACCAATAATATATTTTATCTGTCGTTGAAGGCATATAATTACGTTCAAAATATATTTAGTTGAAGCGATGAAATTATGTTCAAATATTTAGATTTCGGCATTAAATAATCCATAGAGGTTGATATGCCGCTAAACAAAATCAACCAACCAACAATACTTATTTATAATAAAATGAGCAGCAATAAATTTTTTAAGGAATATGACCAATAATATATTTTATCTGTCGTTGAAGGCATATAATTACGTTTAAAATATATTTAGTTGAAGCCATAAAATTATGTTCAAAATATTTAGATTTCGACATTAAATAACCCCTACAGAGATTGATATGCCGCTAAACAAAATCAACCAAATCGTTTTTCGTCATTTTTTTTTTGTATATTCTCGTTATTAATTTTCCTCCACACGCACAGTTCTTCATTTTCTTTTTATTATATCTGGATTTCTTCTCTTTCTCTTTTATTTTAGTCTACTCTTTCTTCCCCTCCATGTTTTTCCCTTAAGTCTCTTACAGCTAGGACACATCGTACTACCTCCACCGAGTCGCATCACTTTCATTTCCTCCATACTACACTTGTAAGGAATAACTACATCTCAGAGAAATTTTCCACCAAACCGCTGCTTTCTAGACCAAGCTCCTAGGTGGATGCTTCCCTGAATATTTGCCATTTCAAGTCAAGAGTTAGTCTTTAACTATCATCCTTATCATTATAATCTATCTTGAATGGCTCACAAGCTTTTTTTAAGCAAATCGCTCCAAGCAAGTGGCTATAGAGAGCAAGAGTAAGAATAAAGAGTTTTTGGGGGAAGGATAAAGAGAAGGACAGGAATCAAGGTCAAGGCATCAGATGTCGTTTGACATTACATTTGAATATTGAAGATTATAGCTATCAGGGAAGCAAGTGATAAGAATGGAGTTCCACTGACGAGAGGTGCGAGATAAGAAGCTGTTGGAGTAGAAGTGATGGCTACATTGTCGTTTCGACAGTGAAAGGGTGCCAACCTAGTAGCACGCTTAAATTCATGCAGTTAGGGAACCAGTGAAAGTAGTTCGTCAGGGCAGTTGCCATGAAATTACTTGGCTCTCATTCATTGTTTCTCAATAACTTATTATTCGATATTCTATATCTTTAATCTTCATTATTATACCTGTTATTATAGACAATTCGTTTCGGCTAAATACCCTATGGTCATCATCAGGTGTCCATTATTTTTGCAGATATGGCATATATTATATGTGTTAGTTTTCGCATTACAGTGGTCTAAGAAAAGTTTTCAGCCAGGAGAAATAAACTACATCCAATTTCAAAATTTAATTACGTAATCCCTATTCAGCGTAAACAATATTTGGAACTAGTATGGAGTAGGTCCTCCATTTGCTAGTTTCAGTGCTTGTATTTGATTTTTCATGGATTTTATCAAGTTATCAACAATCGTCTGATCCATATTTTGCCACTCCTTTAGCAATGTTACTTTAAAGGGTTGCCACTGACGTGATTTTGGTTGCACACTCTCGAAGTCTTCCGTCAAGGTGTTCCCAAACGTGCTCTATTGGGTTCATGTCAGGATTTTGGGCTACCCACGGCAGTGACTTGATTCCTTGTGATTTCTGTCAGGCCTTTGCTACTTTGCTCGTATGACATTGCGCTCCATCTTCTTGAAAAGGGTAGACATTCCTGTCAATCTGATTGGTTTCAAATAGTGGGAGTAATCTTTTCTATAATATTTGAAAGTAGTTTGGACCATTCAACCGCTCGTCAACAAGAATCATCTCAGATTTCTCTCCAAACCAGACAGCGCTTCACACGATTACTCCAATCCCTCCATGTTTCACAGCCGCCTGCAGACATTCAGTGTTCCAAGCCTCATTCTGATTTCTCCAAACATAAATCAGTCTCGAATTAGAATATTGGCAGAATTTACTTTCGTCTGACCAAATTACAGACTGCCAAAATCCATAATCTTTGCTCTCGCCAATCCATACGAAGATTTCTGTTAACCTCTGAAATCAAGGGCTTCTTTCTTGCAACTCTTCTTTGATAGCCTACCTCTTTCAGACTCTTTCTCACTACATATGGCGACATTTCCATGCAGTTGGCGACATCTTTGACGCTCTGACGACGGTTTCTGATTACTTCGTTCTTCAGCGCCCTTTTCGTTCACTCAGACACGATGCTTGGTCTTCCTGGACGTTGTTCCACACGACAATGGCCTTCATTAAATTTCTTGACAATATTAACCGTTTGATGATTAACCTGGAAAAACCGAGCAATTTCTCTATTTGACTTGCCACACCGATGCCATCCTATTATTTTCCCTCGTTGAAATTCACCAATTTCCTTACTACCGCGAACTTTCATTGCAAAATATAAGTCAACTATCGTTCATACATGACAGTAGCTTGATACTAACACGGTATTGTCTGAAAAAAAGAAGAGACGTTATTAAACAAGCGAAAATTGCTGTAATCAAGGGTGGCTAAAACCTTATCATAGCCCACTGTATATTCTTGCTCATTCCTGCTATAGTAAAGCATATTTCGCTACCTAATCCAGAGATCGAACTCCCGACCACGAGAAATGAGTGTCGTGTTTAAATCTACTGTCAGATGGTTTCGATATTTGGTTTTCTTGCGCTCTTTGTACCAAGTCATGTCAGGTCATGTCAGAAGTCCCGTAACCTATTCGGTTCACATAAACACAACAAGGGCTGCAGCCGTGATCTGTCTCCTGAATTCTGGGTTTTCATTCTCCTAGACTGGTTGCCACCCAAGACAAAAATATCTGGTCTGGTATGCTATTTAACGCATAGCTAGAGGAAAGTGTATTCGTGCCCTTTTCCAAGAAATAAACGAAAGAAAATCGACATAAATTTGAACACGGCGATCCGATTTCATTTTCTGCCACGATAAACTTGACACCATCTGCACATCCGCACTTACTTTTCATCAACTGGGTTTTCTAATTTTTTATTATATTCTTCTCTTCCTCGCTATTTTTTTCAGTCTCTTTCCAATAGGATTTCCTCTTCTATTCGTCGGCTTTTTTTTCCTATTAACTTTTTTCTTGCATTCCTTCATCCATTTCTTCTAGGTTTGTCATTTTCATCCGTATATTTGTCGCTATAATTCACAAGAATTTCTCGTTCATTCATTCAAACAAAACATTTATCGCTTTCTCTGCAAGTAATTCATTTTTTTTTTTTTTATTAGGATTCAACTTTCGATATGTATTTTTCGATTATCTTTTAATGTTAACAGAAATTCCGGTGATCTCTGCATGTCAGAATCAGAGTCCTGGATTTTCATATTGATCCGTGGAATCTCGAAAACTTTCCCCTTCCAATGTGAACCTTGATCCGTGGGTGATGGAGACACGGTTTTTAATCCATAATCTTTGGTGGCATTTTTTGTCATTATTGCTATTCACAAAAGTTCTTATTATCGTTATCATTATTATTATTAGTAGTAGTAGTAGTATTTGGTGCTAAATCAATTTGTTGGAACAGTAAGCGACAAAATATAGAACAAATTTAAAAGTGACTCATTCTCCACATTTGATCATTTCATTTTATATATATATATATATATATATATATATATATATATATATATATATGTATATATGTGTGTGTGTGTGTGTGTGTGTGTGTGTGTGTGTGTGTGTGTGTATGTATGTAAAAATCTGTCGGTAAGTAATCCAGGGAAATCCTAATAATATAAAATATTAAAACTGAACCACAAAAGAGAGTTCAATATATTTATTATAGAACATACAAAAGAATTACATAGAAATGATACTCAATTGTACCGCATTTATATATATATATATATATATATATATATATATATATATATATATATATATATATATATATATATATATATATATATATATATATATATAACTCACAGTCTGACGATACCAGCGGTGGCGAAAGCGCAGTAGTGGAAAGGTTGGTTTTGCTGTGAAATTTTATAACTTAAATTGCTCTGTATTTCCGTTATTTGAATTTACATTCTTTTGATAATTTGTTACTTTGTCAATTTGACAATACAATTAGTTACTTTGTCAGAATTATATATATATATATATATATATATATATATATATATATATATATATATATATATATATATACAAGCTTAGGTATTTCCTCAACTAAAGTTTTCACAGAGTTTTGCAATAATGGCACTTGTCTCAGCGATAATGCAACAATCAGACTTTTACACCTTAAGTTCATTCCCAGCAGCAGCTGGTCTGCCACTGTGGGTCCTGTCACTAAGGTCAGTTTCCCGTTTATCCGTAGAATTGCTATTAACTCTATAGGCCCACCTCTTTACTGTACTTATGTCATTGAAACCTTTAAAGGGGCATTAACCTACTAATCACTCGGTAGGTTAAATGCATCTTTAAAATTTCGACATTTTATATCATTAACTTTACTAATTTACTTTTTGTATGAATGATTCATTGTAATATATATATATATATATATATATATATATATATATATATATATGAAGAAATATAGTTATAAGATGTGCTATATTTATGGGATAAAGTGCTCAATATCAGAGATAGAGCGTGTGTAAATATAAAAGTGAACATAGAAGTCAACAACTAGAGGCGACAGTCTGTTTCATGTTAGATGCAATCGTCAGACCTGACGACTGCCTCTAGCAATTGTGAAGGGATTTCGCCATTTTATATCATTAACTTTACTAATTTACTTTTTGTATGAATGATTCATCGTCGTAATATATATATATATATATATATATATATATGAAGAAATATAGTCATAAGATGTGTTATATTTATTGGATAAAGTGCTCAATATCAGTGATAGAGCGTGTGTAAATATAAAAGTGAACATAGAAGTCAAAACTTAGAGGTGACAGTCTGTTTCATGCTAGATGCAATCGATTGCATCTAGCATGAAACAGACTGTCGCCTCTAAGTGTTGACTTCTATGTTCACTTTTATATATATATATATATATATATATATATATATATATATATATATATATATATATATATATACATATATATATATCGTGGGGAGCACAGAGAGCCACGCCGAATAGCGACAGTATGTTTTATGCTTCATGGTCTGAAGATTGCATTCAAGCATGAAACAGACTGTTGATCTCCATGCCCACACTCTATATTTAAATACGGTCTATGCCGGTTATTGAGCATTATTATTTCATATATATAGGTTAACTCAACACTATATTTCAGCATATAGCCAGTCTTGAATGTATATATTCCAGAATAGTTATAATAAATGTAAAATGATCTCTTAGCATTGATGGTTAAGTAGTCCAATTAGGAAAACAAAGTATAATTGAATTTTCTCCACTTTTATTTAAATAGAAAACAAGTGTCAATTCAGTCTTTGTATTTTTAACCTTCATTATTCACGTCAAGTTTAATCTTAGCGACACCAGTTATGATAACAATAATGATATTAATATATACAGTCAACTACGAAATTATTCGTACACCCATCAATTTTTAATATTTTTATCCATTTCTCAGAATCTAATGCCCGGATGATGCCAGGTTTTTTATATGTCAATGAGCACAAAAAAAGCGAATATAAAACTCAATTTTCAGAACAATAGGTTAAATAAAGCAAATTTGGCAGGTGAATTGTGCAAATAGGAAAATACAAAATTATTCGTACAGTAGAAAATATCGTTTTAAATTGATTGATTCGTGTAACTTTATGTAATTTATATAATTATGTTATTGGTGAAGCCTTCTAGACTATTTATTCAGTAGATTATTTGTGATAATTCCAGCAAAGAATATCACGTGGTGCATAGAGTGTCACTTTTGTTATTCTTACGTTAACAATATAATGGGGAAGACAAAGGAGCTTAGCGTTGATTTGAGACAGAGAATTAATATCTTCCACAAGTCGGGAAATAATTACAGCGCTATTTCAAACCGGTTAGCTATCCCTAGATCTACGGCACAGTCCGTTGTAAAAAAAAAAAAGTTTAAACAGTTTGGCACGACTGAGAATTTTCCTGGGCGTGGAAGAAAACCCAAATTGTCACCCAGAACTGCACTGAAACTGTATCACTAGGTTTATATAACCCCAAGAGTTGTTTTGAAAAACATCGCCAAAAGTTTGGATACGATGTTTATCAGCGTAAGTACTCGCATAATACAACGCTGTTTAAATAGAAATGTGTTGTAATGAAACCGACCATGACGAACCCCTCTTCACACACATTTCACATTGTTGCTCGGTTTAAATTTGCTAAAATGTACTTGGACAAAGAAAATCGCTTTTGGGAACAATTACTACATAATGATGTCCAGAAGATTTGGGGCAAGAAAGGTGAGGCTTTCCTCCCAAAGAACACAGTGGCAACATTAAAACATGGAGATAGCTCGATAATGTTTTGGCGTTGTTTTAGCTCCAGGGGGACTGGACAATTAATTGCAATAAGAGGAATAATGAAATCTGCAGGCTATATCAAAATTCTAGGTGAAAATCTAAAACTATCTGCGCAAAGTCTTCATCTAGGTCGACGATTTACTTTCCAGTAAGATAATGATCCCAAACATAAGTCTAAATCAGTGACTGCATGGCTTCAGAAAAAGAAGATTACACTTCTGTCATGGCCGTCAATAAGTCCTGACTTGAACCCTACTGAAAATCTATGGCAAGAATTGAAAGTTCAAATAAATCGTCGGTCACCAAAAATCCTTCAGGAATTAGAGCGTGTAACCTTTGAAGAATGGAAGAAAATCCCAGAAAAGTCTTGTTTTAAATCTCATCAAAATCTTTAGAAAATGATTGCAAGTTATAACGATGAGAAGCCATTAACTATTAATATTGTGAAAATTGTTCGATTTTTCTATTTTCATTCTGTACGAATAATTTTGTCTTTTCCTATTTTGTATAATTCGCCTGTCAAATTTATTATTTAACCTGTTGTTCTGAAAATTAAGATTTATATTCCTTTTTGTATGTGTGTGTGTGCTTATATATATATATATATATATATATATATATATATATATATATATATATATATATATATATATATATATATATATATATATATATATATACATATATATACTCAAACAATTTTTAATAATAAAATACATTAACCTTGTATCCGTTAATGAATGGTATGATCCTTGTTTATAAATTCCGGTTTTATCAGGTCTTTTATATATATATATATAATTCTACGGTTTGAATTAGCAGCTCTAAATAGAGTCTTCCTAAAATTAGCCTTCTGGCATAAAAAGTGCTCTATGCCATAAAAATGACAGAGCAATTGAATATTAATTCAGTAACCAAATAGGCAAGATTGTGGGTAACACATGAAACTTGAAGTAGTGGCCAGTCTTTGCCTACCTTGTTTTTGAATTAATATTCAAATGCATTTTTGTAAGAAAATGATGGTTGATTTTAAATCATTGTTATAATTTGTGGAGGAAAATGATGCATTTCAATATTACTCAATGATCTTGCTGATGTCATGTCCATATTCTGGCTTTCACCTTTTATATTTTGGATACGAATTATTCCCTTCTTCAAGTTTAAATTTAAATCAAAGGGAAAAAGATTCAGTGGTTGATTTGTGCCCCCCACCCCGAGAACACCTTTTGATGAAAATGAAATATACTTATCCTAGTACCCTCGGTAATGTAGTTTCAGAATATATATGGTTATGTGGGTCTATCTCCAAAACCCTAGGAGGATTCCGATAGCAAGCAAACTGACAGACAGATGCTACGACTTATATATATATATATATATATATATATATATATATATATATATATATATATATATATATATATAGATGTATATCTTTTATTTCTATTTCGTCTTTTTTTTTAATTGTGTTGCATTTGATAATGAAATTTCGCTTGTTTGTCGACTATATAATGAGGGTAGCCATTATTGATATATTTTTTTTTATTTCATTCTTTAAAGAATATTAACTTAAATGAGGAAAGGAAATTAGCTCTTTGGTTTAGGTTATTACTGACAGCAGTATTATATTTTACAAGGCATTCACTACCGTAGTTTAAAGATTTAGAACTAGTAGACTTTTACACAGAGATGTGGCAAACATATCACTGTTATATGAGAATATCTAAAAATGAACTTCGGAAAATTTCTGACAGGTTTCTTGTTGACCGAGAAGGATTATAAGTAATTTTGAGAAAGCAATCATTAAAATTAATAGACACAATTTTTTTTTAATATAACTTAAACGTTATTTTAGTGGATACTTGTATTTGAGTAGACGATCCGTTTATTTATTAAACAGTGTATTTCTTTATTTTAGTCTGCCGGCCTGAATATTATCCTCTGATAAGATTTCTCGAATAATCAGGCTGCTAGATAAAAATAAAAAAAATATACAGTTTAATCAATAAACGGGGCGTCTACTCAAATAAATTATCCATCCGTTTCTTTCGAAATATATATATATATATATATATATATATATATATATATATATATATATATATATATATATATATATATATATATATATATGTGTGTGTGTGTGTATGTATGTATGTATGTATGTATGTATGTGTACATATCTTTAAAAACCAGGTTGTCTGTTGAATCCGCTACCATACAACTAATCTCCTGATTTTTTAAGTTAAAAGTTCGACGTGTTATTTTTTTTTTTACACATGTATTGAGCACATTTTAATACCACTGATCTGATTCAACTCTGACTATTAACATTTTATGCATTATATATATATATATATATATATATATATATTATTATTATTATTATTATTATTACTTCAAACGTTATTTTTAATGGATACCCGTATTTGAGTAGACGCTCCGTTTATTTTCACAAATCTTAATAATGAAATACTAGTATCCACTACGAAATAACGTTTGACCTAATAAAAATATATGTCGAATTATAAAAATAAAAGTCATTAATTCTTGAAAAAGAAGAAAATGAGTTGGATTAGAGGAAAAGAAAAAGAGAGTGAATCTACAGAAAGAGAGGGAGATGATTTAAGAAAGAAGAAGGAGACGAGAATTAATATTCATTAGGAAAGAAGAATTAAGCATATATTTGAAGAAGAAGAAGAAGAAGAAGAAGAAGAAGAAGAAGAAGAAGAAGAAGAAGAAGAAGAAGAAGAAACGATCAAAATGAGAAAAAAGAAGGAAATGTGAAAGAAAAGATGAACTGCAAAAATGCAAAAATCCCCAAAAGGAAAACGACGAAAAACGATAGAAAAGGAAGGAGTTATAACGTAAAAGCGAAGAAGAAGAAGAAGAAGAAGAAGAAGAAGAAGAAGAAGAAGAAGAAGAAGAAGAAGAAGAAGAAGTAGAAGAAGAAGAACAACAACAACAACAAGAGTAGGAAGAGAAAGACTAACTGTTGGGAGAAAAATATTGAAAGGAAGAAAGAGAAAACAAAAGACATATATATGAAGTGAGAGAAGGAAAAAAAGTAGAAATTCGTGTGAAAAAGGGTGAGAGATGCAAAACGGAAGGAAAAAAGAACGTGTAGCTCCGATACAAAAATCGAGAAGGAAGAGAAAATTAAAATGATGAAGGAAAAACTATAAAAGAAGACACGAAAATAACAATGAATATGTACGAGAAATCTATTAAAAAAATACTCTCCTTCAGAACGTAACCTTTCATGGCTCTCCACAGCTTCTTTTTCCTTTAATATCTTTCCCGATGTCTTCTTCATGGTTCTAACTCCCCAGCCTTGGATTGGCTGGGTAAAGAAAAAAAAAGATGAATTATTAACTCTGTCGCATTCCAAAACTTGTACCACCTCCACCCACGAATCCCAATTCCGACCTAACTGACCGCGTCGGTGTCAAGGGAAAGGCATGGGGACCGAGCAGAATGCAGTCATCATTGAAAAAAGAGATACTTGCCTGTATTCGAAACATTATTTGCCACCGTCCATTAACTGTCGAGAGAAAGGATTTGAAATCTCAGAGGAGACGGAAATTCGATTCTAATGAGCCGCGTATAGCCAGAAAAAGATCCACCATCTTGGTCTGGCTGGGTTGTCGTTGGGAGGGGGGTAATTTATTTATTTTCTGCTTCTTGTCGATTGTTTCTCGCATGCGTATGAGTGCATGCAAGTACTTAGCTCCATCAATAGAAATATGCAGAATCATTGTTTTACCGGTAAGACTGTGTAGCGTTAACAGTTGAAGTATTGGTTAAATATTACCAAAGCGTGTGTGCCGATATTTAACTAGCTTACCTTTATCAGACATAAGGCCACAAGTTAATAAGTAAAGAGACACACTTAGCAACGCCAGTTCCCAAATTATTCAACTTGCAACACTGGGAAACAAATAAATCAGCTTTTCACTGTTACTTGTTATAACGCAGCGGCTAGTATATGTGGACTTCAGGTTCAAATTTGTGGATTTCAGGTTCATATTTGTGGATTTCAGGTTCAAATTTGTGGATTTCAGGTTCATATTTATGGATTTCAGGTTCAAATTTGTGGATTTCAGGTTCATATTTGTGGATTTCAGGTTCAAATTTGTGGATTTCAGGTTCATATTTGTGGATTTCAGGTTCAAATTTGTGGATTTCAGGTTCAAATTTGTGCAACAACTTACTCTAAAATAACCAATATCCATACATACACACACGCACGAACACACACACACACACACACACATATATATATATATATATGTATATATATATATATATATATAAGCTTCGTCCACCACAAGGAAAATTGGCTCCCTGTGCCGCGCTAGGAAATATTTCTCGCCAGAGTTGATCCTTCCAATCTACAAACCAACCATTCGCCCTTACATGGAGTATTGCTGCCATATATGGTCTGGTGCCTCTTATGTTTGTCTCAAGGTTCTTGATAAGATCCAGAGACGGATATGCAACGTAATTGGCCCTGATCTAGCATCTCGTCTGCAGTCGCTCTCTCACAGACGTGCCGTCCCACCCACTCTCTTTTTTACAAACACTTTCACAGTAACTGCTCCGATGAGCTGCTTTCGCTGGTTCCCAGACTTCATGAATTTATGCGTTCAACTAGACTGGCATCTCGCTCACGCCCTTTCACTGTCGAAACTGTTAAATTTAGCTGTCTCTTCCACTTCAATATCTTCATATCTCGCAATTCTCGCCTATGGAACTCCCCTGTTTCCCTGATAGCTATAATCTCCAACTATTCAAATGCCTTGATCTATCCCCTATCCTTCTCTTCATCCTACCTCTATCACTCCTATTCGCTCTCTCACCAACTCTCTGTAACCCTTGTAACCCCTTGCGTGCTAGTGGCTTCCCGCCTTGCTTGGGGTGAAACGCTTAATATATATATATATATATATATATATATATATATATATATATATATATATATATTCAAGCATGTTTGGTGAGAAGTATTATGTCTATTTATTTTAATTTGGATCCTTTCAAGTCCACAGATTCATTTCTTGGTAGCTGTAGAAAATTGATTAAGAAAAATTCCAAAATTTTCCTTCAAGTAATTTTTATTTTACCAAGTACTTTCAGTATCATCTGAGACCATCTTCAGGGGTTTAAAATATATGTGGATGTGTATACACTACCACAGTAAATTCAAAATATATTTCACTGATCATTTACAGCGTTCCAAATTCGAATACGCAAGGGATGTAACTTTCGTAATTTTTTATTAATATTTAAAAAATGCAAAAGATTTTTAGAATTTAGTTATATTTTCATTGAATATTTTATATAAAAAATTTTCTGCTACAAACATTTGACCATTTTGTTGCTATACTCATAGTTGATTTTATTTTTGGCAGCAATTCTCTTACATAAAGGGCTTTTCCAGAAAGTATTTTTTCTTATTACTAGTTTCATGAAGAAAAAATGTATTTTAGATTAATATCTGTCTGAATTGAGAATGTAGACATGAGTGTACCTTTAAATGTTCTGAGACTGAACTATGCTCATTCAATTATTTGAAAGAAAATTTTGTGAATTTTTCTTAATCAATTTTCTACAGACACCAAGAAATTAATTCGTGGACTTGAAAGGATTAAAATAAAAATAAACAGACTAATATGTCAAAATTATTTAACCAGCCACGCTTGAATGAAAATATGATGCCTAAATACATACACCTATCTCTCTCTCTCTCTCTCTCTCTCTCTATATATATATATATATATATATATATATATATATATATATATATATATATATATATATATATTAAAATATGTGTAATTTGGCAGCAACCTTTCTTTTAAACATGTAGTAAAGAAGGTTAAAGACAACATAGTCTTGCATATTTTCTTTTGAATTTTCTCATATTCTCTAATGAGACTTTTTATTTGAAAATAGTTTCGAAATATGTATTGTCCATACGATGACCTAGCGCTTTCGAACATCATTGTTCATCTTCAGGGTCAATATTTTAGTCAAAATTTTTTTTTTTTTTTTTTTTTTTTTAAACAAACATTTGCCAATTATCTTGTAGCGTAATATTTATATATATATATACATACATACATACGTACACATATATATATATATATATTGTTGCCCAGATACGCCCAATATATATATATATATATATATATATATATATATAGACACATGCAATGAATGTCAAAGACATTATTCGCACACCTGATAAAGATATGTTATGGCGAAATTGCGGATATTTTTTTACCTGTCCTCGTATATGTATATATATATATATATGTGTGGGGGGGGGGTGCGTTTGTGTGTGTGTGTAAAAGGAAGATTGAAAATACTCGCTCCTGAAAGGTGTATAGATAGATAGATAGTCATATATTTTTGAATGGGACAATGTCCGACAATTTATTTAAAGACATTTATGATATGTTTAACGTTCTTTTTATAGATACAAGTATTTAAGCAAATGCTCTGTTTTATAATAAACAGTATTAAATAACATTTACCGGCCTGAATGTCCGAGAAATTTTCATAGAAAATTTTCGTTCTCCGACAGGAATCGAACCTGTATCCTATACGGAACCGTCATTTCACGTGACATGCCTTAACCGTTCGGCCACAGAGAAGCGTCTGGTTAGCAAGGTCGATTTTACTATCTTTAAACTTAAATCTTCCATGAATCTCTTCTATTCATATCTGCTCTAGCGTATCAAATGTAGATAGATAGATAGATAGATAGATCAATAGATAGATAGATTAAAAATGCAAAACTACCTCATACAGAAAATCGCCATTTCGATCCACAGATTTTTTGTCATCTTATCAATTCAGAGGTGTTATAAAATGAGAGAAGAACTTAGAATTGAAACATGTAAAGAGTAAAAGAAAAAGAAGAAGATAGAGAAAGAGAAAGAAAAAAGAGGACAGATAAAAGGAGAAATAGTGGGAGTAACGGAGCTAAATTTCTGGACGTAAGTTTACATAGATTTTCAGTATTATAATGACGATCTAGACAGTAAAGAAATAGAGGTAGATGGAGGAGAAGATATATTAGAGGAATATATATATATATATATATATATATATATATATATATATATATATATATATATATAAGTTCTTCCTCTTGTCTTTTTATTCATTTTGTTCTTTCACATATACACTCTATTTGAAAAGAATTTACACACACACACTCACACACACAAACACACACACAAACACACACACATATATATATATATATATATATATATATATATATATATCATGCTCATTACGGAATTGTATTCCTGATCAATCAAAATTCGTAAATAATTATATAGGCCATACTACAACATGTTTGACACGAAGACTCCCTCTACATCTTTCTGACTATAGCTCACACAATTAGATCTTATTTAAATATCCATGGAGATCTACCGGACACTATTCGTAACATACTTGTTGACAACGCAAATATTATATAATCATCTACATGCAAAAAAGCTAAAAATAATGGAAGCATTGCTAATAAAACAAAAACAAACGACACTTAATAATATTAACTTTGAACAATAACTTGACTTTGTTTTGAAAAACGAAAACATTATATAAATACATACATGCAAAAAACTATTTCTTATTTAGCAGAAAAAAAAGAACATTCGGCAGTTTTTATATAATTTATCATCTGAAAAGAAGAAAATTATTAGATCGCATGAGAAATTGTATAAAAAACTAAATCAAAGCACCTTGTCTGACGTAATCAATGAAATGTGCATATATATATATATATATATATATATATATATATATATATATATATATATATATATATATATATTGGTTGGCCTTGCTGCCGGATGTAGTTTATCGTCATACCCAGGACGAGCAAAAGATTGTTGCAGGCTGAGAAAACTAATATTGATTTTATTTAAAGTCAGCGTGTTGTTATTTGGGATGTAATTGTCGACATATGTACGAATTGCATTAACTTCAGTCAGTGCCAAGGTAATCTACGAGAAAATGTAGTTTTTGTGTCTGTGCTGAAAATTTAAAAGGCTGACTAGGAAGGTATGATGCAAGAGCTGGGAAATCTTGCATGCATTAATTTCAACTCTCCTTATTAATGACTTCATTGTTTCCCTCCAGGTTCGAGAGCGGGCTGAAAAGTTCATAAGCTGACTATGAAGAACGGATGCGAGATCTGAGAAATCTTACATGTATTAATGTCACCTTTTCTTGTTAATAACTACATCTGACTGTTCAAAGAAGGCAGCTCAATCTTTTAGTCAAGGAAGTCATCAACAGCAGATATGACGTCGTCATCATTGCAACACTGTTTCCAGCCAAGTGGTTTCATGTTGGGGAACAGATGATAGTCAAATCAGAGGAATAGGGGGGGGGTGATCAACAAGTTCAATGCCACAGTCATGCACAGCAGGCATTTAAACCAAGGTCGTTTGTGCTAGAGCATTGTTCTGATTAAAAAAGAACCATTTCATCAGTTTTCCGGGAGGTTTGGTCATTATAGCTTTTTGTAACTGCCTCAGCGTGTTGACATAGTACTGACCATGGATGATGTGGCCCTTTTGGAGTCAATAAACACAACGCCGTTTGCATCTCAAAAAACTGAGATCACACACACACACACACACACACACACATATATATATATATATATATATATATATATATATATATATTCATAATAATTCATCATGTCTAGACCTAGAATCCTCAACAGAATGCAGAAAAGCAATGGACAGCCGTTTGGTCCCATCTATTTTTGAGAATCGAACCCGGACCATTATGATTCAATACAAGCATCATACCATCAGGCCAACGTGTCTCGGTGACGAAGAGTAAATTAAGTAACTAGATACAATATAACACAGCTAATACTAATTTCCGGTGATTCATCCAAGTATACAAAACCCACAGGACAGACCCCAAGAGCAATGGCATCCTTCACTAAGCCGATATATATATATATATATATATATATATATATATATATATATATATATGAATATCATTAATTGATTTATTCTTTTTGTACAGCTTATCAACCATTTGCTGGTTATTTAAATAAAGAATTATTTGTAAATAGTAACATTTTTTTTTGTTTTTGGGGTAATAATAGTGGTTTAATGATACTGAATTAAATACTAATTAACCCATAGCTGGGGAGATAAGAGGTTGATTAATACCTCTCCCAAGGGTATTTGCGTATGTGAATATAACGAACCCAACGAGAATTGCAACTCGGCTCTCCGATTAATAATTACGTTTATATATCTATTATATTACGCTAATATATATATATATATATATATATATATATATATATATATATATATATATATATATATATATATTTTTGAAGCATGTTTTAATAAGACATGTCACATTAAATAATTTAGACAAGTTTTGTCTACTTATTTTTAATAAAAAAATTTAAACCAATGCTTAATAAAAGAATTATTATTAATTATGAATACTGCTCAAGTGTTTAAATAGTGTAAAATATGTAAGTTTTAACTAATAGTTTTAAATATTTTCTTCTTCCGTTAAAATATTTAGACATTTCAATAACTTAGTTACCTCCCTTGTCGTATGCACGCGTGTTTACATAATAAAATTTTAAAATTTTACAGTACATAATTTCGGCGTTTTTTCACTTATCACGTAAAAATTTAATTTTCAGCTGAACAAAAAAAAAATGTCTTTGAAAAATGATGAACGCAACAATTTTTGTCTTAGAAAAACGAAAACCTTGATTATGACATTTTGCTGATGTCGAAAGTACTCGGAATAAAATGAATATGCATCAACATAGTAATTTTCTTCCTTCCTTTAATAAGGATGCTAAGAATCCTGTCCGTAATTACGAGAGGATCCTATTAAAAATAAGTAGACAAAACTTGTCTAAATTGTTTAATGATACCTTTCTTAATATATACATATATATATATATATATATATATATATATATATATATATATATATATATATATAAATATATATATATATATGAAGAAAGCGATGTGTGAAGTGGCATATGATAAGCACCGCAAATTAAGTACGACAGACGAGATTTACATCCTCTATGAACTGCTTGTATTCACTTAGCACAAACACCTTTGAAAAAGGCATGAACTCACATTTCCCTGTGTATCCGCCAGCTGGCAGAGAAAAGACCAGGTGATTTGAGATCGGGCCATATATATATATATATATATATATATATATATATATATATGGAACCCGCACCGCAGTCATTTCCCTGTTCTGGTTAGAAAGCTATTTTCGCTACACTATTGCGTGAGAAGTTCGGACATTTGTAACCTTTGACCCAAATCTGTTTAATTGTAGCCTCAAAATTCCTTCCGTCACCGATTATGAGACTTTCACTCTCTGATAAGAGTGAGCATTTCGAATGCAAATTTTTTTAGCAGTAATGTTTCCCCAGCTGGGAGGTTGTCTCATCAACCCTTGTTTTACTGAAATCTCTATGTTTTTAATATTTTGAAAAATATGTAGTGTTTAACTGCCGAAACTCAGGCTAAAACAAATTCAGATCAAGAAACATAAAATTCATTATATTTCCTGTCGCCAGAAATATTTCTTCTTTTTTTATTTTTTAGGGTACAAAATCATTAAAATTCAGCAAAAAATAAGCGGTCTGTTAGCGAAAGAAAAAAATGTGTTTCCTATTTCTTCTTTTATGTTCTGCCTCCCTTCCCGACGTAGACGAACGTGGTTCTCCACAATTCCATATATTTTGTCTCTCTTTGCAATGCCTGTCGCCTCGCTATCTATTTTACACACGCTAGTTAGCTAGGTTACTCTCTACTTACCTCTATCTCCCCTGTCTTCAAGGTCCTATGGCTGTCACATCGCCCAGACACTCTTTCCTCATTATTTGTGCTAGAAATGTCAACTGACTCTTTCTGATTTTATGTATAATTGTCCTTTTTGTTTCCGTTTTTCTTAAAACTTCTTCGCTGCGTACATGCTCTCCCCATGATATTATCAGCATATTTCAAAAGAACCACATCTCTGTTGCCTCAGGTCTCCTGTTCATTTGTGAGGAAATTGTCCAGCATTTACTGTCAGGTAGGTGGAACCGGTATTACATACCAATTCAGTACTCTTATATTTGTTTCTAACGTGGTATTCCTGTTTCTTAATACGTCACTTAGCTTTTGGAAGTCATCCATTGATGTCTTTGGATTTCCGGCAAACCGAGTGTAACACCAAAATTGTCCAAATCGTGTAACAGCAAAATTAGCCAACTGTTAGATTAAGCTTTGAAACGTTCTTTCTTAGAAATGATTAAAGATATTTTACTGGAATTCTCCGAGGTTTTTATAACACTATCAGACACTACTTTGAACAATAAGAATGTATAATTATTCTCCAAGCTTAACAGAAAAATCGTGATGAAATCGATCATAAACGAAAATGACATGTTCATCATTAATTAATCATAGATAAGGATGGGAAGATCATGAAGGATTGAAATTAAGTTCAAACATACCTCTTATATATATATATATATATATATATATATATATATATATATATATATATATATATATATATATATATTCCAGGATAATTTTCCAACTTATCATACATATATACATGACACTGGATCCAATTATGTAGAAGAAAGTCACACTAGTATATGCTTTTTACAACGCTGTTTATCACAGTCCCAGTAGCCTTGAACCAAAATGTCTGCTGGGTCACAATTGTCCTATTGCTCTATTTATAATAATACATTCAATAATATTATTTTTCTAAGTCAAAGCCATTTAGTTATGTTTACCGACACGAATAATAATATTTTTGATCACGCACAGACACTATTGTCCCGACTGTCGATTAGTTGTCCTACGGCCATTGTCTGCGATGGATGTTACGCCAAAGAAGCGTACGAAAATTTGTAACGCTGCACGAAAGACACTCGCAAGCTTTACCAGTGAGCAAATCAAAGTACTAGAGCGTCCCGGAAACTCTCCTGATTTAAATCCAGTCGTGAATCTGTGGTCAATCTGCAAGGAACGACTTGGTGGAATGGACATACGAAGTACTAACATGTGTACTGGGTCATGTTTCATTGGGAAAATACGAGAAAAAAGTAAATAATAACGGAATTATTCGGGTGTAATTGTCCCCAAAATGCAATGATATGGAATAAAGCAGACAGTGTCCCATTGCTATATTTATGATACGGCATTCAATAATATTATTTTACTAAATCAAAGTCATTTAGATATGTCAGCTGAAACGAACAATAATATCTTTTGCTGTATACATCAACTACGCGAATGTGAACTTGAAAGAGTTAAATAACACAGAATGGGTTGATAAGTTGTAATAAAATAAATTAACAGTAGCAACATAAGCATACATTTAAATTGTAACATAAATAGTATTAGGACAGTTGGGGCCAGTCAATACATTTTTACCAATTCCAGTAACTCAAGAATTGCTTCTGACTCCAACCCCACAAACCTGGTTGTTGTTGGAGAAATATATAACAATCTTAATCAGCAAACGGGCTCAAGTGATTCTTTGAGTCTTATTATGTATGTGGATATTTAGTCTAACACCAGTCGATGAGAGTGGAGCACCCAGTGAGGAGAATCGGTCTCACTACCTAAACTGATGGTCTGCACCACTAGCTTGGTATGTCAGGAGGTCCAGATTACTCCATTAGAATCAAGGCTTTCTGTGATGTCTTGAAGTTAATCAGTGTTGAGCCCAGTCTTTACTTAGATGGAGGCCCGGTTGGGAACACCAAGTACTTCCTGGAATATGTTTCAGCCTTAACCCTTCCTAGTCCCCTGGAACATATGTGTCCCGCAGATGTTTTCAACGCGTCCTGCAAGACATAATTTTCCCCCAAAACACATTGATATGGGATAAAGCAGACATAGTGTCCCATTGCTATATTTATAATAGTCATTTAGATATGTCTACTGAAAAGAACAATATCTTTTGCTGTATACACCAGTTACGCGAATGTGAACTTGAAAGGGTGAAAGTTGCTTTTTGGTGCGACGCCAGCGGTTCAAGGAATTGCCAGAAGATGTGGAAGAAGTGAGCAGTCAAAAACACAAGGAAAAGGTGAAAATGTGCACAGAGACACCTTGGTGCACTCAAACGGAAGGTTAAGTGTGCGAAATCCGTTCAGAAATATCTGAACTGTCAGCTGCGTCCAACCGCTTTCTCATATCAATGACTAAAAATGGCTTCGAGCGAATGAAGCGTATAGGACGTCGTGACGACCATCTTTCTTCTAATCGCGTGAACTGGCGCTACAGAATCACAAGCAAAAGACAGTACCAAATAACAGACGCCGCATCACTTGAGGATTTTCAGTAAAAGTAACAACTAAAATGGGTATCACACGTAAAAAGAGAATAATGACATAATCAAGATGTTGACATTCCACAGTACTTTAAACAAAAGGTTAGGAAGGAACCCCCCATAAACACTGGAAAGGGTCATATAACAAACTGGTCTTGATAAATCTATTTTTCATTAAAAAAAGTTTTAATTGAAAGATTTAATAAATTTCAAGCGACGGTAGTTCTGGTCAATGAATGCCGAATATTTCCTTATAAGGAAACAGCTAATATTTTGGCCATATAAATAATGGCTCGGAACAAAAGTTTTTTTTCAAGTGAACTAGATACGATGCTGAAAGAAAATGATGACATAATCAAGATGTTAACGTTCTACACTATTCCAAACAAAAGATTAGTAAATAAACTCCCATCAGTAGTAGAAAGATCTATAACAGCTAATGGACTTGAGAAACCTATTTTTCTGAAAAATACAGGGTTCGTGTGCACTTTAAAAAATGTATAACTTTATTCGTATTTGCGATAGAAATAATTTGTAAAAAGGATTAGAAAGAAGTAAATCTATATTTTTTAAGTTTTTATTGAAATTTTATTTAAGTTTCCACATGTCCACCATCATTAGCAATACAAAGGGTAATACGATTTTGCAGTTCACGGAAAACATTTGCCAACTGATTTACAGTAATGCCTGAAATCACATTAGTTATTTTAGCGATACTTAAAACTAGGTACATTAAACTTTATAACATTTTTTACATATTATTTCTATCGCAAATACAAATAAAGTTATAAATTTTTTAAAGTGCACACGAACTTTATGGACACCCTGTATTTTAAGAGAAAGTTTTTTATATATTTCCAGACCAGTACCTCTGAGTGCTTGATCAGTGAATGCTGAATGATTCCATATAAGGAAACGGTTAATAATACCATTACCAAACGTTTAATATTACCATAACCATTGGTTTTGATATTTTATCACATTAAATAAACTTAGAATACTTCAGTGGAACCCACCTTGACATGGAGAAATAGTTAAACTTATTTTATCATTAAAATAGTAAGTTTTATCGTCTTTGAGTACTCAACACTTGCAACTTTGTGCTATACGAAAATAAGTTTAGTAAATGGTTGTCGTTGTTCTGTAGTTTGACTTAGGGAAGCATGGTTGATATTTATGTTAGCACCAAAGTTGCTAATGGTGCTGTCAGCATTGGTGTTGGTTGCCGTGACTCAAAATTCAGAACCTATTCCACTTCCCTACCTCCCTCCCTCCCCTCCCTCGCTCAACAAATCACGTCTAAATTGTTACTTTATGACCCTCCCGGCTTGTTCATCATTTCCCTGCTTTATTTGCCAATCTGCGAAACACAATCCGCCATTTTTTCTTCATATTGCTTCTTTATTTATATTTCAGTAAAAACCTTCGCTGCCTATCGCGGATAATTCTTCGGCTCGTTTTCCATTCTGTTTTCTGGGAATTAAATCTGGAGGGCAAATACGACAGGACGCCCAAACCGAAAGAAATATAGACAAAAATGCATTCATAAATCGTCACCGTTTTTTTTTTGTTTTCTTTTCTTCTTTTTTTTTCTTCTTTTTTTTTCTTCTTTTTTTTTTTACTTATACTAGACACCCACCCAGATATAAAATATCGCTGGCTGCATCACAGTGCTGACGATCATTCAAGATTTGTAAAAATATCCTGTCGGGTATCGGCAGAGTTTCGCTCGAATTTCTAGCGCGTCCTGGCGTCAAATGATTCAGCCGTTGACGCCATTGGTTGATTTTTGAAAGTTCACAGGAAACGACCACTTCTAACCCATTGTTGCTTGTCGCTTCATTGGCGTAAGTTTAATTTCCATCAGCAAAAATTCCAGAGCAGGACAATCCTGTGTTGATAAACACGAGAAGGGAACTGTTGATCCCTTGGATAGTGTTTCAAAGTTATAATATGGGAACAGCTAAGGAATAACTACTTATAATTATACGGATGAAATATAGTTTACTGGAATCGAAAAATATTATCCAGACACTGCAATACGAACGAACGAACGAACCGCTTCTCAGATGCAAATATTTAGTCATGCATCCAAAAAGTGTTTATCATTAAAGCTTACCGCCCACTTGGAGCCTGGCCCGTGGCTGATATAGTTTTTTTTTTCTATTTAACATCGGCGTATGAGTCCGGTGTTCGATCTCAGAAAAAATCAACCGTATATGAAAGGCGTTTTTATTTTTATTTTTTGTTGTTTGTTTTTTTCTATTTAACATCGGCGCATGAGTCCGGTGTTCGATCTCAGAAAAAAAAAAAAAAAAAAAAAAAAACAGAATATGAAAGGCATTTTTTTTGTTTGTTTTTTTTCTATTTAACATCGGCGCATGAGTCCGGTGTTCGATTTCAGAAAAAAAAACAACAAAAAACAGAATATGAAAGGCTTTTGTTTAATTTTTTTTTTAGGCAAGAATATAAGCCCGTTCCATTTTGAAAAATATAGAAATTTTTATGAGCTCAAGCGATTTTTTTCAAGTTTTAAATAGCAAAAGATGCACTTCAGGGATTAACAAAGTATGAAGAATCGAGAAAGATATCGTTAGAAATGAAGAAAAATGTTCAAATGTCTTGCTTCTGTTTGTGTTAATTCTTATCTCTATCTATAAAAGCAGGATTTGTGTGTGTGTGTGTGTGTGTGTGTGTGTGTGTGTGTGTGTGTGTGTGTGTGTGTGTGTGTGTGTGTGTGTAACGAATGCACGGGCGCAATTTTCGACGGATTTGCACCAAAATTTACATGCACATGCTCCAAGTTAGTGACAAAGCCAAGACCGACTTTGCCTTTCCCAACTCCCTTCGATAGTGGAAATAATCGATTTTTTCATGCTTCTACGGCAGTTTTCATGTAGTTTGCGACCATTTTCTACTGGCCAGAGTGAGAGCCTATAGCTGGCTACCACGAATAGGCAGGAAGATTCTATTGGCCAGCGTGAGAGCCAACAGCTGACTGACACGAATGTTAACTAGCATGCAAAAAAAATCGATAGCTGCATTCGTCACAAGTGGGAAAAATTTAAATCTGCATGGAACTTTACTCCAATTGGCTCATTCGCTTGCTTAAACTCAACGTTGATTCTGATTCCGCAGAACTGTGAAAAAGTATTTGTTGTTCCAGTTACGAGTCCTTTATTAAAGCTGATCGTTTTGTTTAGTTCTTTTTTCGTAACATATTTAATGCAAGGAAGGGTAAAAAATATTTTAAGTCAAGTGATAGCGATTGCTGTATGAGTCGTACGATTTTTGAATCAAGCACGGGCAACGCCGAGCCATGCTGCTTGTATTTTACAAATGCAACTTGGACTTTTATTATTTAACCTCTATTTGTCTATATTTCTAAGCTGAAGTATTATGTACACTATTTAAATCGCTCGGACTATCATCCTCATCTTTGTTGCCATATTTATCACAACATTTCGGCCGTTGTACGCTCCAGCCTTCTTCAGGTGGTTGGAATGTCGAACTGAACCTTTTATTTCACTCACTGGGGGAGACTGTTCTAGTTCCACGTGCCATGTCTAATGGATGTTAGTTATCAATTATTGCCTGTTAATTCCCCTCTCCAAGTTCTCCACCGCCTTAACCAGATATTCAACACAGACCCTTTTGGGTCCTGTCACTGGATCTAACAAACGCCTTTATCCACTGACATGTGACCTTGGTTAAGGCGGTGAAGAACTTGGAGAGGGGAATTAACAGGTGATAACTGATAACTGACATCCATTAGACATGGCACGTGGAACTAGAACAGTCTACACCAGCGAGCGAAATAAAGGGTTCAGTTCTACATTCCAACCACCTGAAGAAGGCCGGAGGGTACAACGGCCGAAACGTTGTGATAAATATAGCAACAAAGATGATGATAATCCGAGCAATTTAAATAGTAAACTCTATTTATTAAACTGAAAACTTTTTTTAAACTTATATAAAACATTAATAATTTATGGAAATTATTTTGTTGGCAATTAATATAGAAAGGTAAATATTTAAACCATTATGAGTTTTTGTTCTATGAGACATATATTTAGCATTGAATTTTGAACTTTGATATTAAATAACCTAACAAGAGATGGTATGCCATAAAAGCAACCAGCCAAACTGCCCCCGAGATTAGCCATATCTATCTATCTATTTATCACTTCCTATTTAAATCCTTTCTATTTATATCTCCCTGTTTAATTCCATTCCTATCTATCTATCTATCTATCTACCTAGCTAGCTAGCTACATAAATATTGTCCTAAAATGCACTGTTTTGACTTCTTTATCAGTTTGAAAAGCATGCATTTAATATTTAATTTAAACCGTTAATATTTCTTAATCTTAACCATTGATCGTTTTTGCAAATCAAAAAACTGCATTTATTGTCATACAAGGGGTGACTATATTATGAAAGGACACCCTGTAAATATATATATATATATATATATATATATATATATATATATATATATATATATATATATACAAGTAAAATAAATTAATCGAAATAAATGATAAAATTAACAAATCGCTCCCGCTAAAATAACCGTTAGAACAAATTAAAAACTTATAAGCAAAAACAAGTAAAAATAATCAATCCAAATAAATTAATAAAATAATAAACAAATTAAAAACTGCTCCGCCAAAATAACAGACTAGACTGCAGCAATCAATCCAAAAATTGGACGAATAAATAGTTTTATCTTCCCAGATCAAAACAAACTAGTAAATAAGTGACCTAAGCAATTCCCCCAAAATGTTTACTACGTTAATAAAACATCGAAAATCGAAAAGATTAAATAAATATATAAAATGAAATATGAAAATAAATAATAACAAGTAAAATAAATTAACCCATATAAATAAACAAGCCACTCCCGCCAAAATAACCGCCAAAATAGACTACCCACAACGCACCACTGGCCCATATATATAAATAGTCGTGGAAAAATCCAACACTCGCGGACTGACAATTGCGTCTAGAATGAAACAGCCTATCGCCTCTGAGTGTTGACTTCAATGTTCACTTTTATATTTATATACGTTCTATCCCTGATATTGAGCACTTTTATTCCATAAATATAGCACACCGTAAAACTATATTTATATATATATATATATATATATATAGAGAGAGAGAGAGAGTGAGAGAGAGAGAGAGAGAGTTCTCCTAGCTGCTGGCATATTTCGTATAGAGAAAAAACGTTAAAATTCCATGGCCTATAGCTAAGGTATCTGACTGATGTCAGATCAGTCTGATTTCGATCGAGGCGTGAAGTAATCGGACGTCTAGCTACACTGAGGTGCTGTGATATAGCGAAACATTCTGTCTGTGGATTACTATATTCTAATCATTTTATTCTTAGCAAAGCAACAAACCCTCTAAGAAACAGAGGTTTACTGGGTATGAAAGAATATAAGAAAAATAGAAAAAACATTATTAAGGATGAAAACAATAAAGAATATGAATTAAGAAGATAGAAGTTAACGACTGGGATCACATTTCTTTTTCTTTTTTTAAGGTTAAAGTTGGCTGGAAAGCATGGAACCAGAAGAGAGTTCCACAAGCCAGAAGTGAGAGAAAAGAAACTCTTAGCATAAAACTTACAGTTACACCTAGATATTTCAACTGTAAAATGATCAGAACATGCTACCAATCTAGTACTGCGCTTACACGCATAGAGTCTAGTCTCTATAAAGCAGTGGTGGGCAAACTACGGCCCGCGGGCCACAAGCGGCCCGCCAAACGATTTCGTGCGGCCCGCTTTAAAAGGTTATTTATTAAAACTATATTTTTCCTTTAAAAGCCCTTTATTTTTGCCAATTTTAAATATCAATTATTTTGGTTTATATATACTATGCGGCCCAGTAAAACTATAAATTATTAGAATGCGGCCCTTGTACTAAAAAGTTTGCCCACCCCTGCCATAGAGAAAAGTTCATCAGTACAATCACCATGAATGTATTTATTGAAAAGACACAGAGTAGCTACATTACGGCGGTGAGAAAGTGACTGAAGCCGAGATGCGAAGCCAAAACTAGTATGTGTGTGTGTGTTTAGATATCATATAAACTTTTTTTTAGTTATTTTATTTATATCTCAAATAAGATTTTCATATCCAAAGCCCCTGGCAAAAATTACGAAATTAGCCCACTTAGAAGATATTCAACATGTTTTTTTCTTTCTTTATTTAGCAGTAAATAAACTAATAAGAGACAAGAGTTTAAGCATTTCTTTTAACAGCTGAGCAGGCTGGCTTCATAAAATATACCACTAAAATACTAGATAAAATTGTTTAAATTAATGGTACATTTTTTACAAGTGTTTACAGTTCTTTAATTTAAATACTTTTCTTTTACATGTATTTTACAGATAACCAGAACCGTATCACATTGGAATCTGATACACAAAATGGATTATCTATCTACCCATCTCAGACTATTCAGTATCTATCTATGCATATATATATATATATATATATATATATATATATATAAGGTAATTGTTTTCAAATTCGGATAGCCGGAAGTAGGAACATCAGACGTTATGAAAAACACGCGCACCGTGCCCGGCTATCAGTTATAAGCCGGACAGCTGTGAGAAGGATGGAAGTGTCTAGAGATCTCGTTCGGGGCTGTTTGCTTTACGACTTCAAAGTGGGCTTATCAGCAGCTGCATCAAGTCGCCGCATATGTCAAGCGTTTGGGGATAGTGCTGTGGATGAACGTATGGTGTTGGTTTCGAAAATTCAAGTCGGGAGATTTGTCTCTCCATGATGAGCCTCGCAGTGGACGACCACAAGTCTTGAATGACGGAGTCCTGAAGGCGGCCATTGAAGAGGACAGTAGTCTAACGTGTGGTGAACTTTCAAGACAGTTCAACGTTTCCGATGAAACAGTTAGACTTCACCTGCACCGCCTAGGTAAGACGTACAAACTGAGCAAGTGGGTTCCGCAAACGCCGTTGGAGATTCACAAGGGACAACGAGTGACAGCCTGCGTATCTCTGCTTTCTCGCCACCGTACCGCATCCTTATTCAATCGAATGTTTCTGTACGAAACTCCCAAGCGTTCCATTCATTGGTTGTCTCCTCAGGATTCTGTCCCTCACACCGCAAAACAGCCTATGCACCCACGCAAGATTACGCTTTGTGTCTGGTGGACAGGTCATCAAGTGGTTCATTATGAACTGCTACCAACGGGCCAAACGGTCACTGGAGACCTATACTCGCAGCAATTGAAACGTGTGCAACAGACGTTGCGCCAGAAGGAGCGAACACTGGTGAATCGCAAAGGTGGGTTTTTCCTCCATGACAACGCCAGGCCGCATGTCGCGCCAGTGGTCAGGGATACCAAACAGCAACTTGGGTGGGAGACTTTGTGCCATCCATCTTATTCACCTGACCTTGCGCCATCCGATTAGCACCTCTTCCACTGAAAGGACATTGAACAGCTGGAGAGACGTTGGGAAAAGGTGCTGGATGTCGATGGCGATTACTTCGAAGACTAATTATAAGTTACACATACTGTGAAACGTTTCCTTTTTTCCTTTAAAAACGGACAGAACTTTTTTGGTTACCTTGTATATATAAATATATATATATATATATATATGTGTGTGTGTGTGTGTGTGTGTGTGTGTGTGTGTGTGTGTGTGTGTGTGTGTGTGTGTGTATGTATGTATATGTCTCATTTTGTTACTATCGATCTATCCCAGACAATTAAGTATCTATCTATCTCACACTATTCAATATAAGACTGTTCAGTATATATATATATGTGTGTGTGTGTGTGTGTGTGTGTGTGTGTGTGTGTATTTTCCCAACTGAGCAATGGTGAGAGGAAAAAGATCATTCAGGACATTCATGGTACCAGCATTCATACTCTAGCTTCCATCTTCAAAAACTATTCAAGAACCATAAAGAAAACGGTGAATGTATAAAAAAAAACGAAAAGTAGAGAGGAAAACTGGATCAGGAAGTCACAACAGGAAGAGGGATCATCATTTCAACTCAGAGATAAATATATTCATATTGTTCAAAGTAAAGCCCAATAGTGTTATAAAAACCTCGAAAAATTCCAGTAAGATATCTTTAATCATTTCTAAGATACAACGGTTCAAAGCTTAATCTTACAATTAGACAATTTTGCTGTTACACGATTTGGGCAATTTTGCTGTTAAACCCGTTATATATGGATGGATGGCCACTCGTATCCGAGGATACCCGCCTACTAGGGCGGCTAGCTAATCCCTGCTCAGTCACATTTTTGTTCGTTAAACACCCACAGAGCCCACCTGTGGTTTATGCTGCAACCATTCTGAGCGGACGTTTGATACAGTTTCTCGGAAACAGCGTGTTATCTAGCGTGATCAATAGTCATAACAAAGCCTAAGTCACGAGGCCTTGTAACTTCGTACTAGCACAACCATAGACGGATCTCAAAGGTTCCGTCTACAATGCCTTCAGGCACTTTCCAAAGGTGCTGCATGCTGAGATCACCTCCTCCAGGCCGATAACAAAATCGACAATGGTGTGATTCGAACCCGGGTCTCATGGTCAGAAAGCAGCTACGTGCTCATACTTCCATATCTATTTCAGTGTTTTCATATCTAAATTGGCATGCAAAAGTTTTGGGCCAACGACTTACAATGACACTATTTACATTATTCGGACTATTGTCCTCATCCTTGTCACCATATTTATTACGACGTTTCGGCCGTTGTACGCTCCAGTCCTCTTCAGGTCGTTGGAATGTCGAACTGGACCATTTATTTCGCTCACTGGGTAGACTGTTCTAGTTCCACGTGCCATGGTTAATGGATGTCAGTTATCAGGTATCTCCTGTTCATTCCCCTCTCCAGGTTCTCCACTGCCATAACTGGGTATAGAACTCTCACTCTTTGGGTCCTGTCACTGGATATAACCAACGCCTTTATCCACTATGCCATGTGTCCTTGAGGAGACATGGCACAGTGGATAAAGGCGTTGGTTAAGGCAGTGGAGAACTTGGAGAGAGGAATTAACAGGAGACAACTGACATCCATTAAACATAGCACGTGGAACTAGAACTGTCTACTCCAGTGAGCGAAATAAAGAGTTCAGTTCAACATTCCAACCGCCTGAAGAAGGCCAGAGCGAAGAACCTGATGTACCTGAAGAAAAAACGCCATGCAAAACTGTTGGAATATATTCATGATAATATGCAAATATCGAAGCAGGAATTCTTCCATTTTATTAATATGAATGTAAAGTGCCTCGGTAAGTCATTGTAATTCAACATTAGCTTGTTTTTTTTACACTAAAATCATGGATAAAATATCTGCTGAAACAAAGATGAAGGTTGAGACTTTGAAAGGGAAGATGACGCAATGAAAGTGGAAGCCAGTCAGCAGAAAATTTCCAGAAACAGTGTTGAGACAATCAAAAAAGATGTTGGCTACGACTGGAAAATTCAGTGACAGGACCCAAAGAATTGTGAGTTCAATACCTGGTTAAGGGAGTAGAGATGAATTAACAGGAGATAACCGATAACTGACATCCGTTAGACATGACACGTGGAACTAGAACAGTCTAACCCAGCGAACGAAATAAAGGGTTCAGTTCGACATTTCAACCGCATAAAGAAGTCCGGAGCGTACAACGGCCGAAACGTTGTGATAAATATGGCAACAAAGATGAGGACAATAGTCCAAATAATTTAAATAGTGTACATAATATCTCGGAAATATAGACAGATACTACTGGAAGTGTTTTAAGTTTAAATAAAACCGGAAGTATACAAAAGTTAGACAAGAGAGATGAAAGAAATATTGTGGTAGTCTCGGTAAGTGTTGTGGGCCAGACTCCTTTTACACAAGATGGACTATACTAACAGAGAGAATACCTGCAGGTGGAGATATGTTGAGTCAGGGTGAAAGATACGGAGACAGTACACGGTGTGTTCACAGAGAGCTATTCGAGAGTCCAGAGAGAGAAATAATTACGGCTTCACTTACAGAGACTTGTAAATATAATTTCTACTAACCCGCATTCCTGGACTACTAATCTTCACTTCAAGTTTGTATTCTTACGTTTAATACACTTATTTTTCTATCTCAATTACTGGCGTTGTTTATTTATTTGTGCAGGATTCCAGTCCCGGAATCCATAACAGTAAGTAATCCAAAATCATGAGCCGGACAAGTAAGGAGTAAATGAAGTCTTAAAAATGATGGTTCCCTTCATACAGTACGCAGGGAATTACAAAAAAAACATCAAATTGAACGGACGTATAGCAGAAACAAAATCATTATTAATCAAAAGATTATCGGAATAGAAGCTTGAATTGGTCAATAGAACATCTAACATGGGATGCCGGTGAGTGGCAAAAAGTAAATTTTAGTCTTTTGTGTAAAACAGAGTTAGATCTTAAAGCAAGAGAATATGTAAAAAGCCCAATGGAGGGGAAAGAGTCAATGCAATTCACACGAGAAAGATGGTAAAAAAGCGAAGATAAAATTGGTAAAAACTGATGGAAAACCTAAACAAAAACGATATGAAACTATAGAGATAGAATTTTTTTTCCGAATGACTGTGCTCCTTGCCACACATCAGACGCTTGTGATTTCTTGTGGATGAAAATGTTCAACTTTTGGAAGACTGACAAGTACAAAGTCCTGATCTCAATGTAATTGAACCATTGTGGTCGGAACTGAAGAAACAGAGGAAATCACGCAATCTCCAAGAGCTTTGGGATTGCTGCCAAGAAGAATGAAAAAAAATTCCATATGAGAAAATCTGAACCGTGTCTCTATTCAATGCTACATCGAAATTGAGGAAATTATCCGAGCCAAAGGCAACGACACTACTAACTCCATACATTGACGCTTTGTAATTTCTGTAATAATAAAGATTCACTTGTTTAAAAAACCAAATTCCTTTTTAGATTAAGAAAATAAAACTGAATCGGATACATTTCGCTGGTGGTCCAGTATTTTTGCATACTTTTTTCTGCATCACATCACTTAAGATCGTTAAGATGCTCCATCGTTCACCATATTACATTAATGAAAATGCAGTAGCTCTATTTCTGGCCCTCAAGCATCATAAAATGTATTGCAATATATAGTCTGTTCAAATATCTATCTATCAAAGTCTATTCGAATATATCTACCTAACTCGGTCTATTCCTATCTATCTATCTATCTATCTATCTATCTATCTATCTATCTACCCAACTCGGTCTATTTCTTTCCTTCTTTCTTTCTTTCTATCTATTTATCTACGCAACTCGGTCTGTTTCTTTCTTTCTTTCTCTCTTTCTTTTTTCTTTCTTTCTATCTATCTATCTACCTATCTATTCAACTTGGTCTATTTCTTTCTTTCTTTCTTTCTTTCTTTCTACCTATCTACTCAACTCGGTCTATTTCTTTCTTTCTTTCTACTTTCTTTCTTTCTTTCTACCCAACTCGGTCTATTTATTTATTTATTTATTTATTTCTATCTATCTACCCAACTCGTTTTATTTATTTCTTTCTTTCTATCTATCTATCTACCCAACTCTGTCGATTTATTTATTTATTTCTCTCTTTCTTTTTTCTTCTGTCCTTCTTTCTTTCTTTCTTTCTTTCTATCTATCTATCTATCTACCTATCTACTCAACTCGGTCTATTTCTATCTGTCTATCTAGCTAGCTAGCTAGCTAGCTAACTAGCTCAATCTATTACTATATATCTAAGTCTATTTATTTTCTATCTACCTATCTCCATCTATCACTATCTACCTATCTCCATCTATCACTATCTACCTATCTATCTATTGATTGCTATCTTGGTTTATTCCTATCTATCTATCTATCTATCTATCTATCTTATTCTGCTACTATCTATCTATCTATCTCGGTCTATTTCTATCTATCTATCTATCTATCTATCTATCTATCACGGTTTATTCCTATATATCTACATATCTATTTATCTATCTACCTTTTTATTTCCGTCTATTACTACCTAAGTCTATTTCTATGTATGTATCTATCTATCAATCAATCTCCGTTTATTGCTATATATCTAGCCATCTACCTATCTAAATCTGTTCATATCTACCTATCTACTGCCATGTAAAAAATCGGAATACAACACAAAACCAAAAACAATCTACTCTCGTGGAATAAATAAAGGATTCGGTTCTAAATTCCAACAAATATCACCTGAAGAAGGCCGCTGCGTGCAACGGTCGAAACGTCATGATAGTGACACTAAAGTTGAGGACAGCAGTCCGAACAATGTAAATAGTGTAAATAACGAAATACTACTTAAAAATTAGAAATTTTTGACTAGGCTTCATCTAATAATAATAAAACTCCAGATAATATTACTACGAATGCTGCAAGTGAAAGTAAACTTCATTTATTTTAGTAAATTTATGTGGCAAGAACAAATGAAGGAAATACCGAAAAATCATTTTTTTTTAATATATGATTAGTCACTTGTCGTTATGCGTTTATTTTAATTTTCTTGTTCCCAGATTTTTTTTTTTATATAAATTTACGAATGAAAAAATATTTTCATATTTATTTATTGTTAAAATGGGAAATAATAAATCTTTATGAAATAGTAAATGATAAATATTTCATTATGGTTGGTTCAAATATTTTTTATAACTTTGTAAATTTTTAGAATTTTATGAATAAAAAATTCCTTTTTATATTTATTTCTTTAGGAAATGGACAAAGTCCGACAATTATTTTAAGACATTTTTATGTTTATACGTTCTTTTTATAGATACAAATATTTAAGTTAATGCTCTGTTTTATAATAAACAGTATTAACGACATTTACATTAAAAAGAACGTATAAACATAAAAATGTCTTAAAATAATTGTCGAACCTTGCCCATTTCATAATGTGTGACGTCATTTGTTTACATTTGGATACGCATCGAGGAGATATGAATGTACGAGAGAAAATCATGGAAAATTGTAGTCGAAATACAGCAAAGTCGACCTTTCTAACCGAAACGTTCCTCTGTGACTCAATCGGTAAAAGTACGTCAGGCTATATAGCGGTTCCGTATAAGATACAGGTTCGATTCCTGTCGGAGGAGGCATATTTTCTATGAAAATTTCCCGGATATCCAGGCCGATGAATGTCGTTAATACTGTTTATTATAAAACAGAGCATTTACTTAAATATTTGTATCTATAAAAAGAACGTATAAACATAAAAATGTCTTAAAATTTATTTCTTTATAAAATGGTAAATGGTAAATATTGCCTTGTAGTTGGTTCGCCTATATTTATAATATTTTAAATATAAAATTTATCTTATAAATAAATAAAAAACTTTAACAGAAAAAATGGCCGGAACATTTTTGTTTTTATTACAACACTATATGTAGTTTTTTTTTTTAATTAAACATTGTTAAAGGAGTCGACATTGTACCGTGATAAGCGTTGTCAAGAGAACAACCGTTATTTTTGTTTGTTTTTTTTGTCTTTTTTTGTTTTTTGCAGACTGTTTTTTTTATCTGGTTCGAAGGTTAATAGTCCTAGGCATGACAATAAACTACATCCGGTAGCAAGGCTCCTGATCAGGAGCGTCGAACCACCTCTAAATTACTGTTGTTTCCATATCCACCCTAACCCGGGGTGGTAGCACCTGTTAGGATCACAGTTATGGGAAAATAGTGAGCACCCAAACAAAAAAAAAACACTATGAGATTATAAAATATTTTAAAGTAAAAATAAAAACAATACATTTTTCTATTTTAAAAAAATTGCCAACAATACATTAAAATATTTTATAATATTGGAATGCTTAATTATCGTCTGTATTAGTAATAACATTAATAACAGTATTAGTAATTAACTATATTAGTAATAATTATTAACTGTATAATAAAATTAACTGTATGAGTAATAATTATTAATTGTATAATAATATCAACTGTATGAGTAATAATTATTAACTGTATAATAATATTAACTGTATGAGTAATAATTATTAACTCTATAATAAAATTAACTGTATGAGTAATAATTATTAACTGTATAATAAAATTAACTGTATGAGTAATAATTATTAACTCTATAATACAATTAACTGTATGAGTAATAATTATTAACTGTATAATAATATCAACTGTATGAGTAATAATTATTAACTGTATAATAATATCAACTGTATGAGTAATAATTATTAATTGTATAATAAAATTAACTGTATGAGTAATAATTATTAATTGTATAATAAAATTAACTGTATGAGTAATAATTATTAACTCTATAATAAAATTAACTGTATGAGTAATAATTATTAACTGTATAATAATATTAACTGTATGAGTAATAATTATTAACTCTATAATAAAATTAACTGTATGAGTAATAATTATTAACTGTATAATAAAATTAACTGTATGAGTAATAATTATTAACTGTATAATAATATTAACTGTATGAGTAATAATTATTAACTGTATAATAATATTAACTGTATGAGTAAAAATTATTAACTCTATAATAAAATTAACTGTATTAGTAATAACATTATCGTGATTGTTATTAAATTCTGTTAGTTTTTTATTTTAATTACACCTGAAAATTAATAATGGCTGAGGATGCTTCATCTAATCTATATATAAAATTTTATGACTTCTGTTAATCCGTCCGTCCGTCATACCCACTAAAATACCCATACAATGACTGATCGAAACCAAATTTTGAAAAGAAGTGCAAACAGGTAAGGGGGTACAAAGTATAGTTAGTTTTACAAGGGTGCGTAGCTTAATACAATAAATTTTCATTAATTTTTTTTAAATAAAAAGTTTTATTATTTAACATTAACATACGAAATACTCCCAATATTTAAAAAAAAAACAGAATTTAATGATTAAAATAACAAATACTTATTTAATAAAAATGCAATATTGTTTTTTGCATATCTTTTCCTTAGTTTTATATATACAAGAATGCAGAACTATAAAGAAATCACAAGGCCAAACGCTTCAAAATTTGGAATTTGGATCCAGAAATAATATTTACGCATGGCCAGTTGTATGTTGCATGCTCACGAGTAAGACACTCTAAGAATGTATTCAGCCATGTTAAAAAGGAAACAAAAAATTTCTTAAAAAATATTGTTTACGATGAAGTACTGTAAAATTAAATTAAATTAAAGAAATTATTAAACCGCGGAGTAACTTATTCAAATTTCATCGTTTGGTTTGCAAAGTTTGTGAATCTCGACAAAACCTGTTAGCGATAACTTCAACAATACTAAATACTTTTCAACACGCACTAGCGTTTTGCAAAGCATTCTGGTAATAATAAAAATCAAGATAATATTATTACGAACACTACCAGTTTAAATAAAGTAAGTGAAATTAAATTGAAAGAAAACTAGTAAAAAATTGACAATAGTTGACGATATTTTTATCCAGTGATAATAAAATTCAAAATAATATTACTATTAATACTACTAATTTATTAAAAGCAACTGAAATTAAGATAAGAGTAATTTTAGTAAAAGTTGTGGTTGACAATGTTTCATTTAATAATAATAAAATTCAAGATGATGCTACAACTAATACGACAAAAATAAAGAAAGAAAGGGACATTAAAAAGAGAATAACTATAAAAACATTAATAATGGTTGACAATGCTTCGTCTATTAAAAATAAAATAAAATTTATAGTTCTTGTTTATGTCCCCTCAGGATATAGGCGATTATGGTCCTCTACAATTTCCAGTCCTTCGTAGATGTTAATAAATTTAGTTATTTTTTTTATTTCTCCTAAACCCTGTTCTGCCAGCCATTTAATCAAGCTCACCAACTATATGTATTGTTTTCCTCTGTCTCTCTTAACTTTCATTTGTCCTGGAAGTATCAGATTCTCCAAGCCTTCTTTCCTTATTATGCGACCTAGAAATATCAACTGTCTCTTTCTGAAGAGTATATTTCATTTTTGTTTCGTCGCTGCTTACATATTCAATCCATGGTATTCCCAGCAGACTTCTATAGAACCAAATATCTGTTGCTTCAAATCTCTTCTTCATCTTTGAGGAGATTATCCAGCATTTATTGCCATATAGGAGGAGGGATATCACGTAAGAGTTCAGTACTCTTTTCTTCTATAGAACAAAATACCTTTGCTTCAAATCTCTTCTTCATCTTTGAGGAGATTATCCAGCATTTATTGCCATATAGGAGGAGGGATATCACGTAAGAGTTCAGTACTCTTTTTTCTATAGAACCAAATATCTGTCGCTTCAAATCTCTTCTTCATCTTTGAGGAGATTATCCAGCATTTATTGCCATATAGGAGGAGGGATATCACGTAAGAGTTCAGTACTCTTTTCTTCTATAGAACCAAATGCCTGTTGCTTCAAATATCTTCTTCATTTTTGAGGAGATTATCCAGCATTTATTGCCATGTAGGAGGAGGAATATCACGTAAGACTTCAGTACTCTTTTCTTTGTTTCTAACGAAGTTTTTTTTCTGCTTCTTGGTACTCTGCTTAGCTTTTGGAGTGCATCTTTTCCTATCCCAGTGCGTCTTCAGATTTCAGTGTCACATTTTCCGTCCTCTGTTAAAATCTTGCAGGTATTTACATTTTTGTACTTGTATGATTTTTGTATTTCCAATCTGTAATTTGCATTTTGAGCTCATCCTTCTGCCGACAACTATGCATTCTGTCTTTTTGTAGTTGATGTTTAATACTTTCTTCTCGCTATCATTCACAACCTTCTGTGGGATATTTTGTAGTTGTCTTTCCATGTCTTTATTCAATACTGTGTCATCTTCATATCTTATATTGTTAAAATTATTATAAGTATTATTATACTGAAACAAAATCGCCAACCCCGTAAATTCTTTTTGAGCAATCACTTGAATGTGGGAGATCTTCTTTCTGTGCTGTGTCCCCTTAGGACATAGGCGATCATGGCTCTCTACTATTTCCTGTCCTTTGTAGCTCTTGATAAATTTTGCCATTTTTTTTTATTTCTCCTAAACCCTGTTCCGCCATCCATTTAAACAAACTCACTAAATATATGCGTTGTTTTCCTCTGTCTCTGTTACCTTTAATCTGTCCGAGGTTTACCTTACCCCACTCCCACTGAGTCAGGTTGTGAGACAAGGTCGTTTTTTAACGTGGGGACTCGAGAGTTTCCACTCGAGGCGCTGGTCTAAGCTAGTCAAAGCTTGTTTAAACTGGTCATAGCTTGTCTGAGCTAGCCATACCAACGTTACGTAACATAACGGTAGGGGGACCCAAGGGGGGAGAGAAGGCATCTGGCACGGAACAGATACTACATCTGCAGCATCCATCCCGACAGGAAAAAACCCTTCTCCTCCTCTGACAGTCCCTTCAGAAGAATACCGAAGGAAAGCCTCACCTTTAATTTGTCCTGTGAGTATCAGATTTTCCAAGCCTGCTTTCCTCATTATGGGCCCTATAAATTTAAATTCTCTCTGAGAAAAGTTGAGATAAAAAAGCAATTATAAATCAACAGATATGTAAATCCAGTCAAACAATATCTTTTATATGTTTATGCATTACATCGATAACAAATCTATCCAACAAAATTATTAGCCACTTAAATTAATCTCATAGGTTTACTTTTTTGTTTCCATTTTCTCTAAAAACTTCAATTTTGCTCACATATTCAATCGATGGTATCGTCACCATACTTGTGTAGAACGACCTATTTGTTGTTTCAAGTCTCTTCTTCATCTTTGAGGAGATTTTCCAGCATTTACTGCCATGTACGTGGAGAGATATTACGTAACATTTCAGTAGTTTTTCCACTGTTTCTAACAATTATTTTTCTGTTTCTCGATAATATGCTCAGCTTTTGGAATATATCTTTGGTTATCCCAATGCGTGTTCGGATCTCAGTGTCGCAGTATTTGTCCTCTGTTAAAACACTTCACAAGTATTTAAATTTTTGTACTTGTTTGATTTTGGTATTTCCCATTGAAATGCATGGCTGTTAGCAAAAGAATGAGCCCGAAATTCAAACTACAAAGATTATTAGACTAGAAACGAAAATGCCTCGTGTATAAAGAGAACAAATAAGGCCATTAGAAAAAAAGGTGTGGAGTGATAGCTTTATAGGTTAAATTTGTTCTTCTCGGAGGCTGCCAAGTTTTCGGCAGTGAGTGATTAAAAGATATCGTCTGTTCAACCAATTTTGCCTCCTACAGACAGAACTTAAGTTTGAATCTCAAGGAGATCATTAATTTTCGCTTCTGTGCTATCACTCCACTACAGTAGTATGACGGCCTGAGGAAAAGTTGGGATTAAAAAAAAACAATTAAAAATCAATAGGTAAGTAAATCCAGTCAAGCAATTAATATATTTTATGTGTTTATGCATAGCGCCGATAACAAATCCATCCAACAAAATTATTAGCCACTTAAATTACTCCTATATTTGGCAAGGCAATAACAGCGGAACTTCTCCGGGTCCCAACAGTAAAAAGGATGACAGAAATTGTTGGAGGAGTCCCAAAATTCCCCGAAACTCACAGAAAAACCCATCTCCAAAAAGACAAATCGCTATTGTCCTTCAGTGTGACACGTTCCTGGAGTCTCTCCAAACCGATTGTTGCGTTGAGGCGATGTGTCATGTGATGTGTCATGTGATACCACGCACGGGGTCACAGTTACTGACCCCACTATCATCCCTTTTGCAGCTATGGAATGCGGCCCTCATACCAAAGGGGAGATAATTACACTTCTATCATTTGAGGCGGGAATTTCATTTTGGGAGCTGGGCACTGGGCCCAGGGCTTTCACTGACCAGCCTCGGATTCCTAACTATGTCTGAACGAAACCGGAGTCTGTTCTTTAATTATACGACAAACGAAAGAAATAAGAGCAGACGGGGTTTTTCAATCCCTCCTTGTCTGGCCACTTAAATCCGAAGTTGGAAAGACAAGGTAAATCATGGCAGGTCGGATAGAGGGGCTGGCAGAAAACAAGGAGCTGGTTCCGTGATCGGTGTGTATATATCTTGTAGATAATATTCGTTCGATGGCAAAGTCCTCGTCGATAAGCAGAAATCTCGCCGACAAGGCAGGGTAGCAGACAGGCAGATAATACAGTAGACAACATCAGGCAAGGGAATGACATGACGAAGCGTAATATTTAGTCACAGAATCGAGTTCTGCAGTTGAAACCGTGGGGTATCTGGGGAGATAATTTATATTAATAATGACCATATGATAATTCCTCAACTATTAAATATCTTCGAAAATAAAGAATTCTTACTAGTCTATATTATGATAATACTGGTCATATAGATATATATATATATTAAGACATTTTTATGTTTATACATTCTTTTTATAGATACAAATATTTAAGTAAATGCTCTGTTTATAATAAAGAGTATTAAACAACATTTAACGGGCTGAATGACCGAGAAATTTTCATAGAAAATATTCGTCCTCCGTATAGGTTTCAGGTTCGATTCCTGTCGGAGGACGAATATTTTCTATGAAAATTTCTCGGACATTAGAGATAGATAGATAGATAGATAGATAGATAGATAGATAGATAGATAGATATGAACAGACTGAGATAGATAGATAGATAGATAGATAGATAGATAGATAGATAGATAGATAGATAATGAACAGACTGATATAGATATATAGATATGAACAGAATGAGATAGATAGATAGATAGATAGATAGATAGATAGATAGATAGATAGATAGATAGATATGAACAGAATGAGATAGATAGATAGATAGATGTTTGGTTGTGTGTGCATCATGTTTATTAAATATACAATTACGTAATAAACTGCATATTTATCGAAGCATATCATCCATCCAAACTAATGTGTTAATTTCGTATTGATGAGCACGTTTGCTAACATCACACAATCTATACACTGCCTCGGATCAAGGCGCACTCTTACCGCCATTATTATCTCCCTCAAAATCCACTTTAAACTCGACCTTGCATCCCATTCTGCTCGAGTGAGAATGTGTATATATATATATATATATATATATATATATATATATATACACATTCTATATATATATATATATATATATATATATATATATACACACATTCTCACTCGAGCAGAATGGGACGCAAGGTCGAGTTTAAAGTGGATTGATGGCACCTAACCCTCTTTTGAGGGACATGTATTGCCAGAGAGGATGGGATTCTGGGGCCAGAGTACATAGTATTTATTTAATCCCCCAGCCTCATAATGGCGGGAAGGGTATATATATATATATATATATATATATATATATATATCCTTCCCGGCTATTCGGATGGGATCAGAGTGCAGTATCTGTACTATTTTTCTGTCATAATCTTGGAATACTATCGTTTGGTTTCGTTTGGTTTGTTTTACGGCTTATCAACCTCAATGGGTTATTTAATGCCGACAAAATTATTGTTGCTGGTAATAATTTTTTCCTTCAAAAATCTATTTTTGGTAAAAAAAATTTTCTTCAAAAATGTATCGCTGGTATTTTTTCTCAAAATGTATTGCTGGTAATCGCTTCTTTTTTGTTGTTGCTGTTGTTGTTTTTTTATGTATTGCTGGCACTAATGTATTGCCGGTAATAAATTTTTCTTCAAAAATTTATTGCAGGTAATAATTTTTTACAAAAAATATCTCTGGTATTAAAACCCATTTTCACACCTTCACAGCGTTCCGACCCCAGTCTAGGGGTTAACTATTTTCCCATGCCTGGGACCCCAAATGGTGCCACCACTCCGGGTCAGGACGGACCTGGGAACACCAGCAACTAAGAGTCGGTACCAGGCTCCTCAAAACCTCCTGATCTGAGGCCTTGCTGTTGGACGTAGTTTATAGTCTTACCCAGGACGCGGATGTAGTTTATCGTCTTACCCAGGACGCGGATGTAGTTTATCGTCATACCCAGGACGCGGATGGAGTTTATCGTCATACCCAGGACGCGGATGTAGTTTATCGTCTTACCCAGGACGCGGATGAAGTTTATCGTCATACCCAGGACGCGGATGTAGTTTATCGTCATACCCAGGACGCGGATGTAGTTTATCGTCATACCCAGGACGCGGATGGAGTTTATCGTCATACCCAGGACGCGGATGTAGTTTATCGTCATACCCAGGACGCGGATGTAGTTTATCGTCATACCCAGGACGCGGATGTAGTTTATCGTCATACCCAGGACGCGGATGAAGTTTATCGTCATACCCAGGACGCGGATGTAGTTTATCGTCTTACCCAGGACGCGGATGTAGTTTATCGTCATACCCAGGACGCGGATGGAGTTTATCGTCATACCCAGGACGCGGATGGAGTTTATCGTCATACCCAGGACGCGGATGTAGTTTATCGTCTTACCCAGGACGCGGATGAAGTTTATCGTCATACCCAGGACGCGGATGTAGTTTATCGTCATACCCAGGACGCGGATGGAGTTTATCGTCATACCCAGGACGCGGATGTAGTTTATCGTCTTACCCAGGACGCGGATGAAGTTTATCGTCATACCCAGGACGCGGATGTAGTTTATCGTCATACCCAGGACGCGGATGGAGTTTATCGTCATACCCAGGACGCGGATGTAGTTTATCGTCTTACCCAGGACGCGGATGGAGTTTATCGTCATACCCAGGACGCGGATGGAGTTTATCGTCATACCCAGGACGGTGGAATACTATCGGGTGCGACGCTATACTTTTTGATTGCGAGCCTAAAATTGAAAGAAATACTATTTTTTAACTTTCTTTCACCCAATGCAAGGCCCAAGAGCTACTCAAGATAGAGGGTTACTAGATTGTTACCTCGGAATCAAAACAACAGAAATACTCTCGGGTGATCATGTCCAAACATCAAAACAAGCTCGGTCGCTTGGAAGGTCTAAAGGACAAGAAGGGGGTTAATAAAGTTGTTCGGGGACGAAATGACATGCCCTACCCCTATTTCCTATCGGGTTACTGTAGCACTATAGCACTAAGGAAGTAGATGTAGGGAGATTAGGCGTGGTCATGTAATAATGATTGGAAGAGCACACATCGAACGAAATGAGTGCTAAATTAAAGTTTTAACTTAGTTAAAGGACGAATGGCTTCTACCTAAGCGAGAAGAGGGCATCAAATGAACAGCAGAAAACCACAAAAATGAATTAAACAATACCTTAATCGTGTCCTTTTTTATTATTTTGTTTCTTTTCTTCAGCTGAGCCAGTCTAATTTTAAACACAAACGTAGAAGGTTTAATTCCCCTTTCTAGCAGTTACAATTCCTATCTTCTTTTTTTTTAACGAAATTCATTATTTTATATTTTTCATTTCACCCCAAGCAAATCAATAAAGGGCTTACTAAGTGTTAGAGAATATGAAAAAAAAATACTATTAAGGAAAATGAACAATAAAAGAACAAGAATTAAGAAAACAGGATATAACGATAGAAAATTACATTGCATTTAAATCAAGATCAATGTTGACTGGAAAGCAAGAAGCCTGAAGGGAGTTCTACAAACGAGAACGTTTATTATTATTATTGTTTTTATTTTTGATATCTGGCGTTTACACATTTCTTTCCGGGTCCCGCCCAGAGACCTAAGGTTAGAAATGGTATCATGACACTTTCCACGGCAAAAAAAAATATATTACATAGATAAAGCCCTTCGTAAAGTGTAGGCTGTACTTGTCAGAATAATTTTTTGTATCTCTTTGAGGCATGGACTTCCAGGGATCCCTTCAATTAGTCTACTGGAATCTTTTCCAACCAATCCTAAGGCTCCAGCTACAACAGGGATTGTTGATGTTCCCGTGTGCCACATTTTTGAGATTTCTATTTCAAGTTCCTTGTATTTTGACAGCTTTTCGAATATCTTCAGAGATACTTTGCAGTCTGCAGGGACTGCCATATCAATAAGGAAGCATTTTTTTTTTTGAGATCTTTAATAACAATGTCTGGGCCGTTGGCTTTGATTGTTCTGTCAGTGTGTATTGTGTAGTTCCATAGAATTGTAACAGGTCCTATCTCCGTAACCGGGTCTGGGTGGTGTTCGTACCAGTTTCTTTCAGTTTCCTTCCCGTAGAAGTTGCAAATTTTAACAGGTGCAGCATTTTTATTATTATTATTATTAATCATTTCACCCCAAGCAAGACAATAAAGCCACTAAGACGTAAGGGTTTATTGAGTGATAGAGAATATGAGAAAAATATACTATTAAAGAGAGAAGACAATAAAAGAACCAGAATTAAGAAGACAGAAGATAACGATTGACATCGCATTTAAACTTAAGATCAAGAGGCTGGAAGAGAAGTCCACAAGTTAAAAATATGAGGGAAGAAACTGTTAGTATATTACTTAAGGTTACATCTAGCCAGTTCTATTCTATTGAGACCTTTCTGCCAATCTAATAGTGCGCTTAAATTCATAAAGTCTGGGTACCATAGAGGCAAGTTCAACAGAACAATTACCATAAAAGTATTTTTAGAAAAGGCACAGGAAAACTACGTTACGGTGGTGGGAAAGTAACTGAAGTCGATATGCCAAGTCAGGATTAATAACATTGCAGATTCCTCTTTGTATTTTATCAAGAACCTTTTAACATATAACAGGAGTACCAGACCAGATGTAGCCGCAATATTCAAAGCAAGGACGAATGGTAGACTTCTAAATATGTATGATAGATTCTGGTGAGAAAAAACGTCTATCACGACACAGTGAACCAAGAGTCTTAGCTGCAGACCAAGCAGTTGATTCAATATAATCTTTCCCCCTTCATGTCAGCGGAAAACGTTAATCCAAGAAGGCGACACGAGTCATTCTCCTGGAGGTTAGTATCAAAAATGCTGGTGGAAATTAAAAAAGATTCTTTCAAACGATTAAAAGGTAGCAGTTACGTTTTGGAGGCGTTAAATTTAACAAATAATTCCTTGCTCCAGTTAACAACAGACTGAGTGTCATTTCTGAGATGAGCTACCAATTTGACCTTATCGTATCGATCAGACTTACTATTACAACAGGAGTAAATAGTCACTTCTGACCAAGTAAATTGGACTCCACTGAGAAGCGGTAAAGATAATCACAAATAAAATATATACGTAAATATATATATATATATACGATGGAGTAATGGATAGTGGCTCGGATTTGAGGAATCGGAGAGCCGAGTTCGAATTCCAGTTGAATCCGTTATATTCAGTTACGTGCTAATACCCTTGGGAAGGTATGAATCCTCTTCTTCTCCCCTCCCCCACCAGCTGTAAGCTGGTTCTATAGCCTTGTATGGTAACTGGTCTACCACAGAAAGAAATGTCAACCTACTGCAGGAAAAAATCTGCTTCGTCAGTCATGTATCGAATGATACATGATCGGCTAAGCGTGTATGGGTAAATAGCAGGACAGAATCGGGTTCTGGCACATAACAGACTGAAATTCACTTACGTGCTGATACCCTTGGGAAAGGTATGAATTCTCTTCTTCTCCCCACAGCTATGGGTAAATAGCAGGACAGACCGGGTTCTATAGCCTTGGATGGCAACTGGCCTACCGCAGAAAGGAATGGCAACCAACTGCGGGAAAAATATCTGCCTCGTCAGTCATGTATCGAAAAATACAAAATCGTCTAAGCGTGTATCACGCATGGCACATAACTGACTGAAATTCACTTAGATGCTAATACCCTTGGAAAAGGTATGAATCCTCTTCTCAACCCCCACCCACCTCAGCCATGGGTAAACAGCAGGATAGACCGGGTTCTATAGCCTTGGATGGTAACTGGTCTACCGCAGAAAGAAATGGCAGGAAAAAAAATCTTCCTCATCAGTCATGTATCGAATGATACATGATCGCCTAAGGCACATAACTGACTGAGGTAAACGTACGTTGACCGTTAGTTCATTATTTTGACAGAAAACCTTGCACTGCAAGAGAGATTCAGGTTAGAAACAGAAGACTACAACAATAAAGAAATCTTAATTTTCTTCTTCTTTTTTTTGTCTCCTCTTCTTAGCGAAGCGTGTCTTCTTCTAAACCTAAAACGTAAAAAGGTGCCATTAACCCTCTAAAGTTGCACCACGTGAATTTGGCGTCACGTGGGGTCTGAGAATTTAAATTCAATTTAAAATTGCGAAATCGAATGTATCGGATTTTAATTCTTGATAATGACTGAAATCTATCGAAAACGCGAAAAAACTTAATAAACTGACATGAACTGTGTAGAGATTCTTCGAAATTATAATCCTAACGTAGGGGAATTAATCTGTAAATTAGCGAAAAGAATTTTGCAATATAATCGACTAAATTTGTCAATTTTTATCTAACAACGCACAGATACATACATGCCCACACACATGTACACATACACACGTGAATATACATATATATATGCGTGTGTGTGTGTGTGCGTTCGTGTGTGTGTGTGTGCGTGTATTAAAATCTTATTAAACTGTAATGTATTAAAAGTGATGAACATAAAGCAGTGTAGAGTTGATACTAAATCGTTTTCAAGAAACACTTTTTATCACTCGGCCGGTTTCTCCAAGCGGATCATCAGACGTAATGCATTCTCAGAGGGAGTGAACGTATGTATGCGGGTCTTAATTTTCATAAGTCGCCATTATAATTTCATTAGGTGAGTAACTATAATAGATAGATAGATAGATAGATAGATAGATAGATAGATAGATAGATAGATAGATAGATTGTGATAGATGATAGATAGACAGATAGATAAGGACACATTGAGATAGATAGATAGATAGATAGATAGATAGATAGATAGATAGATAGATAGATAGATAGAAATAGAGTGAGATAGATGATAGATAGACAGATAGATAAGGACACATTGAGATAGATAGATAGATAGATAGATAGATAGATAGATAAGGACACATTTAGATAGATAGATAGATAGATAGATAGATAGATAGATAGATAGATAGATAGATAGATAGATAGGAATAGACTGAGATAGATGATAGATAGACAGATAGATAAGGACACATTGAGATAGATAGATAGATAGATAGATAGATAGATAGATAGGAATAGACTGAGATAGATAGATAGATAGATAGATAGATAGATAGATAGATAGATAGATAGATAGGAATAGACTGAGATAGATGATAGACAAGTAGATAAGGAAACATTGAGATAGATAGATAGATAGATAGATAGATAACCCCTTTAGCTTTGTACAATTCTTTACAAAATGGAACAAAATCATGTCTTTATTTTATACTCGTTTTAAACTGAAAGGTTTTCTTATTTTCCATTTATTTTTTTCCAATTTTCAATAAATCCCGATTTGAATGATTATATATTTCTCCCATATGAAACTTGCCTATTTCTCTTCAGTCAATTTTCTCCATTCAACGTGACTCTCACTCGCAATTTTTCAATTTTTGTTATAACGACATGTCAATTTATTTTTATATGAATAGATCACTATTTGGAATTTTTTTTTATCACTTTATCCATCTGGTTTGTTTAGATTTGTTTTTGTTTTTGTTTTTAATTATTTATTGGTGGGTAACTTTAGTCATATTTTCTCCAATTAACAACTCCGATTGTTACAAAAATTGATTATTCGAGCAGATTCTTCAACAACTGTGAATGACGTCAGGTGGGTGATTGTCGTGGCAAATTGACGTATTCGCCATGGCGTCTCCCGGCTTACAATTGCCATTCACGAGACAAGTTCTCCAATTTTGGAAGCCTATTAGAAACTAATTTCGCCAAGCCACGGCAGCGCATCCAATAGAAGATGATCTAATAGGATGTGATTGCTATTAATAAAATTTAATTGCATTAATTAGCTATTTCTTTGCAAACGCGCATGTTTAAGAGAGAAAGAAAAAAAAAGATGGCTGAATGCGTATGCACAAGAAAAAGAGACAGAACCGAGGAAGATTATTTTCATACATATTATATATATATATATATATATATATATATATATATATATATATATATATATATATATTTGGTTGGATTGATGTGAGTTTGTGACCCTGGGTTTCACGCTTTTCACACACACACACACACATATATATATATATATATATATATAAAACTTCATGTTTATATATTTGTTCACAAAATTATACTCCATGACTAACCATAAAAATTTGCCGATGACGAAAACTTTAAAATAACACCCCCCCCCGCACGAAAACATATACGCATACGCACACACACACACACACAGACACACACACACACACATATATATGCAAATTCACTCGCACGCATAGATAGATAGATAGATAGATAGATAGATAGACAGGAATAGACCTAGATAGATAAATTGATAGAAAGAAAGGAAGAAAGAAGAAAGAAAGAAAGAAAGAAAGAAAGAAAGAAAGAAAAAAATGGAGGACATGTGGGAAACTTAAATAAAATTTCAATAAAACCTTAAAAAATATAGTTTTACTTCTTTCTAATCCTTTTTACAAATTATTTCTATCGCCAATACAAATAAAGTTATAAATTTTTTAAAGTGCACACGAACTTTATGGACACCCTGTATATTGTGAGTGAAATTTGGTAGACAGAATTGTTCGTCAATAGTTGTGTTAGTCTGACGTAGATGCCCTGCCGTCTACAGCTCTGTCCTGTCTCTCCGGTGGTTCTGGCCGAAGAGTAAACCACCCGGTCCTCCTCCGGTGAACTGAAGGAGCCACCACTATCCGCCACGTTGTGTATTTTTGATCCGAACGGCAGTATTTCGATCCTTCAGGACGATCCGGAGGTGGGACGAATTAAGTGGCTGGGCTCCATGCTGAAAGAAATCGCTATTCGTGCAGAAAAGTTCTTGTCCTAACCGCAAGGGCACAAAGTAGAAAGAAATAAGCAACACTTTCGGTTCCTGGACAAAGAGCCCTTTAAGGCTACTGTTTTTATGTCGCTATCAAAGAAATTGCACGAATACAAACTGTCTTAACGAGGTTCACTCGTTTGGGTCGGAACGTCACAGAGAGAGAAAGACACAACTATGCCGGTCGAAATTCGGCTGTACTAAGGGAGATAAGTCTTGGTTCTTCGTCCGCCATCTCCGATATAGAAGTCGGCTTTTCTCAGCTTTGTTGACGAAGTTATCAAGATTCGCACGGGTTTGATTTCTATCTCTGGGTACGATTCGGACTTTTTGACGCAGGCAACCAACTGGCCAGATCAGCAAGACCCACTAAGCCGTTTCCGCCGCGTTTTCCATCGCGTTCTTTGATCTGCGATCTCTCCCGTTCTCTCTCTCTCTCTCTCTCTCTCTCTCTCTCTCTCTCTCTCTCTCTCTCTCTCTCTCTCTCTCTCCCCCCCGATCTGATCTCCGATCTGATCTCTCCAACTCAAGCGTGCAGGCCGCTTATATAGTGAGAGGCGAAGCTAAACAGTTTTTAGGCACCGCCCACGAATTTTAATATGCAAATCGCCTTGACCACCATGTGCTCTCCGAAACTCCGCGGGAACCCTGTTTTCAAGAGGTACTAAATCGGGCTCGAATTCCCTGCTGGGTTGTCCGCAGACAACGTCCACTTAAGCCCGGCGAAAAGCACTTATCTCGCCTGAGGGCTCTGGCTGGATTTCGTCCGGCAGACCACCCAAAATCCAATTCACAATTTATAACAAGCTTTACTTAACGAACCCGTCCATTAATTACTCTGGAATTAATTCACCTAGTTAATTAATAATTCAATCCCAGAAACAACTAAGTAAAAAGAAAAACTTATTTCTGGAATTACTCCGAAATCCCTTCTACCCAACTAATTAGTACCTTCATCCCAATCCTTTAGAACCGTTGATTAATAAACCCACCTGGGGGAGGCTCTCTCTCTCTCTCTCTCTCTCTCTCTCTCTCTCTCTCTCTCTCTCTCTCTCTCTCTCTCTCTCTCTGTTACATTATCACAAAGTCACAAGTCAACGTGACCGATGGTTTGAGCGTACTGTCCTTGTTACAACTGTTGCTCGTGCCCGATTAACTAAGGTCCGCTGTTCATAGTTATTGTATAAACATAGGTAGGCTCTGTGGGTGTTGAACAATGACAAATGTGCCTGAACAGGCTTCTGCAACAGGGATTGGCTAACCCCTCCCAACCTAGCAGAGATGAATATTAGGATCCGAGCGAACAGTAATTATTATATGTGCCGAAGATAAAATATATAAATCTATATATCAGGCTTTCATTTGGTAAGCGATGGACAAAATGTCTCCTTAGTGACGCAGTTCGTTTCGAGAAGGAAGATCTTCGGACTAATAATAATGCTTCCATTCCGAGAGTCAATTCGGCATAGAAAAAGTTAGTCACAAGAACACTCAGGTTTTAATTTAAAGTTTCACATCTGGTGTGTATCGATGTTCAACGTAGCTAATCTCATAGAGTTTGTTTTTTTTAGCGCTTTTGTCATTAATTTTATTTTCAGCACTATTGTTTTTAAACTACAATTAAAACAAAAGTTCATCCTAGGAACAAAGCATGTCACTAAGGAATTTTGCCGAATTATCATTCGCCTACACACTTATATACACAGGGTGTCCCTAAAGTCTGGATACATAGGCAAAAATGCATATTTTCAAGAAATGACATTTTCAACATTTTATTGAAATGGAATATTAACAAATGACATCTTCAATATAATTTTCATCATTTTATGATGCAAAGCTTGATGCGCTTTGCAAGATTCACGTGAACCCGATGTAATAAATCCAAATTGTCTTCAATTTTAGCCCATTGACTCTTTATACATTCAATCAAATGTGTTGCATCTGTGATTTTCATTGAGTACACCTTCTGCTTTAGTTTAGAACAGAAAAAGATGTCAATTCGTTCTTCTTTCGACAAAACCATTTTTAATCTGTGGATAGTTGATGAGATTTCCTATGTGTCTAAACTTTAGGGACGTCCTGTACAGGGTGCGATGGTTAAATTGTCACTATTTTATATGTTTAATTTCGCGCATGTTCGTTGTTCTTTTTTCTTGTTTTTTATTTCGTAGACTGCATCGTATAGTACAGTCAGTTGGTCACCATCTGTGAGAAAGACAGCGGCATAAAGCAATTTGCTCCGCCAGAAATTTAGAAACGGCATGCGGTACTGCATGACATTGGCGCCGGAAGCTCCAATACGAACATTTCAGAGTGTTTGACGCAGACGACTCGTAAAGCGTTGAACGAATCTAATGGTAATTACGTAGGTACGACAACTAGGAAAATTACCCTGATCGTTCTGAAAAAGAAAAGAACTCCCGAATTTGTTGTTGAGGACATCAGACTCAACACGAAGGCCTACATCAAGTGCCTTGAGGTGATACTGATGACCTTGGTCAAGACGGTGGGTGCTAGAAGACCATAATATCTGGCAACAGGACACTGCAACATTCCACACAAGCAGGAGAGCCCAGTTATGGCTGTCAGCCAATTTCTGTGACCACATCACTCCTTACATCTGGCCACCTAACTCCCCACACTGCAAACGCCTTGATTACAATGTGTGGGGCGCAGTTGAGCAAGAGACCAACAAAACTCCTTATAACACTAAAGATTAACTGAAGGCAAGGATTATAGCAGCATTCACCAACTTAAACAAGGAGACCTTCCAGAAGAGTTACCGGAGATTCCGAAGTCATCTGGAGGCATTGGTTGAAGCCAACGGCGATTTTATGGAATAAATTTACTCGCTAGTGCAATTTTGGTACAAATATCTATTAAAATGAGAGGTCAGTGTTATTTTCAATTTTGCGGAATTTAGACGACATCGTACCCGATATATATATATATATATATATATATATATATATATATATATATATATATATATATATATATATATATATATATAATTTAAAGAAAACCAGACAACTTTAAGGTTCCATGATTATAATTTATTTCCCCAGGGAATTTCTAGTATTAGTATTCTACCCTTCAAAAGAGTAAGTTAACATTCATTTTTTCATCCTTGAAAGTGAGGTCTGATGATCCAGGAAAATAGAAATTCCCTGGGGATATAAATTATAACCATGGAACCTTAAAGATGTCTGGCTTTGTTTAAATTAAATTATTCGCTCTGATTTAACATTGAGCTCTCCGGATTTCATGCTCCTTGGGATTATCCATACGGATTACCAAGATTTTCATTACTTATATATATATATATAGGATTCATTAAAGATGACTGACATTAAGTTTTATAGTTTTTTTTACATATACTGTGTAAGAACTGAACTGTCCAAATGATATTTGGGTTCACGCGCTTTCGGATAATCTATTTACTATTATTACATTCCTCCTTCATGACTAGGAAAAGGAACAATTAGTGAATATTGCAAATCCAGCACGCCAATTTGTAGAAGGATACGTTTTTCCCCCGAGACAAGTAAGCATTTTCTCGTGACGATGTCTATCCCTAAAACGTGTACCCGTACAGAGTGGACTGCACATTGTTTGGCTGTTAAGAGTTTATATGACTGGCCAAGCACGGTCCATACTAATTTTCTATCGTTTTATATCGCAACAAAAATGTTTCGGCCCCAACATGCAACGGCTATTGAAGTCGACATGGGTGGAAGCATAAGAAAATCAGCCAGTTACATAAATAGATGTGCACGGAGAAATTTATTCGGTCGGTGTAAGATTTATTAAAGTCGTCTTTTGCCCAAGGTTAGGGAAATCTTAGAAGTGTATTTGAAGTTTATTTTTATTTGCAGTTTGTCAGCTGTCGTGGATTGGGCCGCACAATGGGACCGCACAGAAGAAGAAGAAGAAGAAGAAGAAGAAGAAGAAGAAGAAGAAGAAGAAGAAGAAGAAGAAGGAGGAGGATGAGGGAGAGGAGGAGGGGATGAGAAGGAAGAGAAAAAGAAGAAGAAGGTGGTGGAGGAGGAGGAGGAGAATAATAATAATAATAATAATAAACCCAGAAGTAATCAAAGATTTATTAAAGTCATCGTTTGCCCAAGTTTAGGGAAATCTTAGAAATGTATTTGAAGTTTATTTTTATTTGCAATTGTCAGCTGTCGTGGATTGGCCCCACAATGGAATCTCACAGAAGAAGAAGAAGAAGAAGAAGAAGAAGAAGAAGAAGAAGAAGAAGAAGAAGAAGAAGAAGAAGAAGAATCGGGTGGTGGTGGTGGCGGTGGTGTTGTTGGTGGAGGAGGAGGAGGAGGAAGAGGCGGAGAAGGAGAAGGAGAATAATAATAATAATAAACTCAGATGTAATCAAAGATTTATTAAAGTCGTCTTTTGCCAAAGTTTAGGGAAATCTTAGAAGTGTGTATGAAGTTTATTTTTATTTACAGTTTGTCAGCTGTCGTGGATTGGGCCGCACAATGGGATCGCACAGAAGAAGAAGAAGAAGAAGAAGAAGGGGAGGAGGAGGAAGAGAAGAAGAAGTAGAAGAAGAAGGAGGAGAATAATAATAATAATAATAATAATAATAATAATAAACTCAGAAGTAATCAAATTGATGAGTACCGACAAATTAAACCGAAACTTACTGAAATGTACTTCTTTTAAAATGCAGTCGATGCTAAAATACAACAGAGAATTTTCTTTCAGGTTCCTCCCACTCAGCGGAATGACATCTAAACATTGTTGCCGGCTGCTGCTCGTTTTCAGGCACACCCGTCTACCAAGGCAGCTGGCCACGCCCTATTACAGACACCTGCTGAATCTAGAGAGCACCTCTGCGGTTTATGCTGCAACTGGAACTTGGATGCAGTTTCTGGGAGAGAACGTGATCCATTTCCTGAACAAGGCCAGTACGGTCAAAGCCTCGGTCACGATGACTTGAGATTTTGTACTAGCACAATAATCGGTTTTCATCTGCCGATTTCATTCACAAGATTTAGGTCAACTCTTGGTATATCTTTTCAGGCACTTTCCAAATTTGTCGCGCTCTCCAGGTCGATGATATCAAGAAGTTAAATCGACGAACAAATTGACTATGGTGAGATTCGAACGCGTGTCAAAAAGCGAGCGTTCTAAGCACGCGTCTCTGCATTTAAACGATAGCGTGAATGAAATTGTTAACACATTTATTTCATAAAGTCAAGCGGAGATATCACGGTTAACACATTCGACTAAAAACTACATATCAATCAGCAGCATTTATTCCTATTTACAAAATGCACCTAATGCCAACTGTCGAATTTTCTTCCGTCAGTCTAATGCGGCTCGTTCCTGTATTCAAACCACGTAGCCAACTCCAAGTTCAGAGGATATAAACGCTGTCCGTATAATGCCAGCGGGCACTTTTCTGAATCAATGACTCTGGTTTCACCCTCGGGCCCCGGGCCAAAACGTAGAGAGATAACATGAATCCCATTATCCATGTCAATCACCTTCTAAATATTTGAATTGCTTTCAGAGTTGGCCAAAGATAAAGGCGTTCTCAGTGCACAGAAATGAAATCGCTGGAGGAGATCATTTACACGCCATTGCGAGGTGAAGGGTGGCCTGCCAACAATGGAGATGTGTGGGTTATTCATTGCCACCAACGCTGCTGGCCTCTTCGCTATAGTTTTTCCCACTTATATATATATATATATATATATATATATATATATATATATATATATATATATATATATATATATATATATATATATATATATATGTATGGGGTGGAGGTTGTGTTTGAAGAGAGAATAAAGCAGAGTAAAAGTCTTTCGTGTGCATAGTTATTAATATTTTCTTATAGATATCTACAGATGTCTACAGTTATGGTAATATGTAATATATATTAGTATAGTAATATGCAGCATACACAAACATACACATACATATATAGATATATATATATATATATATATATACATATATATATATATATACATATATATATACATAAATACATATATATACATATATAGACATATGTATTACAGATAGATAGATAGATAGATAGATAGATAGATATATCGAGGTCCACAAAGAGGAAGACAAAAAGGATAAAAGTCTTAAGTGTATCGATATATATATGTTCATATAAGTAAATAGATAGATAGATAGATAGATAGATATTGACCTAGATAGATATAGCAAGTCAAAGTCACGTGTGTCCATAGATATTCATAGTTTTCTTAGAGATATATACACCTCTTTATTTAACTACCATACACACACACACACACACACACGTATATATATATATATATATATATATAGAGAGAGAGAGAGAGAGAGAGAGAGAGGGAGAGAGGTGAGAGAGAGAAAGAGAAAAGGAAAAGTGAGATATGGGCCGTGCAAAGAGAAAGACTGAAATAATCGAAAGTCTCAAATGTGCCCAGCGATATAATTACGCTTCTCGGTTTTCTGATGTGTGTGTGTATATATATATATATATATATATATATATATATATATATATATATATATATATATACACGATATTTGATCCAAAAGTATCGGGACTGGGGCGATAAGAATAAAACTACAACACGTGTCTCATTCAACATTTAATCTCCTTGGCACATTGAGTGCTGGCCTTAATAAAGTAGTGATCGATGTAATATAACAGGGACACTAAGTATATATTAATAAATATACATATAAATATACTTATTATGCCTTACCGGTAGCTACCCCACGTGTAATATATAGGCTGCATTAACCGAATATTATATATATATATATATATATATATATATATATATATATATATATATATATATATATATATATATACACACACACACACGCAGATATATATATATATATATATATATATATATATATATATATATATATCGAAAGAGAGAAGTGTAGATATTTTTTAAGCATTTCAACCCAAGCAAGGCGGAAATGACACTAGTGCGCAAGGAGGTACAAAGAATGGAAATTAGAGAAAACCGGGAGTTTGAGGAAAGGATAAAGAGAAGGGAGAGGATCAAAATCAAGGCATCAGATGTCGATTGACATTACATTTAAATTTTTGAAGATTATATCTATCAGGGAAGCAAGTAAGAGGAAGGGAGTTCCACTGTCTGGAAGTGCGAGAGAAGAATCTGTTGCACTAGAAAAGACGATTATATTGAACTATTTCGATAGTGTAAGGGTGGGACAGAGATGCCAAACGCGTATATATATATATATATATATATATATATATATATATATATATATACGCGTTTGGCATCTCAATCCCACCCTTTTACTAGCGAAACAGTTAAATATAACCGTCTTTTCTATCTATCTATCTATCTATCTATCTATCTATCTATCTATCTATCTCTATATATATATATATATATAAATAGGATTTGTATTTTATATTTAAGATGAACGGGGATTTATATAAAATATAAATCTTGTCTATCTCATATATATATATATATATATATATATATATATATATATATATATATATATATATATATATATATATATATACATTATTTACACATGGGTTATTGTCCTTACCGGGGCGCCATCAAGGCTAAAAGTACTATCATGCCGCCCATGTCAAGTTTTTGGGATCTTCCAAAAATAAAGCTTATAAAAATATACTTGCGGTCGTCCATGCCTCAAGACATTAAACTCTCTGACTATTTTGGCAATAGCAAATAGTCTTGTAAAGAAAGGTGTAGGAAGTGCCATGAAAAGATTTTCAGTTTGAAAGTCTAGAAAAAGGATTTGGTAGGATAATGAATGTTTTCTTTAGCTTATATTAAGAACTATGTATAAAAACAGAGGGTATCTGTGTGTCCGTCTGGCTGACTATGCGATACCTTTTCACCCGAGATCCATCCAACCAATTTTTATCAAACCTGGCACATACATTTTACCATGTAAGAGATAGGTTATTAGCGTAAAAATCGATATTTTAAAAAATCAATAATCCATAAAGCCGATCGAAAATCGATATATTTAACTTTTCTCCTCCGATTTCGTTTAAACTCAGTATGTAGGTTACTGTTGTAACCTAGAAATGGTTACTGAATGAGGAATAACCAAAACAGAAGTTGGAAATGAAATATTAATCTTTATAAGATCAACAAAATACAATACTCGCCAGCGGCGTGGAGTAGGTAAACAACTGGACTACTTAGACAGTATATTACCCCCACTTACAATAATGTCCAATGTATTTATAAGGATTGGGACATACCCATTAGTGTTCACAGGCCCGGTATATAACAGTTACTAACATCATGACGAGCTCAACGATACCTCATTTTTATTTCTACGCCACTGCATTTAGCGAAAAACCACGAATAACGAAAAATCGATTTCAACAAAAAAAAACGAAAAATCGATTTTCAACTAAAAAATCCTTTAATTTTCAAAAAATATAATACAAACTTCACTCAGTTTTAGCCAACAATAATTTGATTGTTTAACAGTCATTTAACTTGATGTTTGAGTCCACCCATATCGTGAAAACCCGCGTAAATAGCGAAAAGTGGCGATTTTTACTGGTTTCTCTCTTATTTTTCGTTGATCTTTCAACCAATTTTCAATAAACTTAATAATTGCTTTATAAATGTATCCTCTTTTACATCGCTGATAGCACGCTGAAAAAATGAATTTCAAAAAATCTCAATAATTGTGATCTGAAGTGGGTCTTCATGTTGCCTGTTTTATCCTTTGATGTTTTCGGCTAACTTCGATTGAATAAATACAGACTACTTCCGTTATATCAGTAACTTCATTAATTCAAAATGTTTTTTAAAGTAATTGAAGAAGATCGACTCTGTTACATCTTAACTTGATGCTGTTTTTGCTCCATTCCAATTAAACGCTTTTTTCTGATCAACCAGCTGGATATGGGTGATAGCATTGTAATAAATTCGTTATTCTACATTTTCAGTTTTTCTCCTCGTGAAAATTTAAAAAAATTATACTTGTAAATGCGCGAAAACTCATTTTTATTGGAATGCCTAGTCTAGGGCCTTTACTGGTTCTCACCCCAGCCCGTATTGTATAAACAATAACTACCAGAAATTCAAGCAGATATATATATATATATATATATATATATATATATATATATATATATATATATATATATATAGATACATTAACAGAAGAAATGACAGATGGCTTTGTTCAGATCCTTCTGAGGTGCCAAGAATGATGCGCACAAAATATCCTTCATGTGTTATGATATTGGGTGTTGTTAGCAATGAAGGGCATGTTATGCCACCACACTTTTTTCCACAAGGTCTTAGAGTAAATGCTGCTGCTTACATTGAGGTTCTAGAAACAGTTGTCAAGCGCTGGATTGACAACATATGCAACGGCAGGTCATACATATTCCAGCAAGACTCGGCTCTATCCCACAAGGCTCTACGAAAACAAAAATGGATGACTGACCATTTGTACGACAACATCACACCCAACATTTGGCCTCCTAACTCTCCAGATCTCAATCCACTAGACTATTATGTGTGGAGCGTTGTTGAGAAGGAGGTTAATAAACAGCCTCATAACACCAAAGACTCTCTTAAAGCTGCAATAGTTCGAGTAATGTCTGACATAAATAAAGACCAATTAATCAGAGCTTGCAGCCGATTTCGACCTCGTGTAGAGGCAATTATTGATGCTAGTGGTGGATTTATTGAATAAAATTAAATAATAGTTAACTAAATTTCATGTTTATTTGTTTGTAATCAAATATAATTATATTCATTTGTTCAGCAAGTTTTTTTACTAATCCATAAAATCTCTCGTCAGATACCAGCCGCACCCTATATATATATATATATATATATATATATATATATATATATATATATATATATATATATATATATATAATAAAAAGACTAATATTTTATTAATTTTCTTTTTATTATATCCTTACTCTGCCCTGGACATTGAGTTCTACCTGGATTCTATCCTCTTGGAATTATTTTTTATTCATATATGTATGTGTATGTATGTATGTATGTATATATATTTTAGATATATGATTGCATATGTATGTGTATATTTACCATTAATATTATATATATATATATATATATATATATATATATATATATATATATATATATATATAATGGGTTTTTCAATTCGACATTATTTTTTATTATTATAAACGTTATTTTAATTGAGTGCACGTGTTTGACTTGCTATCCCGATATTTTTTTATCTTCGTAATGAAATTAATAACAACCGGAACTATTTTAAACTCTAACCTAAAGGACTGTAACGGAAGTTGATGCTGATCTTGTTTCTGAGACTTCCTTTTTCTTCCTCATTCTTGTACGCGACGCACTACAGTTGACTGGTTTCAGAAGCAATAAATAAGTGCGTATAATCCGATAATGTTCTAATTCAATAAGTATTCTTTCATTTTGTGAAAGATGACACTTGGGAACTTTTATGTCAATTTCGTATTGTGACACATAAAAGTTAACTGAAACTTTCTAAGTTCCATTTTGTATTTCTCTTTGTCTATCAGACGGTAAGTACGATCTTTGTTTCTCCTAATAGACTTTAAGTCTCATGAAAGTTTCAATAACATAACAAATCGAAAACTGTAACAAAACAAGAAAGAAAGAAAGAATGAATGAATGAATGAATGAAGAAAGAACGCCAAGTAAAGAAATATTTTAAAAATAAGAATAAAAGGATGTCGAAATGAAGAAAGAAAGCAAGAACAAAAGAAAAAAAGATGGCGAAAATAAAGAAAGAAAAAAGAAAATAAGAAAAAGAAAGTTGGACACAATGAAGAAAGAAAGCAGTCAAAAGAAAGAATAAATGAATGAATTAAAAACAAAATGAATAAGGTAAGAAGGCAGAGTAAAAAAAAGAGAGAAAGAAAGATAAAAGGCTAAAAGGAAGAAAGAAGAAAGCAGAGTCGACAGAAAGAAAGAAAGAAAGAAAGAAGTAAAAAGAGGACATGGTCGAAAGGAAGGAAGATGGTCAAAATTAAGAAAGAAAGAAAGAAAGAAAGAAAGAAAGAAAGAAAGAAAAAGATGACATGGTCGAAAGGAAGAAAGATGGTCAAAATTAAGAAAAAAGAAGACAAAGAAGAAAGAAAGAAAGAAAGAAGTAAAACGATGACATGGTCGAAAGGAAGGAAGATGGTCAAAATTAAGAAAGAAAGAAAGAAAGAAAAAGATGACATGGTCGAAAGGAAGAAAGATGGTCAAAATTAAGAAAAAAGAAGACAGAGAATAAAGAAAAAGAGAAAGAAAACAAAATTAAAGTCAGCAATAGAGAATATATTTAAAAAAGACTTCAACTTAAACAGAAAGAAAAATATGAATGAAAATAAGAAAGGAAGAAAAACTAAAAAAAATGTGTGCGAAAGGAAATAAACCAAACATGAAGAAACAAAGAAACAAAGAAAGAAACAGAGAAAAGAAAAGAAAGAAATGAAAAGAGAAACCAAAAATGAAAAGGAAACGAAGGAAGATTAGTTTAGATAAAGAATAATTGATTATAAAATAAAGGAAAAAGAAAAGCCAACGCTTTTCTTTTTCCTTTATCAGAATAAATTTAAACCTATGGAGTCAAAAACGAAACAAAGGCAAAATGAACAATTCTGAAAGGAGAATGGATATAAGTCAATAATGAACAAATCTCCAAAAGAAAAGAAGGAAAGAGAAACAATGAACGAGATGATAGAGAGAGATGGAAAGAGGGGGAAGGGGAGGGAGAGAGAGGCAACCAAAGAAAGCCGTAAAGACGCTAATGCACTATCAAAATTGAAGCTGCTTAAAATGTCAGTCTCTTGTAGAGCCTTTTAAACGATCGTTCTGTCCCCAGCCCCGAGTGTAAGCCATTGGGAAACTCCCTCCCTCACATCAAACATAACACCTCAATAAATTAGTCCGACCTTACTTCTGTCAGTCAGCTTGTTACACTAATATTAATCATAAAAATACACGCATAGCAAATACTTGCATGCACGAATCGACTGCATTCAGGTTTGCATTTACATACACACGCGCTTGGCTTCTGGTTGAATCACTTGTCTGATTATTTGAAATTAAGCAGCAATGAGCCTTTCTTTTTAGATTTTTTTTTAAAACAAAAATTCACCTAATACTAGCTTGAGAGACACTCGTGGTAGAATGTCCCTGTTAAAATGGTAATATAGTTTTTGATATGAATAAAAGTGATTGTGGTAGGTCGTGGAGATTATGAGAATGAAAAATAACAATTGACTCATAACTTTAAGAGGTCAAGATTGTATTGTTCGAGTACCAACACCGGGGTCTATTCGACAAAATGTCACTTCTTTCGAACTTTTGTTAGGGAACCACTGTTCTAAGAAACTTCATAGATTGTATCAACAAAAGACAGTTTCTTTTTTTCTTGCGTATTTTATTATGATAGAGGGACAGACGTGATAGCATCGATTTTAGATGCCGGGAGGAAGAACTTCAGAGGAATGCATGCCTACTTGTTGGCTTAACATTCAGCCATGTAACGACTAGCCTCTCTAAGACTGTGGTTCCCAAACATTATTTTTTTTCTCAGAGTCGAATTTTCTGAATATAAATTTGGTCAGGCCTCACGAAATTCTATGTGATAAAAAGTACATTTAAAAATAATAAAAAAACAAAGTGATGGTTGAAAAGAGATAACCGTTGATTCAAAGTCAAAAAAAAATTATCAATGATAACTCTCTCCTCCAATTTGCGGACCCTGGTTAATTTATACAGATTTTTTTTTAAACTGATTTTCAATCTTTGATTGTCTTTCAATCATTCTGCCTCACCTGCTATCCTGTTCGCCTCACCTATGAGGCGCACTGTGCCATTTGGGAGCCACTGCTCTAAAGGATCTGGGTGAGAAAATTGTGCTGACATTTCAACATCGAGGTATTCTGACCAGTCGCTTGCCATCCTGGCCCAAACTCCGCATTCTGTAACAAAGTTAATACGCTATTCCAGAAGGGAAACTACCAACCTACAGAATGCTTTGCAAGATGTTCAATAAATTCTCTGTCTGACATGATCACCACATCTTATTGATTATGTATGAAACATTCAGATAGCTCAAGTCTTACACTTTCCGTACTGCGCCCACAGATTCAAGGGGCATAAAATAATGAATCACGGGATGATATTTGTCATCTATACAATCAAAAGTTCTTTGATGAATCATTCTCCTTATATTTGGAACGCCGAGGGGGATTTTAATTTGTGGAAGTTGCATGGTGTATCTCAGCTATAAAGTTTTGAGCTGGCGAACCTTTGTGATATCAACGAACACTCTTTGCCACTTTTGTGATGCCAACGATTACTCGTTGTCACTTTTGTAATGCTCCTTATAGTAGAGACTTTGTAATCGCAGATAAAACTATAGTAACGCCGTTGAACAATACTGGTGTCAGACGCCTTCGAATAGCACTCGCACTAATAGTACTTGCTCGAATAGTAATCCGTATAGTGATCCGAATAGAGAAATAGTCTAGTAAACAGAGTAGATAATAGCGGTCCGTATAGTAATAGAGGACAAATAGCGATCCGAATAGTAATAGAGGATAGACTAGAAATACCGATCCATTAGACACACGCTACCACCCATATATGCGTTTCTTCTATGGTCACGTGGTCTGCTTAATTCAATAGTGGAATCGCCTGTGTTTGCTCACTGGCGATTTATGTTCAAACTCAAGTGTCGGCAGAGACTTTATTCCTATATAATACGAACTAAAGAATGGAGGTCAAACTAAACATGTGTCACGGAAACAACCATAGGGTAGCGATAAAGCTTTCAACATTGCTTCTCTGAGAAAGATGCTTCCCGCAAAGGACCCCGTAATAGAATTTGAACTGTACCAAGGCTGGAAAGTAAAGATGGATCAGCTTACTCTGATCTGAATCTTTTGAATGGTTGACTGAGTTACTGTTAGCAATGTGAAGCCTGTGTAGAAAGCATTTTTTTTTAATGAGCATGTTCAATACCAGAGTATTAATTTTCACGGTTAAGCGTCACACACCGCTAATTCAGTAACTCCCCCTTTTTGAAAATGAGAGCTTTGTCTTCGTTTTGTTCTCTTGAAATTAGTGTGATTAATAATTAGCTGCTTACCATCATGAAATAGGTAAGCCACTGCTAGTGGTGGACTACTTAGACAGCATATTACCCCCACTTACAATATTGTCCAACGTATTTATGAGGATTTGGACTGTTGTAACCCAGGGAAGGTTACTCAATAGAATAATCAATTGAATGTTGGTAATAAACGATAATACTTAGGACAAGAACCCACACATATAAGATTCTCCAGCGACGCACAGAAATAATAGTCAACTACTGGAAGTGAGTCAAATGAATTCCACAATGAATCTCCGACTCTAGGATATCTACCAACCACCCCACCCGGTCAGATGTGGCGCAAGGCGGAATTTAATGTAGGGTATCCGAGCCAGTAGACTCGGCGAAAAATTCCCCGTAGACCCCGTATAAAACGCGGCCGGGTAGCTGTTTCCAGAGACGAGACGCAGCCCTTCGACATAGCCTCGTCTGGGGATACTCTCTGCCCGGCAAAAGAAAGTTTGACCAGCACAGTTGGAGACGAATATCCAACTACAGGATATCTACCAAGCGCCCCACCCGGTCAGATGTGGCACAAGGACGAATTTAATGTGGGGAATCCGAGCCTGTAGGCTTGACCAAAAATTCCCCGTAGACCCCGTATAAAACGCGGCCGGGTAGCTGTTTCCAGAGACGAGACTCTGCCCTTTTGATATAGCCTCGTCTGGGGATCCTCTCTGTATGTAAGCAGAGAGTTTGACCAGCACAGCTGGAGACGAATCTCCAACTCCAACTAAGAATAAAAGAGGAGAATGTGAAGATTATTAGAATGTGAAGATTATTAGGTTAAGTGGCCCTTCTTTCGAAAAAGCTCTATTGGTGAAACATTCTCCTTAGATTTGGAACATTGAGTGATTTGATTCAGTGGAAGTGGAATGGTGTTACCTAGATGTAGATAGGTTAATAGGAGTAGATAGGTTAGCCTATCGTCCGGTTCACACTCCTCTCTGATTTATTGAATAATTGTAGAGGTTTATCACGTGTTTCCTGTCTAAAATTGGGTTTCCGGGTACTTCTAAAATCTGCTTCAGCTCTATACTTCTAACATCTGCACCTGAATTCTGAATTTTTTTTTCAAATAATATTTATTGTCCGGTTCACACTCCTCCCTGGTCTTTTGAACAGAAGTAGAGGTGTATCCCTTTTTTGCTGTTTAGGATTGGGTTTCCAATTCCTTCTAAAGTCTACTTCTGCTCTGTACTCCTAACGCTTGTTCTTTCTTACACTAATATAAGTCCACACAGTAAGTTTCTGCCTTGAGTGACTCTTGGGCCTTGTATTGGAAGAACATTAGTAAAAAAAAAGAGAAAAGAAGATCTAAATATCTGGAGCTCATCTGAAGATGTTCCATCGAAACAACGGATTTACGGCCATATTATGTTGAAATACCGGTTCCCGTACGATCACCGAAGTTAAGCAACGTCGAACCTGGTCAGTAGTTAGATGGGTGATTTCTTGGGAATAAAAGGTGCTGTAAGCATGTATGTGCAGGTGGTGTTATATTTTATGCCTCGGAATTTTTAATCGGAGAGCCGAATTCCAATTCCCTTTGAGTTCGTTATTGTCACTGACGCACAAATACCCATGGGAAAGTTTTGAATCCACATCTCATTCCCCTATCTATGGGTTAATTAGTAAGATTTGTATCATTAAACCATTATTATCTCTAGGTAGAATGAGCAGAGAAAAAAAAGTCATCCTTCACAAGGTCTTGCAGATGATTTCCAACATAGACCAGTTGATATCGATCTGACGTTGACAGATATTGTGAATTCGATCTTTGTGTCCCATACGTAAAATAGGTGGTCATGGTTCTTCACAGCTTCCTTTAAGTTTTACTATCTGTATACTGGTTGTTAGCGAGAAAGCTAAGGGAGTGATTTACCACTGCCTTCTCTACAATTCTTAATGCAGATTATGTTATTGTTGTTAAATTAACGACATATCAACACTTGTTGGGTCATTTATTGTTGAATATAAGTTTTGTGGGTAAAAAAATTACAATTAATAAATAGACTCGTGAATATAGGTAAGTTGATTAATTTACCGATATATCATTCTATGTTGCATTATTTAATGTCGTATATAATTTTTATAGATAAAAACTCATAATTAAAAAATAGATAATAATCCGAAGGAGAATCAGCAATATTATTGATCCTGACCTGGCGCCTCGGCCTCAGTCACTTTCCCACTGCCGTAAAGTAGTTTCTCTATACCTTTTCTATAAATACTTTGATGGTAATTGTTTGCATAAGCTTTTCGCTATGGTACATAAGGGGACTAGTTAGGGCTTTCATAGAGACATTGCGGTATTATGGTGAATGTAGTAAGAGAGGTAAGAAAGAATGCGTATGTTTTGGTGTAAGGAATATTGTTGTATGTTTGGGTCAGTGTTTGTGGCTAGCTAAGTTTATCGTTAAGACAGAAGAAGACCGTCCTTTTCCCCCCATTCCCCATTTTGATCTTGTGCCACATTTTGGTACCCATACTCTATGAATTTAAGAGCATTTCTAGATTGGTAAGAAGGTCTCATCAATTTACAGTTGAATTGGCTAGATGTAACCGTAAGTTCTATGCCAACAGTTTCTTTTCTCGCTTGTGGAACTCTTTTTTAGCTCTATGCTTTCCGGTCAATTGGGATCTTCAAAAATTTATATGCAATGTCAATCGCTATTTACTGTCTTTATGATTACTCTTCTGTTGTACTCGCTCCTTCATAATGCTTTCTGTTTTATAATTCTCCAACACTCAGGAACCATTTGTGTCTTAATAGTTTTACTGCCTTGCAGTAAATTCAATTACAAAAAATAAAGATTGATAGATATAGGTAGGTTGGTTAATTTTACGACTATGTTATTTTTTTAATGTCGAATATATGTTCTATAGATAAAAAATAACAATTAATTAATAGGTAGGTACAAATACGTAGGTACGTTAATTTAACGATATGTCAACACTTTTTGGAGTATTTAATGTCGAATATAAGCTTTATAGGTTAAAAATCACAATTATTTAATAGATGTGTACACATTGGTAAGTTGGTTAATTTACCGACATATCAATCCTTGTTTGTTTATTTAATTTTGAATCGAGGACTTATAAGACGGAAATCCAAACGAATCAATAGATAGTGGACATAGGTTTATTTATCTATAGGGACAGTTTGCACTTAACTCAAAAGGTAAACAAACATTGGTCGGTTTTATACCAACGTCTGCAAATATTTCATGTGTGTGGGGTCTTCAGAACGTGCTGTGTATTCTCGGCTTCGCCGACTGGGCAATTAAATTCAGAGTTGTCCTTCTTCTAATGTGGTTACCATCTAAGTCTTGACGTCTCAGTTTGCTCGATTATTTAATCCGTAGCTACAACACTTTTTTTGTTAAATGAGTTCGTACTTTTCCCAAGAGGTTTAATGTGAAATGAATACAAACAGTTTTTTCCCACCGAAACCGCTACATCTGTGTGCCGCGTTTATTTTTATTTTTTTTTTTTTTTTTTTTTTTGTTTTTTGTGGCGGTCCCTAATCTATCGCAATAAACGTCATAAAGGCTCTTTTTCCCAAGGACTAAAAACCTTCCCCTTAAAAACTATTTTAATACTAATATCTCCCTATATCACCTTTAGTATTAGGAGAGGTTTTGAGGGAAAGTTGAGAGAAAAAGGAGGGGTGAAAAGTTTAAAACTTTTCTCATTAAACATGACAAATGAAATGATCAAGAAAACAGCGTATTAAAACAAATCTAACAACCATAACTGACCATTTCTTAGCATTCCTTTATAATTTCTCATGTCGCCAAATACACTCCATCGCGACATTTTATTTCTTCTTTAGTTTAACCAACTTTCAATTCTCTGCTTTAGTCGATATTTTTTTTAATTCCTTTTTCCCTCTTTTTAGTCCGGCTCCACTTTTTTTATAACCTGTCGTCTGTCATTTCGTTTCGTTTGGTTCATCACCTTAAATCTTTCTTCTTTTTTTTTTTCTTTTCTTTTCTCCCTCTTCTTCTTTGTCTCCTTTTTTTATTCTTGCATCCTTCTATTTCTTCTTTTCTTTCTCGTAATCTTACTCTCAATTTCGGCATTTCCACCATTTATTTTTTCATCCACCTCCTTCTTTCAGTTCTCCCCTTCCTCCTTCTGTTTCTCATCCTCCTCCTGTCACTTCTACTCTTCCTACTCCTTTTAGTTCTTTTTTTTTTACTTTCTATTCTTCTCTTCCTCCTACTTTTATTTCTCTTCCGCCTATCAGTTTTCCCCCTTTCTCTTCCTATTCACATCCATTTGTAAGTTCTCTTTCTCCACCTCTCACTACTTCTCCTTCATCTCTACATTCTCCACTTCCTTCTGTCACTTCTCCTGTGCATCCTGGTATTTCTCTCCCTCCTCTCAATTCACCACTTCCTTTTATTTCCCCTCTTTCAACATTCAATTTTCGTCTTTATCTTTCTATTTTTACTCGTCTTGCCAATTCTCCTCTTCCCACTTCATTTGTTTCTCCTCCTCTTGTCAATTTTTCTCTTCCTCCTCCTCCTCCTCCTATTTTTCATCCTCATGTCAATTCTCCTCTTTCACATTTTATTTCTGTCAATGTTCCTCTTAGTCTACCTATTTTTCCCCTTGTCAGTTCCCCTCTTTTTTTCACCTCTCATCCCATGCCTTTAAACTCTTCACTTTATATCAATTCTCCTCTGACTTCTGTCACTTTCCCTCTTCCTCTTTCATTTACTCCTCCTCTGCCCATCAATTCTCCTCTTCCTATTACTTTCATTCGTATTCTTCTACTTTCTGTTCTCTACCCACTGTAAATTCTCCTCTTTCTCCTACTTTTATTTCTCCTCCTCCAGCCAATTCTCGTCTTCATCCTTTTTTTTTTATTTCTTCGCCCCTACTCCTTTTAATTCTGTTCTTTCTTCTTGTTTTAATTTCTCCCGTCTTTCATTATCTGTCTTCTTTCTTCTCATTTACCTCCTCCGATTTTCAGTTCTACTCTTATATACGCTTTTTCCTCTTTTGAATTTCCTCTTCCCTCTCTTTTCAATTTTCCTTTTCTTTTCTTTTTCTATTCTGCTTTTGCTTACACCAGTCACCTGAACTTAATTCATATAAAAAGAGAATAAAACTACACTTTGTTTCTTTTATAATTCTTGCAATTTTTGGTAATAAATATTCGACCAATACAAGCTCCAGAGTCACTCAAGACAACGCGGTGGAGTAATGGATAGCGGCTCGGCCTGAGAAATCGGAGAGCCGAGTTCGAATTCCAGTCGAATACATTACATTTACTCTAATAACCTTGGGAAAGGTATGAATCATCTGCTCCTCCCCACAGTTATATCAGACCGTGTTGTATAGCCTTGTTGTATAGCCTTGGATGGCAACTGGTCTACCGCAGAAAGAAATGGCAACCTATATGTGGGAAAAAATCTGCCTCGTCAGTCATTTATAACCTAAGCGTGCATCGCGCATGGCACATAACTGGCTGAAATTCACTCCTTCTCCCCAAAGCTATGGGTAAAAATCAGGACAGACCAGGTTTTGTAGACTTGGATGTAGAAACTGCGGGAAAAAAATCTGCCTTGCTAGTCATGTATCGAATGATATATGATCGCCTAAACGTGCATCATGCATGGCACATAAGTGACTGATCTACACCTATTGGGAGCGGACCCTGAAATCGCATTAACTGATTATTACCGGTTTCAGTCGCTGAAAAATATTTTGGTAGGGAAAACTTGTTTGTCTCCTTTTTTAATTTAAGTACATCGGAATCGGAGAGCCTAGTTCGAATTTCCATCTCGAATCCATTACATTCACTTACGTGCTAATACCCTTGGGAAAAGTATGACTCTTCTTCTCCCCCCCCCCATCTATGGATAAATAGTAGGACACACTGGGTTCTATAGCCTTGGATGGCAACTGGTCTACCGCCGAAAGAAATGGCAACCTACTGCGAGAAAAAATCTGCCTCGTCAGTCATGTATCGAAAGATACATGATCGCCCAAGCGTGTATCACGCATGGCACATAACTGACTGAAATTCACTTACGTGCTAAAACCCTTGCGAAAGGTATGAATCCTCTACTTCTCCCCCCCCCACCAGATATGGGTAAAAAGCAGGACAGACCGGGTTCTACAGCCTTGCATAGCAACTGGTCTACTAGAGAAAGAAATGGCAACCTACTGCGGGGAAAAATCTGCCTCGTCAGTCATGTAAGAGAAATTCGGTCAAATGGGTCTAAATTGAAGAATAAAACAATTTTTAATCAAAATTTCCAGTTAATAACAATAATATTGGATCTCTGTTCGTGCTCACCCCGATAATAATGATCCATATTCGTATGGCTTTCATATGATGAAAAGGAAATCATGTAAGCCTTGAAAGAGGTGCGTAAAAGATTACTAATTGCTGCATCAAAATAATGTTACTTGTAAAAATAATATAACTTTTATTATGCAAAATAGTATTTTTCTAATATATTGATTTTTTTTAAAATCAATTATTTTTACAGAATAAATTTATCAAGTGGTTGGTGAATGGTTTCCACCCTGTAATCCCTGTCTCACTGACGAAACGTTGCCAGCCTCTTGCGATTCTATAACCATTTTCACAGAAATGTTCGGATGAACTACATTCCTTAGTTCCACTATTTCAGACCTTCACAGCTACGACTTCCTAGTACAAGTACACCGAGTCGACACATCTTCAACTAGTGGAACTAAGCAATGTAGCTTATCACAACATTTTCCATGGTTTGGTTTTTTTTTTTTATGCCATATCAACTTCAATAGCATATTTAATACTGACATGAATTTTAGGATAGGTTCGTATGAATAGAATAAGTATAGGGTGACCCCAAAAAACGGGAATTTTTGAAGTGCGTATTGCCAGACATGAGCAAGTAGCAACACTGCGAGACAGTGACCTTGAGCAAGTAAACATTTCGCCATTTTAGTAACGAGAATGAAATTCACAATATCCCAGCTGAGATGTTGCATCAGTCAATGAGGAATCTCAACAGCAGATTTCAAGAATGCATTCGTACAGGAGGACGCCATCTACAGGACATAATTTTAAAAAAATGAAAATTACATCATTGTTTCTTAAATGGCATGTTTTAAGGTTTCAATTACTATGAATTAAATATTTTTCTTCCATCACTTTTGGTTTTATTGGATTGTTAAAAAGTTCCCGTTTTTTTTGGGTCACCCTATATTTGTAAGAAATCAGTTTTTGGATCAGATTTCATTGACGTGTTTTTGTAAAGAGGTTCTTTGTCGAGAGTCAAATGTATTGCTGGTATTTTTTTTTTTCAAAAATGTATTCTTGGTATTTTTACCATAAAATCTATTTTTTACTTTCATAGTGTTTTGACCTCTGTTTGGGGGTGCTACCACCCTGGGTCAGGGTAGACAACAACAGCAGCAATTAAGAGGTGGTGCCATGCTCCTCAAAACTTCCCGATCAGAGGCCTTGCTGCCGGTAGTAGTTTATCGTCATACCCAGGACTCACATTTTCTATAAAAATAACGATAGAGTAGCAAATTGTTCGCCACACTTCGTCTGTGGGAAAGAAGTCTTAGAGTGGAAAAATAGTTCATCAACCACGAGGGAACGTAGACGCTATTGAACTCTACGGAGTAGTACAATCCCTGGTATGGCACCAGTACTCTATTTTTGGTCTGATCAGGCTCTTGAAAAGACAGAGCATATCAGAAGGAATAAGGTACTTTCTTCGAGCGGTAAAAGACATCGACCATTTTAACAACGTCTTATACTTAATAATACTCGTTCTTAATATTCTTCGTTCTATAGGAGCAGATGTGTTTACCTATCGTCCGATTCACGCTCCTTCCCGGTCTTTTGAAAAGGAGTAGATGGTTATCCTTTATTTATTTCTGTCATATTTAACAGCCCCCCCACCCCACGAGGGATGTATGCGGCACGAGGCCGAGTTTACTGTGGGTTCTCCGAGCCCGTAGGCTCATCCAAAAATATTCCCTTAGAACCCGTATAAACGGGTCGACTTTGCTCCCCGGACGAAACATTGCCCTTCAGCAAAGCCTCGTCCGGGTTCCTCTCTGCACAAGGCAGAGAGTTCGACAGTTACGAACAGTTTGGCTCTGTACCTTTATTTATTTCTGTTTAGGCCTGGGTTTCCTCTTCCTTCTAAAGTCTTCTCGTTCTCTTTCACTCCAAGTAGGCACGTGCGTCTTAGTGGCATTATCACTTTGCTTTGGATGTGTTGATTAAAAAAAATAGTTTAAAAACAAGACCTATCAAATGGGTGTATAAACCTACACGTACGATCAACGGTCATTTTTTTAGTCGTCGACAGATTTCTATGGAATGACGGTGTTATCATCAGATTGTTTTTAATGAGTAAAGACAGTTTTTGTGGGTCTCGAGTTGCTATTTTATGGCACTGAGATCATTTCAGTCCTGTACCCGGCGACGCCCTGTCATCACAGCAAAGGCTGCATACAAGCGGCGACAGTCTGTTTCACATACACACACACGCACGCAACCTATATTTTCCTTTTGCGGTCTGAGGTGATCTTGACTCGCTACAGCTGTTCAAGGCAAGAAACTTCCTTCGGAGAATAAACGTTCATCATGATAGGCAGAACTTCACGGTCTGCTCGTTGATGATTAAATTGGTTTCGGAGGTAGTTTTTTCTCCCACTGAGCTGTTAGAGTTAGATCAGATGAGAGAGCAGCTGCGAAACAACCTACAACATTTTTGTTTTTCAAATTATTAAAAAGAAAAACTGTCCTGTATTTTTTAATATTACGAATATAAATATTTTGATCAGTTACATCAACACGATATTTTAATTCCCTGAGATTTGCTATAAGATCATATTAAAACGGTAATAAGATAATAAAACGATAATAGTCATATTAGTCGTTTCCTTATAAGCAAACATTCGGCATTCTTTGACCGAGCAGCCAGTGCCTGTGTCGGTTGAAATTTATAAAAACAGTTTCTTCAGGGAAATAGATTCCTCAAGTTTATCGCTCTTTCCAGTATTAATGGGAGGTTCCTTCCTAACTTTTTGCTTAAAGTAGTATGGAATATCAACATCTTAATTATGCCATTATATTCTCTTCGAGTTCCATGTTATATCCATTTTAGTTGTTGCTTCTGTTGAAAGTCCTCAAGTGATGTGGTTTCTGTTATTTGGTATACATCTACGTTTGTGATTCTGTAACATCAGTGCATATGGTTCGAAGAAGGAAGGTCCTCGCTAAAACCTACATGTTTCATTAGCTTAAAACCATTTTGAACAATTGATCTAAAGAAAAAAAACCTGTTGTATGCAGCTGACAGTTTAATTATTTCTGAACAGATTTGGTGTCATGCATGACCAAAATGAAAATCTATTTAAGAATATGACTTGATTTTTCAAATTAATGTTTTGTTTTCATAGCAATCGGAATTAGGCAAAACAAATTCCATGTTCAATTTTCTTATCTCCTATACTGAATTTGTTAAAAAAAAAAAAAAATATTTGAAGTGTTTGGGATATAAAAAAAGGAAAAGAATACTACATTAGATTTTGAGGGGCTAATTTGGCGATGGACAAGAGAATACACTATAGCTTCTAATATTGCAAAGAACTAATGAACAAAAAGCAGGAGAAAAAACAATTTTAGAAGAAATTAGATCAGGAAATTTTATCATTTAATCGATATGTGTTAATGAATCAGAAACCGACTTAAATCAATTAAAACCCGTCATCAATACAAGGAATCATATTTCCCTGTTAAATGTTTCTGATAAAATTATGAAATTATTAATTTTTTATCTTATTTTTAAATTAAGATTGTATTTTGTTTTTTGGAGTCACATTGGAGTAATTGATAACGGTTTGCATTGAGAAATTGGAGTGCCGAGTTCGATTTCCAGTCGGGTTCATGGCATTCACTTACGTGCTAAGACTCCCTGGGAAAGGTATGAAACCATCCAAGCTATGGGTAAATAGCAGGACAGACCGGGTTCTATAGCCTTGTTGGCAAACCGGTTTAGGAGAAGGAAAAACTCTGAATTCAAAACCAACCTGGAGATTGTTGGGCAGCGTCAGGCTATCTTGCTCAAAAACACCGCTTCTACTGCGATGACAGTATATATTATGCTCCTACGGCCCCAATAGGCTTATGGCTTTCGGGATCGTGAGTTTTCGTTAAGCAACGATTTTTTTACGTATTCTGGATCAACTCATTTTAGCGCAACTCCTTCTTCTTCTTCTTCTTCTTCTTCTTCTTCTTCTTCTTCTTCTTCTTCTTCTTCATTCTCTGCTTCTTTTGATTTTTATTCTCCTCCATCACGTGCTCTTTTTCACTCCTTTTGCCTTCCTTTCTCGAATTCTTCTTTTCGAATTTGTTATTTTCGTTTTTTTCTTCCTTTTTTTTTCTTTTTATTTTAATTCATTTTTTCCTTACTTCTTACCTTCGTCTCCTTTCTTAGCCTTTTCTTTTCCTTCTTCTTTTTGATCATTCCTTTTTTTTTCATTATTTTTCTTTCTTTCCTTTCTTTTTCTTCTTTTTCATTCATTTTTATTATTATGCTATTCCTTTCCTTACCCCCACTTCCCTTCATTTCCTGTTTTTTTTTTTTTCGTTTCCGATGTTCCATCGACGTTCCATCTTCCTTTCTTGATGTAGCTGTTTATTTCTTCTTCATTTTCTTCAAACTTTCGATTTATTCTCAGTGTGCCTTTTCTTCTCTTTTTTCTTTGCGCCGTCTTTCGTTTCTTTTTCTCTATAATAACTTGCTCCAGCACTAAAGATCCGCTATCCAAAATTCTACCCCCCTCCTTTACACTTTAAATGGTCGGAGATCGTGCAATTACTAATCTATTTGCATTTGCAACAAAAGTATCGTAAGCAGTTTTAATAAACTCGGTGTAGAAACGCCTTAATGCTATGTGAAGATGTTAATATTTAATAAAGGTAACTTTTAGCAAAAGGCCACAATACGTGAGCACCAATGGGGATCGAACTCACTATACAGAATTTATACCCTCAATTATTTAGTAAAGACAAGTAAAATTTGGGCACAAGGCCAAATTATGGGGCAATTAGGTATGGTGTTAACCTAATATACATTCAAAAGTTCAGAGTCTTTATTTGAACTTTTATGAATTATTCCAGAATTGTCAAATTTATATTTCGTAGTGTAAAAGGGGATCAGTATTCTTTTCTTTTTCTTTGTTGAAATTATCCTTTTTCTTTGCTTAGCTTCCAGGAGGCATCTTTCCTATTCCTGTGTACCTTAGAGGCCTCGTTTCACATTTTCCGTCACTTGTTAAATCATCTAGATGTAACTTCTGTAATTGCTTGAATTTAATATCTTAGCAGACATCTTGGGCTGCCCCTCTCTTTACATATATATATATATATATATATATATATATATATATATATATATATATATATATATATATATTCAAAATTAAAACATATGCATGTTATAACATCACTACAAGATTACAATTATTACTGAGGTGTTATCAAGTGATGGTGTTGATTGCAAAACAAGGGTATTGAGCACTCTTTTAAGAATATTTTTTTTTGGTTATCGGAGTTTTATTCCATTTGTACCAACCCTGCACTTGTATATATATATATATATATATATATATATATATATATATATATATATGTATATATATATATATATATATATATATATATATATATATATATATATATATATATCAGAGGTTATAGTTGTTCCAACGTGAAAAAAGTGTATACTTTAAAAAGAAGAGAGAAATTGCAAACGTTTTTTGTTATGATGTAGATTTTTTAGATGTATATTATACTTTATTTTCCATATTTTCGTACACGTGTTTCCGGTCTCGCGACCTTCTTCTGACGAAGAGTGTATATTTCCACCTATTATTAAAAAGAATTATTTTTTCTTATGTTTTTCGATGTCTAACCATTGTTTTATTTTGTGTCGTACTAACCAAAATGTCTTTAGGGTGTATCAAAAAATACTTTTACAGATTGCGTTTCCAGGCCGAAGGCAGCTGAATCATCCAACCTTCGCTGGTGTTTATCATCGCGTTGCTGAAACAGGATCCGTGATACCACAGACTATGGATCGAGAAAGACCAAGATCCACTCGCACGCCTGTCCATGAAGAACACATTCTGCAGGCTGTCGGTGACGATCCAGATATCAGCACGGGTCAAGTGGACATAGCATGTCGTACATCTCATAGTATCTCAGGGAGTGTACTTCAAGAGCACCTCCTGTATACGTATACATTTGCAACATATGCAGGGTCTTTCGCTATATGATCACTCACCACAGGAGCACTTTTGTCGATGCTTTATGCACAAAATGCCAATCCGTTATTTGCCTCTTCTGTCTTGTATACGGATGAGGCAACATTTGAAAAAGGTGGAATAACAAACTTACACAACCAACATTTATGGGCGGTTCGGAATATCCATGATACAATACAAGATAGACACCAGTATCATTTTACGATTATTGTATGGGCTGGAATTGTAGGTGACTGTCTGGTAGGTTCATATGTTCTCCCAGCACGTTATATAGGAGTTGTCTACAGCGAATTTATCTCGAAAACACTTACAGGCATTCTAAAGGATGCACCTCTACTAATACGAAGACGCATGTGGTTCATGCCTGATGGGGCTACAGCACATTTTGGCCACATTGTTTGCGATGCACTGGTTAACATCTACCATGAAAGATGGATAGGTAGGAGAAGACCGCTTCCATAGCCGGCACGTTTGTTTGGATTTTTATTAGTGGAGCCACCTAAAGATTAGTCTATGCAGCGGGCATTAATAATGCAGAGACGGTCCATCAACGTGTCATGGGGGCCTGCTAAACCATTCGATATCGTGTGAGAGTATTTGAAAGGGTCAATGATCCGACGGGTGCAAGCGGGTGCAGAATCAAGCAAAGGGCACTTTTCACATTTGTTATGAGTTTGTGTTGCGATACAACGATGGCTTTTTGGACATTATATTGACATTTTACCTTGTTTTGATATCAGGAAATCGCCCCAAAGTTTGTAAACGTATATTTGACGTACCCTATATATATATATATATATATATATATATATATATATATATATATATATATATATATATAGGGTACGTCAAAAAGAAAACAGAAAAAACAACTCCGTTTGTAAACGTATATTTGACGTACCCTATATATATATATATATATATATATAGGGTACGTCAAATATACGAAAACAGAAAAAACAACTCCGTTTGTAAACGTATATTTGACGTACCCTATATATATATATATATATATTTGACGTACCCTATATATATATATATATATATATATATATATATATAGGGTATATTTGACGTACCCTATATATATATATATATATATATATATATATATATATATATATATATATATAGGGTACGTCAAATATACGTTTGCAAACGGAGTTGTTTTTTCTGTTTTCTTTTTGAATTTGTAGATCTGATGAATTGGATCGTATTTACGATTCCAATGGAATAAATTATGACCATGTAATATTAGTGTTTAAGCCTTTTTATTATATATATATATATCCAGGGTGGGAAAAATGAAACCAAGTTTTAAAACCATTATAATGCAAAGTACGTAACAACATATTTTTAAATAAATGTGTACAAAATGGGATTTATGAAATTGCAGAAAGAAATTCAATTGATCCTCCATTTTGTTGCATAAACAAGGTTGTACATTTGATCAAATTGTTGACAGACTATCCATGGCTTTAGATGTGCGCTCAGCTTCTAAAGGATGTCTCCCACTTGAAGGAATGTCATGCTGTATCTTTGTGGTTTCAGACCTTTCTATCATGAAGCAGTAGCGACGAGAGCTTATAAAACAAGGAACAATTTACAACAGGATCCATTTGCTCTATCAACAATTAGTTGTCTGATAGAAAATTTTGATAAGATTTCTCGAACATTCAAGCCGGTAGAAGAAAATAAATAAACATACTGTTTAATAAATAAATAGTGCGTCTATTCAAATAAGAGTATCCACTAAAAATTACGTTTAAATTGATAAACAATCTGTCGGATTAATAAAAATCCATTACTTAGGGATTCGTAAGTGCAACAAAGAATTAAGAATGTGAACAACTACGTTTACGCACATGCGCATATATGCAAACACAGATATTCACACGCGCTAAGTGATTCGGTGTAGACTGATTAATGTCATTGGGATAAAATATGTCCGGGACGCTTCACTGGCATCCGATTTCGCGTCAATCATTTGTCAATGACACCTCTGCTCCGAAACGACTCCCAAGATATTTTCTGGAAGTTTCTCACTATTTTCCTCCTTTTCCCACAACTGCTGCTACGAATATGCCTCCCTGTCTCTCTCTCTCTAACACGTTTTTTCACCCTCTTCTCTTTCTTTTTCCTCTCCTTCTCTTTCGTCATTCTCCTCCTCCTCCTTCTTGTTCTTGTTCTTCTTGTTCTTCTCCTCCTCTTCCTCCTTCTTCGTTTTGGTGTTGTTGTTGTTGTTGTTCTTCTTCTTCTTCTTCTTCTTCTTATTATTATTATTATTATTATTATTATTATTATTATTATTATTATTATTATTCCATAGTAGTGTATACCCACCTGGTTATGGTCAGGAAACCCACAAGCAAATCAGTTGTACTAATCGGGATATTTACTGTAGTTAATATTCATTCCCTCAAGATAAAGCATTTCTTTTTTTTAATTTTAAATTTTTTTACTATTAAGCCATAGGAGCCATGCCTGGTACAGTATCATCCTTACTTTATTACGAGTTTTACTTCATTTTGTTAATGTTACTCAGCTAACAGTCTTATATTCTTCTTCTTGCCCGTGCCGTGTATTTAGAGGTGACTCTCAAATCACATTGGCTGCCTCTTCCATAAACCTTAAGAAAAATAAATTCTTGACACCCGATTATGATTTCCCACTACTTCCGCCCATAATTCGCAGAACGCCATTACCTAAATGACATACCAACTTGTTAAAGTCAGACAACTGACAACGAAATCTCCGCCAACTACTCCCGCACATGAACAGAGATGCACAAATCCTCAACACCTAGAGTGCATACCCAACTGGATATGATCAAGAAACTCACAAGTAAATCTCTTGTACTGAGTTTATTTTCATTCCCCAATATAAGACGTTCCTTTTTTTTTCTTTTTTTTACTAATATTCACCTAATACAAGACACAAGAGCCACTCAGGGTAGAGGGTTACTGTGTGGAGTTATATTAGCTTAAGAAAGGACAAGCGTTAGAAGTATAGAGAAACCGGAAACCCAATCCTCAACAGAAAATGTACCTGTTAATACTTACAGTTAAGACCCGAAGACATGAGAGCCATGCTTGGTTTGTTCTTTTTGATTTTTTTGTTTTGTTTTTTTGGTTTGTTTTGTTTTACGGCATATCAACCTCAATGGGTTATTTAATGCCAACAAAATTTTTGTTGCTGGTAATATTTCTTTCGTTCATAAATCTTTTTTCGGTAATATTTTTTTCTTCAAAAATGTATCGCTGGCAATAATTTTAAAAAAAAGTATTTCTGGTAATAAAATATATTTTTACACTTTCATAGTGTTATGACATCAGTTTGGGGGTTACCTATTTGCCTATAGCTGGGACCCTAACTACTACCCGGGGTCAGGGTGGACCTGGGGACACCAGCAATTAAGAGGTGGTTCCACGCACCTCAAAACCTCCTGATCAGAGGCCTTGTTGTAGTTTATCGTCTTACTCAGGACGCGTATGTAGTTTATCGTCATACCCAGGACGTGGATGTAGTTTATCGTCATACCCAGGGCGGGAGAGCCATGCTTGGTGTGTTAACCATGTTCGTCGAAGTCTATGAATATAGAATCCAGCGCAGTACGTAATCTGTTCAATGAAACAACGTTAAAGATTAACACTCAAGAGTCAAACACTCTACTGGATCTGACTATATTGCCAATAGCAGCACCAGCTGTTCTGTAATTCTTCAGTCTTCGAAGGTCTCGGGGGTTGGCAGTGAATATTCGGAAAAAAACATGGCTGCTTTTATACACGTCGAATTGAATATTTTGAGCTTTCTTATTCGTTAACTCTTCTATTAGTCAATTATAAAATGAGTCAGCTCATTTTGGTTGGCTCACTAGTATATACAGTACCCAAAAAAGCTAACATGGTGTAGCATTATACTTATCTTATTACTAGTTTTACTTTATGTTACTACTGTCCCTTTTAATCCCAATATTCTCAACGGATAGTCTTCAATTTTTATTTCTCTATTTGTTGTGCCTATTCGGGACGTTGGCAATTATGGCACTCCAAAATCTCCTGTCCTCTTTCATCACATTGTGTAGGAGTTCATATGGTTTTCCTTTCTTCCACTGCATTCAACACTGTTGTCTGCATATCTTGATAATATTGTTGCCGCCAATAATGAATCCTGGTAGGGCTTCTAATTCTCTCAGAATCGCCACGCTGCATAGATTGAATAAATCCGGTAAGAAGACACATCCTTGTCTTACACCCCTCGTCTTTAAAAACAAAGACGGCATATTTTTGTATGTACTATATCTCTTCAGGACATGAGTGATCATGGCTCTCCACAAATTGCAACCATTTGTAGATAGAAGTAACATTTATTTTTACGACGGTGGGAAAGAGACTGAAGCCGAGATGCGTAGTTATGACCAATAGCATTGCAGATTCTTTTTTGGGGAATTTTATCAAAATTCTCTTAATATATAACAGGATCACTAGACCAGATATCGTCAAAGATTTATTCTATACATCATATTATATTTTTGCTTTTTCCTTCGTTCCTTAATTGTTTAGAATGTACGCTACGCCGTACCAATAAAATGGACTATTCCGATTTGATCGAGAGGAAACACGGAAAAGACACATCAGAAATGCCGTTTGTTTTCAATGAAAGAAAGAAAGAACGAACGAAAGGAGCAGGCGATAACGCATTCATGCGTTTAACGTCTGCTTCAGTGAAATGGAACAACTTGTCAATTTCAAATCTTTTCATTTGTACCGTCTTACTTCTTTAAAGTAATGATTGTTACTGCAATATTTTGTTTTTAAGCTAAAACATTTAACGATACAATAGAGAAATTTCCACGGATATTATATATATCCGTTCAACTCGCCATGAGCTTATTCAAGCATTAACTTAAGCTGCCAATAGGAAATGAACTCAAAACATGTATGTTTCCTTTAGTTGTTTGCTCCCCGTTCTCCAACTGCTTGACGCGTGGACACTGGATTTATAGCATACATTCTTCGGAACTGGCGCATGTAAACGAGGTGGCTGATAAATAATAAAACAACTGGAAAGATAAAAAGATATTATTCAGAAGAAAAGTTGCCCGGTCGGTACCGAAAATAGGTTGATAAATATATATATATATATATATATTTATATAGGTAATCGGCGTTTATTTTTACTGACGGTCCGAGAACTTCAAAGAAAATCTAGATTCGTTTCGCTCTTTTCTGTACAGAGATTCGCACTTTCAAATTTCGAAACATTTTTCTTTCATTGCCGGCAACTCATGAGCGCTACTTGATACGTACATAGCGTCTTATCGATTTAGTAGCTGGCTTATCAATATACTGAATGACACCTGAAATAGTCTGAATACACTGAAATAGATAGATAGATAGATAGATAGATAGATATGAACAGATGAGATAGATAGAAAACGACTGAGATAGATAGATAGATAGATAGATAGATAGATAGATAGATAGATAGATAGAAAACGACTGTGATAGATAGATAGATAGATAGATAGATAGATAGATAGATAGATAGATAGATAGATAGATAGATACTGAATAGCCTGAGATAGGTGGATAGCTAGACAGATATATTGTGTTGACAAGGTCTGAAAATTGCAATGGGGCGTGAAACTGACAGTTATCATACAGTGTAGATCCCTATGTCGACAGCATATATTTTTAAATTACATTTCACCAAATACAGGACTCGAGAGCCACTCTGATGATTTACATCGTGACTACGATTCCAATGTAATAATTTATAACCATGGAATATTAGTGTTTGGGCCTATTATATATATATATATATATATATATATATATATATATATATATATATATATATATATATATATATATATATATTTATTTATCAACCTTACAGTATAGTCGGGTCAGTTGGGCACCGTCTGTAAGAAAAAGAACACCATGACGCAATTCACTCCGCCGGAAATTTGGAAACGGCATACTGTCCTGCTTAGCATTCGCACCGAAAGCTCTAATACAAACATTTAAGAACGCTCTGAGGCAAGTGAATAGGATTCGGAAATGAGTCTAATGGTGATTACGGAGGTGTTTGGAGTGATCACTAGTGATAGCGACATTATGCCTCTATTCATCTCCCTTCAGGGCCTCTGACTCTACACGGATGTCTATATCAAGTGCCCTGAAGAGGTAGTGTGCCCTGGGTCAAGAGGGAGCCTGCTGGAAGACCCTATGCCTGGTAACAGGACTCTGCACCATGCCACACAAGCAGAAGAACCCAGTCATGCCTGTCAGACAATTTCTGTGACCGCTTCACCGCCTACATCTGTCCAACTAACTCCCCAGCCTGCAACCACATTGATTATTATGATTGGGGTACAATTGAACGAGAGACCAACAAAACTCCTTGCAGCACCAAAGATGAACTGAAGGCATGGATTATGCAGCATTCACTAACTTAAACAAGGAGACCGTCCAGAAAAGGTGTAGGAAATTCTGTCACTTGGAAGCCGAGGTTGAAGCCAATGACGATTTTATAAATTAAATAGTAAATTTACTCTTTTAATATTTCAAGATATTTTTGTATAATTTTGGTAAATATATCTCTTGAAATGAGATGTCAGTGTTATTTTCGTTTTTGCGTAATGTAGACGACAATTTGCCACCCTGTATATATTCACGATGCGGTATGAAAAGTTTTCGACCAGAACTACCTCCCAAAGTCTGACCAAATATCAGAATTTGGTAGGAATAAAGGGATTCCTCGAAAATATTTGCGCTATTAATATGCCGGATATTTCAGAAAAATCCTATTATAATTCTGTTTGTTTCTCCGTTAGTTAGCAGGTACATTATGCAGTGCCATTACCTCAGATAAATAATAGACAATTCTGTTTCGTTTGCGAGAACAGGTGTAAAAAAAAAAGATATATCAGAAACGTTATTTGGTTTTAACTAGAAAAAGAAAGCATGCCTGAAGCTGCAAAATACTTAAAAAAGAAAGCAAAGACAGATGCAACCGATAAGATACAGAAACAATGGCAAGATAAACCGCTTCATGGCCAATACTCTGCCCGTACCAAACAAGCTGACGTAGACAAAAACCGTACCCATCAGTGGCTACGTAGTTCAGGGTTCAAGGCTGAAACTGAAGGTTTTATCCTTGCTGCACACGACCAATGCTTGTTAACTAGGAATTATCAAGCACATATACTAAAATACTCTGTTAGCCCAAAATGCAGATTCTGTGATAAATATCCAGAAACCATTGATCATCTTGTATCAGGTTGCACGTTATTGGCACCCACTGAATATAAAAACCGGCATGACAGAGTGGGCCAATATCTGCACTGGAAAATTTGCAACTTCTACGGGAAGGAAACTGTAAGAATCTGGTACGAACACCACCCAAATCCGGTTACGGAGATAGGACCTGTTACAATTCTATGGGACTACACAATACACACTGACAGAACAATCAAAGCCAACCGCCCAGACATTGTTATTAAAGATCACAAACAAAATAAGTGCCTCCTTATTGATATGGCAGTACCTGCAGACTGCAATGTATCTTTGAAGATATTCGAAAAGCTGTCAAAATACAAGGACCTTGAAATAGAAATCTCAAAAATGTGGCACATGGGAACATCAACAATCCCTGTTGTAGTTGGAGCCTTAGGATTGGTTGGAAAAGATTCCAGTAGACTAATTGAAGGGATCCCTGGAAGTCCATGCCTCAAAGAGATACAAAAAATTATTCTGACAAGTACAGCCCACACTTTACGTAATTATGTAATTTTTTTTTTTTTTGCAGTGAAAAGTGTCATGATACCATTTCTAACCTTAGGTCCCTGGACGGGACCCGGAAAGAAATGTACAAACGCCAGATATCAAAGAAAATAAAAACATAATAATAATAATAATAATAATAATAACAATAATAAAGCATCGTGTAAAGGTTAGCAAGCTTGACTCGCTAGATCAATTACAACTGAGTAGTGAGTTCGATTCTCACTGAGTGCTTCATACTTTCGGCCTTGTGCCACATTTAACGTGCACTTAGAAAATCTCCCTAATAATAAGAAGAAAGAGAGCAAGAAGTTAGGGGGCGATAACGCTTTCATATGTTTAACGTATGCTTCAATAAAATGGAAGAATTTGTCAATTTCAAATCTTTTAATTTGTACCCTCTTACTTCTTTAAATAATGACCTGTATTCATTTTTATGATTGTTATTGGAAGATTTTTTAAGGTTGTTAAGCTCAAATATTTAACGATTCAATAGGGGAAATTTTTACTGCTATTTTATTGTCGTAGAAATCGCCACGAGATTATTAAATCATCAATTTCCGAATTATAATCCATCAGAAACTTCAAATAGGAAAATCGTAAAATTTTCACTGGTGCTATTAGCACGTGTAAATTAGAGTAAAGTATTTTTAATTTCTTAAAAGGTTTTAAGAGTTTTATGAATTTTATCGGATTTTATAAGTTTCGTATTCTTGGTCAGTTTGCTGAAACTCCGAGGAACATGATGAAATTAAAAATCATCATGATAAGAGATGCACAAGATTTCCAGAGACAAATGTTTTCAACAACAAAAAAAACAACAGCGAAAAATAGTGTCATTTTAATGACAGCAAAATTATAAAGACAACATTAATGGGCAGCCACTCATTTCCAAGCACAAACGTCTGCTAGCGAGGCTCAACAATCCCTGTTCCAGACACCTTCTCAGGCACATATGTGTTTTTTTAACAACCCATTTAAGGTTTATCATGCAACTATGCAGAATGAGCCTTACTTAATGATTTGATTTGTATGTTTAACTGCATATCAACACATTATGGGTCATTTAATGCCGAAATTTTATTTTTATGGGAGTTTCGAAGTAATAAAAAATATTATATATATTATTCTGCTTTCACAGTTGAATACATGGTAGGTGATACTCAGCTTTTGTGCGTATACATGCTTGTGTAGACATAATTACTAGAGGCAGCGATATGTGTGTTTTATATTGTAGTTTTGCCGAAGTTATATTTTGGAATACAGTTTGATTTCTTTAAGAAATTATATGGCTTAATGTCATGAAAGTTCTTTCATGTTGGTTTTTTACTTTGTTTACTGACATACCAACCTCTATGCGTTATTTAATGTCATCTAAACATTTTGGACGCAATTGTATGCGTTCAGCTACAGATAAAATATATTGCTGGTCATTTTGCCTTAAAGTGTATATGCAGTTTTAATATAAATATATATTCGTGATAATTTTCATATAAAAATGTATTGCTGGTATTTTTACTATAAAAAGTATTTTTATACTTTCATATTGTTATGCTTTTTTTTGGTGGTTCAATATTTGCGCATAGCTGGGACCCTAACAGGTGCTACCAACCAAGGTCATTGTGGTCCGGTGAACAACAGTAATTAAGAGGTGGTTCCACGCTCCTCAAAACCTCCAGTCTCCCGACCAAAGGCCTTGCTGCCGGGTGTAGTTTATCGTCATATGCAGTACTGGGCCTTAGCTACAGTGTCTGTGATATAGCACATAATCTGATGTGATCATTAGTTTGAACAAGACCAGTATGCTGAATCTCTCGGTCACGATTTCTTACAATTTCTCTCTAGCACAACTATCGATCTCAATCGCCTCACCTGGCCGATAACATCAAGTAGACACTTTTCTCGCTAATCTCACGTGGCTGGAAAATGAACATTTTTTTTAACTTGCGCCCACTGAAAACATATGATCCATATTTTGTAGTTCGTTTCAGAAGACATTCGTTCAATAATTTTGTGAGCGGTTGCATTTTCTCAGACGAAACAGGGTGCAGGGCATCCAGAATAGCATTTCAAAGTTCATTTTCGCTGATAAATTGTCATCCGTCCATGTAAAACTTCCTATTCTGAATGCTCGTAAGTTTCCATTCGGGTTAATGTCAAGCAAACAAACGGACCACTTCATCATACGAGTGTCTTTGAAAACCATTTTTTTTTTCATTTATACATCCATTACGTTTTCGGCAAACATGGACTTTCGTGCCCGAAAAAAGTGTCAAAATTTTTTTTTTCTTCATCAATCCTCTATTATTTTAACTTCTTTCACTCTTCGGCAACGTTCATTGTTTTAAAAATCGGTGATAAATTTACTTTCATATGTTTAGATTTTTACAATTCTATGTAAAAATTTCTAAATAAATAGAAAGTAAATTTATACATTTTCTTTCTTCTTGAAAATTGACAACGAAAACAATAGCCACTATTTATTTATTAATTTTTTTATTTATACTATTTATTTATGGTATTGTTTATTGCAATGGTTTGCAAAACAACGGCTAATTGCGAATTGATTCGAACTTTATAAAAGGTTAAATAATAAGGATTTCATTAAAGTTAGCTCACATATTTTAAATATTTAGTAAATGTTTATAAATATATGAATAAATCATTTTTTTATTTCTTTATAAATTAGTAAATGATAAATATCGTATATTAGTCTTATTGTAATAATGTTATAACCTAGGGAAGCGTACTGAATAGAATAATCAAACGAAGATTGGTAATGAACGATAATACTTAGGACAAGAACAACACATATAAGATTCGCCAGCGGCGCGTAGAAGAAATAGTCAACTGCTAGAAGTGAGTCAAGGGAATTCCACAATGCATCTCCAACTGCAGGATATCTACCAACTGCTCCACGCGGTCAGATGTGACACAAGGCCAAATTTGATGTGGGTTATCCGAGCCAGTAGGCGCGACCAAAAATTCCACGTATACACTGTATAAAACGGGGTCGGTTAGCTGCTTCCCGAGACGAGACTCTGCCCTTCGACATAGCTTCGTCTGGGTATCCTCTCTGCCCGTAGGCAGGGAGCTTGACCAGCACGGCTGGAGAGGAATCTCCGACTGCAGGATATTGACCAACCGCCCAATGCAGTCAGTTTTCTTTCTTTTACCATACGGTCGGTTTTAGACAAACTGGGGTGACAGGATGTAATCGATTTCTATTTTTTCTCAGATTAGGTCATTCGCAGTGGTGTGCAGTAATATGAATCTATTTTCGGGGTGTATGATGAAATTTGTTTGGTCTTCAATGATATTGCGTCATCCGTGATTGCAAGCTCAGACACTATTGTTTCGACTGTCGATTAATTGTCCCATGGCCAGTGAGCAAATCAAAGTACTATACACTGGCCCGAAAACTCTCCTGATTTGTATCCAATCGAAACTTTGTGGTCAATCTGCAAGGAACCACTTGGTGGAATGGACATACGAAGTACTAACATGTGCACTAGGACAAAAAATACGAAAAAAAAAGTAAATAACTGAATTATTCCTTTTCTTTCAATTAATTTGCAAAGAGGTGTATATATAAGGAGTTCAGAATGTTAGAGAATATCAGATAAAATACTACTAAGGAGACGTTCTTTATAACATGTTAAATCATCCTTGTAAGAAAACAAAAAAATGAATGTAACTTTTTGCTAATTTTCCAAAATTACTATAAAGAAATTTGTGCATTTTAAAAAAATTAATAAAAATTTAATTTAATATTTTTCTATGATAAAATACATATTGATTTAAAAATAATTATTTACGGATTTAAAAAAAAAAACTGTATGTTGCATTTTATTAGCATTCCTGTTTAAAATGTAAAGCAAAAAATAACCAGTTTAATATTTTTTTAAATATACTATAAAAATATTTAACTGGTTAATTTTGTTTAGATAATCGTATTTTATGGGGGAAGAAGTGATCGATCCGTACATCCCATAAAATACGATTAACCGAAAATTTTAATGAGTGAGATTCAACATAAAACGGACCCAAACCAGTGAAACAATTTTGAACGCCTTTGGAACCACGTCATTCCTTAAAGATGACGAAAAGTGACATTATATGACAAATTCCCACATTCTTACAAACTTTAAAATTCTTATTCTGAATTTTAAATCCTTCAGAACTCAGAATATAAGGTTCATATTTTAAGCACTATGTAGTTTTTTTTACAGAATAATTGGATGACTGAACCTACTTCTAAATTATTGTTTTATTCTTAACGCAAAAAGATGACATCGAAATGGGAAATTGTAAAAGACCATTTTGGGTATGAAAACCTCAGTTTGTTAAGCTGACGAAACTAACTGATGTAGCAGTTTACCTAAAACCTGTTGAGCGGTAAAATGTTTCCCATTGTTTAAAAGTTGTTATTGTTGTTGTGTGTGTGTGTGTGTGTGTGTGTGTGTGTGTGTGTGTGTGTGTGTGTGTGTGTGTGTGTGTGTGTGTGTGATCAAACTGTAGCTGTCATTACAAAACAACCATTATTAAACTGCAGAAGTGGTTAATTTCATTGAAAAAGTTTTTAAAATTTGGAATGTAGTGTTAATGTTGGTGAATTTACCACAGACTATTTAGAAAATGAATTTGGAAAATTAAGACAAATTTCTGAAGCTGTATATTTTATAACAGTTCAAAATTCCATTGAAAAATTTTGTATCTAAAAAGTTAAACTTCTTCAAATGTCGATATCAAAGAATACAACTTTGATCCAGCCCATAATTGCTCAAAATGTGGACATTGGATGAAATAGGATGTCAAATATTTGATAACATACCAGACCTTGAAACTAGAATCCCTAAAGATATTAAAATGTCACTTTTTCATATAGCAGGATATGCTACAAGTAAATATTGTCCGACAGAAGAGGAAATATTTAATAATATTAAACTGTAGCTGTCATTACAAAACACCCATTGTTAAACTGCAGAAGCGGTTAATTTTATTGAAAAGTTTTTAAAATTTGGAAAATTGTCAGTGACAAATACGGTGACACTAAGAAAAATAATCCACTGAAAAAGGTTATATCAGGTTTAGAGGATGGGCATCTGTTATTTCTTTTTAATTCTGAAAAAATCACAAAAAGAATGAGAGGAAACCAACAAAAAAGAATGAAATCATTTACAAGATATACTAATTTAGCCATTGAACATATAAGCAATGGCTTAATTGATTTGTGTAGATATTTACTAAGTAGTAGGTTTAATTTTGGTATGCTTGGTGAATTTCCTATAGTCTGTTTAGAAAATGAATTTGGAAAATTAAGACAAATTTCTGGAGGGGTATATTTTATAGCAGTTCAAAATTTTATTGAAAAATCTCAATATTTAAAACATTAAACTACTTCTTAAATTAAATATTGATGTCAAAGAATACAACTTTCATCCAAGACATAATTGCTCAAAATGGGTACATTTGTTGAATGAAATGGGATGACAAACATTTCATAACTTACCAGACCTTGAAACTAGAATCCCTAAAGATATTAAAATGTCACTTTTGCATATAGCAGGCTATGCTACAAGTAAATATTGTCCCACAGAAGAGGAAATATTTAATAATATTAGATTTTATTTTCAAAATTATAAACACTATTTAAAGAAATAGATTGTGGCAACTGTCTATATTTCTGAGATGAGGTATTATGTATACTATTTACATTATTCGGACTATTGTCCTCATTTTTGTCGCCATATTTATTACGACGTTTCGGCCGTTCAGGTGGTTGGAATGTCGAACTGAAACCTTTATTTCGCTCACTGGGGTACACAGGTTCTAGTTCTACGTGCCATGTTTAATGGATGTCAGTTGTCAGTTATCTCCTGTTAATTCCACTCTCCAAGTTCTCTACTGCCTTAACCGGGTATTGAACTCACACTCTTTGGGTCCTGTCACTGAATCTAACCAACGCCTTTATCCAATGTGTAATGTGTTCTTGAGGGGAATTAACAGGAGATAACTGACAACTGACATCTACTAGACATGGCACGTGGAACTAGAACAGTCTACCCCAGTGAGCGAAATAAAGGGTTCAGTTCGATATTCCAACAACTTGAAGAAGGCCGGAGCGTACAACGGCTGAAATGTTGTAATAAATATGGCGACAAAGTTGAGGACAATAGTCCGAATAATGTAAATAGTAGATTGTGGTAATTTTAAAATGTCACTGGATACCACAGGGATACCAGATATATTTTTTATTTTCAGTTTCTCTCCTTTTTACATTATTATCCCGTTAATTCATTTTGCGTTCTTGTTAATGTAAATTGATTTTAATTTTTAAAACTATGTGTACTGGTAATATCTATTATTGTACCATAGCGACATAAGTATTTACTTCACCTTCCATGAAATGAATTGTACATGTTACAAATTTTTTAAAGATTATCAAAATTATTGCTTCTCTGAAATTCTCATTTTTTCTAAAGTATTTATGGAACTAAGTCAATAGATGTAGTATGCTTCCAAATATTATATATATAGTTACTAATGAACTAATTACAGGACATTACTAATTTCTTATTAAAAATGTTTTCAGTAATTGTTATTTAATGGTAATTTAGGACTCCATATGTCCGCCCCCAGTCGCTGATTCCAGTTGCATGGTTGTTAGGCCTCTTATAAGTATCACTTTGTTTTACCTCCATTTCTTAATATAAATTTATACGCTTAAAATTCATGAAAAACAATTATAATAAAATCAAATATGTTTCAGCATGAGCACACCGTTTTATATCAACCTTCAAATACAGAAATTAATAACTAGAATCTTCTATCTTAGACCACTTGTTTGATCAGGAGGTCTTACGCGACCGAGTGGCCTAAAGTACGCCAGATCTAATGACGATTTCCCCTAAGGGATGCAGGTTTCAATCCTGTCGGAGGGCGCATATTTTTTTCTAATAAGATTTTTCGAATATTCGGGCCAATAAATGTCAGTAGATAAATATGCTGTTTAATAAATAAATAAAAAACAGAACATCTACTCAAATATGAGTATACATTTAAAATAACGTTTAAGCAAATGAATTAAAAATATGCCGGCCAATCCATTTCCTGAATATATATATGTGTGTGTGTGTGTGTGTGTGTGTGTGTGTGTGTGTGTGTGTGTGTGTGTGTGTGTGTGTGTGTGTGTGTGAGAGAGAGAGAGAGAGAGAGTATTTTCTCATGAAACTAAAGCCATTATACGAAGCTTGGAACGGCTCATGATAAAACATAATAGACTTTCGTTGTCTGTTATATTTAACAAAATATGTCTGAATATATATATATATATATATATATATATATATATATATATATATATATATATATATATATATATATATATAATTTGTGTAGTTAGGCAGCAATCCTTCCTTCATGCACATTTCAGTGAATACGACAGAGAAGGTGCTTTTATTTAGTTTTTTATACAATTTCTCATGCGATCTAATATTGTTTTTCTTTTCGGATGATAAATTATATAAAAACTGCCCGAATGTTCTTTTTATCCGAGCACTTTCGGCTATACATTTAGCCATTTTCAAGGATTAAATATTTTAACTGTTAAATAAGAAATAGATTGTTGTATGTATGTTTTATAAAATGTTCTCATTTTTCGAAAATAACACGCAGACTCACTCTACACTTTTCTGACCGAATAGCTCAATTAGATCTCATTTAATTATTAATGGAGATCTACCAGACACTATTCATAACATTCTTGTTCTTGTTCTTGTTCTTGTTCTTCTTCTTCTTCTTCTTCTTCTTCTTCTTCTTCTTCTTCTTCTTCTTCTTCTTCTTCTTCTTCACCCCGTTTCTATTACACCCAACGTCATGCGTTTGTTTATTTATTTTGTAAAAATAGTATAGCTTTTATTAGTTTAAAAAAAAAAAAAATACACCCTCCCAAACATATATATATGTGTGTATATATATATATATATATATATATATATATATATATATATATATATATATATATATGAAGAAATATAATTTTAAGGTGTGCTATATTTATGGGCTAAAGTGCTCAATATCAGAGATAGAGCTTATGTAAATATAAATATAAAAGTGAACATTGAAGTCAACACTCAGAGGCGACAGACTGTTTCATGCTATGAAATAGCCTGCCTCCCCTGAATGTTGACTTCAATGTTCACTTTTATATTAATATATATATTTTTATATATATATATATATATATATATATATATATATATATATATATATATATATATATATATATATATGACAGAGAGAAAGAAAGAAAGAAAGAAAGAGAGAGAATATTAAATATAAATTTCTTTATCAGAAAAATGTTAGGCAATAGAATGACAATATAAAAAAATTCTGAAAAATCGATAACGCGTTTCGGTATTAAGAAGGACTCCATCGGACTAACGCAGTGTATTTATTGTTTTTCAAGACACGTCTGACAAAAATTGTAAATTCAAAAATGTTAAAAATTAAAATAGAGTGTTTCCGCATCTCCAGCTTTTCACATCAGTACATAATTGTAACCTACGCTCGCGTTTATCTCTAACCATTCCTAGGCATATAAAATTACATCAATAAAAGTATTACTTTAGTCGGAAGAAGTTTTTCTAGAGGCCGAAACGCGTTGCACAGATTTTTTTAAAACTTTATATATCTCTATCTATAAAAGGCAGGATGTATGTATGTGTGTGTGTAACGAATGCACGGCCGCAATTTTCGACGGATTTGCACCAAATTTGCCATTATCTACTTGCCAGGCTGCCACGAATAGGCAGGAAGATTCTATTGGCCAGCGTGAGAGCCAACTGACACGAATGTTAACTAGCATGCTAGCATGCAAATAAATCGATAGCTGCATTCGTCACAAGTGGGAAAAATTTAAATCTGCATGGCATTTTACTCCAATTGGCATATTCACTTGCTTAACCTCAACGTTGAATCTGATTCCGCAGAACTGGGTTGGGTGTGAAAAAGTATTTATTGTTAACATTCTTTTTTCATTCGGTTTTTCCAGTTACGAGCTGATCGTTTTGTGCTCATTTTGTTTAGTTCTTTTTTCGTAACAGATTTAATGTTTAGTATAGAGCTTAGAAAAAATTCGCAGTGTTAGATAGGCAAGAAGTAAGGCATGTAGCAACATCAGCATGGCAAAGGGCACTCCTTTAAAGGCAAGGAAGGTCAAAAATATTTTAAGTCAAGTGATAGCGATTGCTGTATCAGTCGTACGACTTTTTAATCAAGCACGGGCAAAGCCGGGCCATGCTACTAGTATATATATATATATATATATATATATATATATATATATATATATATATATTTGTATGTATGCATGTATACGATGCACTTCTTTTAATAGATTTTAGGTATCTAGGCACTTAAGCATACATAATTTGTTTTTAATTTTTCTCGTATTTTTATATTTTATTTTTTATTTATTCTTAATATTTTAAAGTTGTATAATCAATACTTTTTCTACAATACTAAATATGTCTTAGGATTACGGTCACATCACCGCAGTTAAGCAATATGGAGATTGATTAATACCTAGACGGGTGGCCGCTTGGGCATACTAGGAATTTAGAGGGAATGTGGGTGGTTTCCTACAATGTAAGTGGTATGGCGTGAATGTTAGAACTGGCAGAAGCAAAGAATGTAGTTCGCCTGAGCACTTTCCATGAAAGGAGTGATACAGCAGTGAGAGGCTTGCCACATCCCACCTGTGAGAGAGAGGTTGGTGGGTGGAAAATAATTCGTCACCCACAAGGACTCGAAGATGTTTTTGAACTCTATCAAAACTGGAAAGTGGGGTCTGGGCAACTCCCGCCCAAATGTCATAACAATGACACAAAATGCGAAT
>OZ038485.1:98029359-98031859 GCA_964036315.1 Acanthosepion esculentum | reverse complement strand
ATAAAGGGTTCAGTTCAACATTCCAATCCCCTGAAGAAGGCCGGAGCGTACAACGGCCGAAACGTTGTGGTAAATATGGCAGCAATGATGGACAATAGTCCGAATAATGTAAATAGTGTACATAATACCTCATCTCAGAAATATAGACAGATACTCTTGATTGATGAAATTGATTCAGTTACAAGCTTACCAGGTAATTTATGAATATACATTCTTCTATCTTGAAATTCAAGTCAAGACAACCTTTTCACAAAACTGCAACCGAAGATAAGCTATGTCGAGTAATTTCAGGCATTAAAAAGGACGACAGTAAAGATAAATAACATTCTAATGGTGTTGGCAAATATAAAGAGCTAAAAGGAGAGGAAATTGTGGAGAGCCATGATCGCCAAAATTATGAAGGGACATAGTATATGGAAGAAAAATGGCGAAAGTAAAAATAAGTAACTTTCTCAAAGGTATTAGCAAATATAAGAGCTACAAAGGAGAGGAAATTGTGGAGAGCCATGATCGCCAACGTCGTAAAAGGATACGGCATATAGCAAGAAAATAGCGAAAGTAAAAATAAGTACCTTTCTCAAAGGTGTTAGCAAATATAAGAGGTACAAAGGAGAGGAAATTGTGGAGAGGCATGATCGCCAACGTCATGAAGGGATACGGCATATGGCAGAAAAATGGCGAAATAAAAATAACTTTCTCAAAGATATTAGCAAATATAAGAGGTACAAAGGAGAGGAAATTGTGGAGAGCCATGATCGCTAACGTCATGAAGGGATACGGCATATGGCAGAAAAATGGCGAAAGTAAAAATAAGTACCTTTCTCAAAGGTGTTAGCAAATATAAGAGGTACAAAGGAGAGGAAATTGTGGAGAGCCATGATCGCCAACGTCATGAAGTGAAACGATATATGGAAGAAAAATGGCGAAAGTAAAGATGAGTAATTTACTAAAAGGTGTTGACAAATATAGAGTTTTTACTTTATGTAAAGATTCACCATGAAATTTCCAGTTTGAAGAAAAAATTATAAATTGCTTATATTTTTGCTAATGGTTATTTTCTAACTGTAACTTAAGGCACTACTCTGGCAAAATTGTTCTTGCGAGAAAAGATAGCTAACCATTAAACGTCAAAGTGACCAATGTTGCTAACGTTTTCCTATGTAATCATATTTCGGAAAATTGTTTAGGCCAAGAACTTTTCGGCCACCCACATATCTTGATAGATAATTTATTTTAGATCTTTAGCTTGAAGAAATTACGGTCTTTACAAAATGATTTATTCTCATAATTTCTTCCTTATTTGGGAAGTGGGCCGAGCCGAGAACATTTCAGCACTCCGTCATGTGAAACAATTCCTTCGACCAACACTTATTAATAAAGAAATATTTTATATTTACCCTGCTTCTGTTTAATTCAATATTATATTCATGTCTTCTAAGGCAACAGTATATCGTTAAACACACACATATCACGATTGCATATTTCTATCACTTCTCCCCGGTCTCTCCGACTTTCTAATATTGTTAAACTTTATTTTCAATCCTATTCTCATAACTAATACTGGGTGTCCATAAAGTTCGTGTGCACTTTAAAAAATTTATAACTTTATTTGTATTTGCGATAGAAACAATCTGTAAATTATGTTATAAAGTTTAATAAAGTATAGCTAAAATAACTGTGATTTCAGGCATTACTGTAAATCAATTGGCAAATATTTCCCGTGGACTGCAAAATCGTATTACCCTTTGTATTGCTAATGATGGAGGACATGTGGAAACTTAAATAAAATTTCAATAAAACCTTGAAAAAAATATAGATTTACTTCTTTCTAATCCTTTTTACAAATTATTTCTATCGCAAATACAAATAAAGTTATAAATTTTTTAAAGTGCACACGAACTTTATGGACACCCTGTATATATATATATATATATATATATATATATATATATATATATATATATATATATATATATATATATATATATATATATATATATTACGTCATTCAATTCCTAACTTGGTCACTCTTGAAGCCTTGTGACAAACTATTTTACCTCATTGTGGCGCACGTTAATCTTGCAATAAGTGATTATTATTGGTTTGATCCTCACTGGTTGGGTAAACGTAGCAACTGTTAGCAGAAGCCGCCTAAGCCTCGCTATGGTGTAATATTTAGCAACGTAACGGATTAGCCAGCGTTTCAACGTCAATCGCCATCTTCAGTCTTCTTGAATACAGTTCATTTCTTGTCCTTTCCTCAATTCTCCGCTCTCGGTCATCTCATTCTCTTTCACCTTCACCCACTGCAACCCTCTTCGTTCTAGCGACATTACTGCTTTGCTTGGGGGTGTTTTTAAAAATAAAATATAAACCTTTTTACTCTTCATGTCTCAGGAGAACCCTGAATAAAATTTATTATATAATTATAGATAATATAAGACGTTCAAACCTTTATTGTAATAACCAGGGATTTTACAACAATATGCCGTACGTGTAT
>OZ038485.1:98001859-98026859 GCA_964036315.1 Acanthosepion esculentum | reverse complement strand
TGAAGATAGATAGATAGAGTTCCATTTTAATATATGTAAGTAGGTTGAATAAAAATAGATAGATAGATCGATCGATCAATCGATAGATATATATATATATATATATATATATATATATATATATATATATATATATATATATATGTCTCTGTGTGTCTGTGTGTGTTTGTGCGTGTACACTATAGACCGACAGTTTATGGTCCCCCTCTGAATTGAATAATAACCGAAAAAAAAAGAAAAAGATTTCACCAGAAATGGTTTACCGGAGTGACAAAAAATGTGCTCAATGTCGTAGGGTGTAATAGTACCACGACATTGATCTTGGCCGGATAGGTTGCCCTCCGTCCTGGTGAGTTTGGTTGGCTTACCATCTTGGACTTGCCTGAATATAGAAAAAACAACTGAAAAGTTGCAAATTAAAAAAAATTGAATATTTTTTTTGTGAAAGTATTTATTTATATTTTTTTAGATATATATATTTGATATTTCAGATCGGCCCCGATCTTTCTTCAGAAATGGCTGTTTTCAAAAGTTTGTTTACATTAAGTAGCGTCCGTCGCGAGACGCGGACGTCACGTGATATGGAATGCAACTGTGAATATTTCTAACGTAAATCTAACTGTAGTAATATTACGAGCGTTTATTCCGAGCCCTCGCATGTTGAGCGCGGTTGGAATTCGCGTGAGCATCTTTCTCGTTTTAAAAATCTTTTAACACTCCATTTCCACTGTTAAATAAGGTGAGGTTGATAGTAGCAGAGAGATGTTTAATGTAAATGGCTTATTTAATAGTGAGATGTTACCGGTAATGTGATTTATATAGAATTTTAGTGTTTTAACAGAAATTTTCTTAAGAGTTTCTTGTAAACTGTGTGTTGATAGATGTTTCTTTATAGCATTTTGCGCTAATGTGTGTCACGTGAGGCCTCTACTCATGGAGATGGGAGTATGTCGACAAGCAACTCTTCGGAAATTACTTCTCGCCTGTACCACCAAAGCCCCATTCTATGATCATAAAGCCAACACAGGCAACAAAGTTTCATTAAAAACGAATGGCAAAGTGTTAGTTTTCTTAAGTGTCTTGTCAGTCGTTTTTAATTCAACTTATATAACAGAGGGATTGTTGTCCAAATACACAATTATTAAATTACATGTCCTGGCAACCAACAAAGAAAGTAACACTACAACATTAAAAAAACCTTGTTTTAAATAAAAAATAGACTTAATCGTCGTATCTTGTCAGTCGTTATTAATGAAACTTGTATAAAAGAAGGATTTCTACCCAAATACAATTTATATATATATATATTTATATATGAAGAAATATAGTCTTAATGTGTGGTATATTTATGGGATAAAGTGCTCAATATCAGAGATAGAGCGTGTGTAAATATAAAAGTGAACATAGAGGCCTCTAAGTGTTGACTTCTATGTTCACTTTTATATTTATATTTATATATATATATATATATATATATATATATATATATATAATAAAAATATCAAATTTCTCACTTAGCTGATTTGTTTTACCTTCAGCTTTTCGTAAACACTCCAGCAACCACCCCGTCCACACGTCAGAGGATATTACCAATCGACTGTTTACTTTCCCGTTCTTCTTTTATATATTCACTTTTCGTTGATGCAAGATTGATTCATGCAATAAGTATAGGGTAAAAGTGCTCAGTATCCAGGACAGAGCGTATATAAATATAAGTAGTATGGACACAAAGCTCGACACCGAATGGTGGCAATCTGTTTCAATCTTGAACGCGATCTTCAGACACAAAGGTTGAAATTTCTAGGCCATATAAGGAAAAAGGACATGGAAAATTTGACACTCACAGGAAATATTGAAAGCAAGATAGTCAGAGAAAAACAGCGCATAACGAGTTTTTTTTTTTTAATAAATGGCCGTACAGAGTTTAGCAGAGATAGCAAAAAAAGAAAAATTGCTAAGAGCTAGAAAGGATATGAAATTGTGGAGAGCCATGATTATCCACTTCCTGAACGGACATAGTATAAAGAAAAAGAAAAAGTAGTCACTCCGTGTTTGAAATTTCTGGCGCATATAGTGAGAAAGGAGTGCTTGGAAAATCTGTTACTCACAGGACGGATTGAAAACAAGAGGGACAGAGGAAAACAACGCATAACATACTTGACGAGTACACTATTTACATTATTCGGACCTTTTTCCTCATCCTTGTCGTCATATTTATTACAACGTTTCAGCCGTTGTACGCTCCGGCCTTCTTCAGGAGGTTGAAATGTCGAACTGAACCCTTTATTTCGCTCACTGGGGTAGACTGTTCTAGTTCCACGTGCCACGTTTAATGGATGTCAGTTGTCAGTTATTTCCTGTTAATTCCCCTCTGAAAGTTCTCCACTGCCTTAACCGGGTATTGAACTCACACTCTTTGGGTCCTGTCACTGGATCTAACTAACGCCTTTATCCACTGTGTCATGTGCCATGTGTCTTTGAGGACATCTGTGCATGAATTTCTGGGTATTATAAACCTAATGTCCGAATAATGTAAATAGTGTACATAATACCTCATCTCAGAAATATAGACAGATACTTGACGAGCTTGAGAAAAATGGATGGCACATAATGAGATAGAAAGGGAATATAACTCTTTTGTACAGAGCAACCTCGGTTCTCGAACGTCTCTCATGTCGAATAAATCGGTTTTCGAGATTCGAGATGAAAATGCTTCGGTTATCGAACAAAATTTTCGTTCTGGAACAACATTGACGAACCGAGACGAACCGAGCTGAACCGAGTTAACCCGAACGGAATCATTTCTTAGTCGACCGCCATGTTGTATACATTCATGTGGTGTGCTGTGATTTTCTTTTCCAATGTTATTGTACTGTTATTCTGTTCATTAGCTCTTTGATTCGGTTCTCGAACAATTCGGTTTTAGAACAAATTTTCATAACAAATTATGATCAAGAACCGAGGTTGATCTGTAATGTTGAGCTTTAAAAATTTACAGTTCTACAGAAACGACGAAAAGTGATTATTGTCACAAATATTTTGACAATAAGCTTCACTCATTGAACCTTGAGAGACGTTCTTTTGTAGGCAAACAATATTCCTTAAAAATGTAAAATATTTATTTCAGTGATCTTAAACAAAACCCATATACATACATATTTGCATGTGTGTGTGAAAGTGTGTGCGTGTGGGGGGGGGGATATGCGGACACAATGACACACACTGATTCCTATCTTGATATATATACGCCAAGACGAGAGCCGCACGTTCGTCTCGCCTTTCCTGGTGTCAAACATTCCTCGCACGCATCGGACCTTGACGTCTCCAATCTTCCCTTGTTGACACGGATAATAGCGACGGTATTCGCGGTAAATCGTCATAAATTTTCTTCTGCAAACAAGGGGCAAAGAATAAAAGCGATTCTCATCCGCGGGGAGGCCGTCTTTTTGAGCTGCCTCCACAATTACAGGCTATATTTCGCCCGTAATGACAAATTATGACTTCGCTTGACGCGGCTGACGACACTATTGCTTCCCCCCAACGCTCTCACTCACTGCTTCTCTCGCCCCCCTCTCTTTCGGTCTCACTATCGTTCTCCTCTTACTTTTCCTCTTAGTGATTCTCCCATCATCTCACCATTTCGCTCTCGTTTCTATTTTATTACTTTTTTCTATTTTTTTTTTTCTTTCCTTCTTCGTCGACAGGAACTGCGATGACAGACATCCATAATAACAATATTGATGATTACAATAAAAGTGAAAGAGGGGGAGCAATTCCTGAGATGGCGTGGTAGCTGGGATAGTTGTGCATTATGTAACGATTCTAGAGATCAGTGTTCGATATCAAACAGGATAGTGTTTTTATTATCTTATATATTTTTTGTCATTTTTTATATTATTTATCTGCTTTTCTCCATATTTTTCTCTATTCTTCTTTTATGTGCCGTGCCCCTTCAGAACGTAGACGATCATGGCTCTCCACTTCTCCCTATCCGTTGTAGCTCTCAATAAGTTTTGTCCCTTTGCTACTTCTCTCAGACCCTGTTCTGTCATCCCCTTGTTTAAGCCCGCCATGTGTTGCTCTCCATTGTCTCTCTTTCCCTCTATCCGCCCTGTAAGTATCAGAATCTCCAAGCCCTTCTTTCTCATTACGTGTCCCAGAAATTTCAGCTGCCTCTTCCTGATTGTAAGTGTAAGCTTACTCCTTATTTGCATCCTCTCCAAAACCTCATCGTTCCTCACACGCTCGATCCATGTCCTTAGCATCCTTCTATTGTATTTTTTATTTTTATATTTTTATATTTCATATATATTATTATAAACCGTGCAAAAAACTAATTCATCCATAAAAAAAACCTTCTACAGCGAACTTAAAATATAAAACAAACACTCAATCAATAATAACTTCCCCAACTACATCGTTGATGGGCAAATAAGATATTCCACCAGAGACCTCTATACAAAAACATATAGAACATAATACCCCTACAAATAACCCCAAACATATTAACCTTTTATGTCGTAACCAGATGCATGCTAATTATAAACAAAACGAAAATGTTATAAAAAAAATAATAAAAACTAATACATCCAACACAGACCCTCGCATAAAAATAAAACTTATTATATACTTCACTAAATCCACTATATCTAATAAAATCATTCGTAATGACTCTTCCCCGGCCACTTGCATGTTACAGAAAACCAACATCGTTTATAAACTTAAATGTCCTCTGGGAGAATGCAACTCCAACAATAAAAATAATATCTATATTTGACACACGACAACAACGCTTTCACGTAGACTAAGTCTTCACCTGAACAACCGCCAATATTTGTAAACGTTTACAACAACACACCTGTCCACACTCGCAATTCAGAAAAATCCTCATCAAAAATACCTCCATAATTTTCCACGAAAAGAATAAGCACAAACTAAAAATTCTCGAAGCTATTTATATCAAAAACTTGAAACTAAACCTCAAAAAAACTAATTACGAATACTCCACAAATATCTTAGAATGTGTACAATAAATAGCCTTTAAATGTTAGCGTTTGTCATTAATAGTTTTTCCTTTATCTAGCAACTACTCACGTCCGGAATTTTTCCACAGCATACCTATTTACCTCCCCTTAAACGGTGTCCGAGTCACCCAAGCCATGACACAGCGTTCCCGACTCTACATATAGAAATGTTAATTTTCGGATGACCACAACAATTTTTGTCCTTCACAACCATGAACACTAAATTCTTACTCTATAATTAACAATACCTTGATGATGACACTATGCTATGTCGAAAGTACTCGGAATAACCACAATATGAACCAACACAGTGTTTTCCTCTCGTCTTTTAACAACCGCACAGAAAAAGCTTATCCGCGAATATGAAAGGATCCTATCGAGAATAAGTAGACACAACATGTCTAAATTATTTAACGAAACCTGTCTTAATATATTATTATGCATATATTATGTATTTATATTAATATATTGCATTTTATATTTATATCACTATATATTATAAATATCATATTATGCATTATTTATATTTATATCACTATATATTATAAATATCATATTATATATTAATATATTGTTATATTTTATATTTACTATTTTATTTTTAGAGGTCATATTTTATTTTTTATTTAATCTTTTCTTATACGTTCATATTTATATTTTTATCTACTTTTTTATTCTTTATGTTTGTATATTAGTTTTACATTTCACCTTTTTATATTTTAATTTCTATTATTATATATTATTTTATTACACAGATTACAATTTTTATTATGTTATATTTTACATTTATCCTAGTTTATACATTGTATATAATATATACTTTTATATTTTGTCATATATATATATATATATATATATATATATATATATATATATATATATATATATATATATATGTATATTAGGTACCTCTACTTAATCGCCTAAAAAACAGCATACCTTGATCATAAAATGTCCAAAACTCAATAAAAACAAAGTTTTGTCATCAAAATGTCTACGTTATTCTTAAGGAAAAAAATATTTATTATTATTATTTTTTTGACATTTTTTACTCCTTTGTAGCACGTTGTAAATTTTAGTTAAAAATCTAGATTTTTTTACGTCAGCGGCGGACCAAAGAAAAGGTTTTTTTGGGGGGGTTGCGTTTTCTCCGGCAAAAAACACATTGATTTGGAATTGGAAATTCTTGCAAAATTGTCGGATTTTAATGAAACTTTCAGGACATATTCAAAAATGAATGAAATTATTTTTGAATTTCTTTTTTTTAGAAAATCTTGGTAAAAAATATTTTTTATATATGTTACTACCCACATACTTAATTTCATGAAATTTCGAAAAATTAGTTTTTAGGTGGCTTGAGGGGATTTTTTATTAGTTAAAAACAGGAGTCTTCGGGGAAAGTAAATCATCAATTTTTTTGTTACCCATTTCATCGAAAATCTCCTCTGAATTGTTAAATAAAAAATATAATAAAACTATGACATTATTGGATAATTGGAAGAATTACGTCAATCGTTTTGTTTATTATTATTATTATTATTATTATTATTATTATTATTATTATTATTATTATTATTATTTTCTTTGATATCTGACGTTTACACATTTCTTTCCGGGTCACGCCCAGGGAACTAAGGTTAGAAATGGCATCATGACACTTTCCACTGCAAAGAAAGAAAAAATAATAATAATAATAATTACATAGATAAAGCACTTCGTAAAGTGTGGGCTGTACTTGTCAGAACAATTTTTTGCATCTCTTTGAGGCATAGACTTCCAGGGATCCCTTCAATTAGCCTACTGGAATCTTTTCCAACCAGTCCAAGGGCTCCAACTACAACAGGGATTGTTGATGTTCCCATGTGCCACATTTTTGAGATTTCTGTTTCAAGGTCCTTGTATTTTGACAGTTTTTCGAATATCTTCAAAGAAACGTTGCAGTCTGTAGGGACTGCCATATCAATAAGGAGGCACTTATTTTGTTTGTGGTCTTTAATAACAATGTCTGGGCGGTTGGCTTTGACTGTTCTGTCAGTGTGTATTATGTAGTCCCATAGAATTGTAACAGTTATTATTATTATTATTATTATTATTATTATTATTATTATTATCTTTGATTTCTCTTGTATAAACATTTCTTTCTGGGTCCCAACCAGAGACCTAAGATCAGAAAAGGCTTAATGACATTTTCAACTGATCATTTTCATAAAAATAAAAATATCACACGCATTTTACACTGGTAAAGCTCTTCGTAATGTGTGAGCTGTACGAGTGAGTAAAGTTTTTTTCTTTCTTTAAGGCATGGACTACCTGGAATCCTTTTAATGAGTGTATCGGAACCATTTCCAATCAATCCGAGGACTCCAACTACAATTAGAATTATTGCTGTTCTCATGTGCCACATTTTAAAGATTTCCATTTCAAGATCCTTGTATTTTTGACAGTTTTTTTAAGATCTTCAAAGATACATTACAATCTGCAGGGACAGCCATGCCACTAAGAAAGTATAATCTTTTGTCTTTGTCTTTGTCTGAGCGATTAGATTTGATTGTTCTGTCTGTGTGTATTATAATGTCCCATAAAATTTTTACGGGTCTTGTCTCACTAACAGGCTCTGGTTGATGTTCATAATAGCTTCTTGCAGTTATCTTCCGTAAAATTGGGATATTTTCCAGTGCAGATATTGGCTCAGTCTATCATGCCGAGTCTTATATTCAGTGGGTGCTAACACCGTGCAAGATGGTATGTTGTTTCTGGATATTTATCACAGAATCTGCATTTGGGGTCAACACAATTCAGTATGCGTGCTTGGGAATTTCTAGTTAGCAAGCAATGGTTTCATGGCGCAAGAATAAAACCTTCGGTTTCAGCTTATAACTCTGCACTACACAACCACTGATGGGTGCAGCGTTTGTCTACACCAGCTTGTTTGGTACGGGTAGAGTATTAACCATGGAGAGGAATTATTATTATTATTATTATTATTATTATTATTATTATTACCGAGTAGTATGCCAACAAATGATGCTAACGTACAAACATAGACAGCGTTCATGATACCCAATCTACTCAAGATAAAATAATAATAATAATAATAATAATAATAATAATAAATGATAATAATAATAAAATAATAATAATAATAAAATAATAATAATAATAATAATAATAATAATAAAATAATAATAATTAAAAAAATAATAATAAAATAATAATAATAAAATAATAATAATAATAATAATAATAATAATAATAATAATAATAATACCAGTGAAAATTTAATGGTTTTCCTATTCGAATTTATAATGAATCTTAATTCTTAATTTAATTATCGAATAAGCGCATGGCGAGTTCTGCGACAATTAAATATCCCCTGTCACATCATTAAATATTTGACCTGCACATCTTTAACAAAAACATTGCAATAACAATCATAAATATGAATGCTGGTCGTTATTTGAAGAAGTAAGGGGATACAAATGAAAAGATCTGAAATTCACAATATTTTATTAATTTCATTGAAACCGACGTTAAACACTTCTATTTACCCTTCTTTCTTTCATTTTTTCACTGAAACCAAGTGGTGCCTCTTATTTGTCTTTACCGTCTTTCCATGCGATCAATACAGAATAGTACATTATTTATGAGGTATTTGCAGGGCGTGACGTAACGTAGGTGTTAACTAAGGAACTAAAGGAGGGACAATAATAATAATAATAATAATAATAATAATATGACGAAAATGATCCGAAAAAAATATTATAGGAGAGTGTGTTTGCTACTAGAAAGCGAACTTAATGGTGTCAATAAAATGAAGGCTATCAGCACCATAGCTATACCTGTAGTAACATACAGCTTCAACATTATTAAATGGAAGTTGAATGACGTTAAAAGATTGGACGCCAAGACCAGAAAAATGCTTACCCAAATTAGGATGCACCACCCGAAATCAAATGTTTATAGGCTGTACGCACTAAGAGCTTTAGGAGACCGAGGTCTAATCTAGTTTGAACTAACTCTAAAAACAACAACACTCAGATTGGAAGCATGCCTCACAAAAACTAATGAGACTCTCCTACAAATAGTAAAACACCAAATCCACTCCATCAACAAAGAAGCTGCACTCAGCAAGAAACAGATTAATATACCCGAAACCCTACCAACAAAAAACGAAGCGAATACCATCCACGCCAAACGAGTAAAACAGAAAGCAAAACAACTTAGCCAAATGAAATTACAAAAAAAAATCTGGGAGGACAAGGCGTTACATGGTAAATAGCTAAAAAGAACGAAAGAAGCGGATGTGAACAAAAAGAAAACGAATCAGTGGCTATAGAGCACCGTGATGAAAACTGAGATAGAAGGCCTAATTATTGCAGGTCAGGACCAAATCTCGTAACCAGATCCTATCACTGACTCATAATCAAAGATGGAACTAACCCGAAATGCAGGATCTGCAGAAAATAGGATGAAACTGTCAACCATATTATCTCAGGATGTCCGGAACTAGCAAAAAATGAATATACCCAGAGATATAACGAGGTAGTAGCATATCTGCAATTGAAGATATGCAAGAAGCACAAAATCGAAACCACTGAGAGATGGTATGAGCACCAACCAGAAACAGTTACCCAAAATAACGATGTAACTATTCTCTGGGACATTTCGATTCAAACTGACAGGGATATAAAAGCCAACAGACCTGAAATTATCATAAAAGACAATAAATTCAAAGACTGTATGCTTTTTTACATAGCAGTATCATCTGAGAGAAACACCTTGCAAATTATCGAAAAATGGTCGAATTACAAGGACCTGGAGATCGAGATTAACAGGATGTGGGGAATGAAGACTGAGGCTGTACCAATAGTAACCGGAGCTCTGGGCCTCGTGAGAAAAAGAATGGACAATTTTACTAACAGTGTCCCAGGTAACATCAACATACAAGTTGCCTAGAAGATCGTTCTACTAGGAACATCCCATATACTAAGTACTATCAATTAAATAACAATTCTCTTATAGGGCCTAAGGTCCGTAGTTTGGGTCATGCTCTACAGGATACAAAGCAAGAAACATAACATACAAAAAAACATAACATACAATAATAATAATAATAATAATAATAATAATAATAATAATAATAAACAAAATGATTGACGTAACACTTCCAATGTTTTTAACAGTTAAGAAAAGCGCGCGATTTAAGAAAAGAAAAAGGAAAGAAAAAATACAGTGTTTGGCAATGCTAAACAATAATTCGACAAGATGTATGTCTTCAAGAAACAGATTTTTCAAGTAAAAACTATATAAATCTAAAAGAAAATTGTAAGTCTTTGTACAAACGTTGCTTGTCTTGTAATGAAAAAACAGCTGAACTGGTAAAGAACGTCGTTTTACATATCTGTCTATATTGTAACATCAACATACAGGTTTCCCAGAAGATTACCCTACTAGGAACATCCCATATACTAAAAAAGTGCTATCAATTAAATGAAAGTTCTCTTATAGATAATAAGGACCGTATTTTGGACCCGGCTCTACATGATACAAAGCAGGAAACATAACATACACAAATAATAATAATAATAATAATAATAATAATAATAATAATAATAACAATCCCATGAAATAAAGGAGATTAAATTATATGATGGCCCACTTGTTGTTGTTATTGTTGAAATAACTACATATAACTATAGATTTTATTCTAATAGTTACTTTTCTCGCACAAATATGTTCATAGTAGTTGTTTTAGTGAGATCGCCTCCTTGATACCCCGAGCACGTAAATTTAAGCATATTACTGGATTGGCAATTAGGTCTCATCGTTTTACTGTTGAGATAACTGCATATAACTCTAGATTTTATTCTAATAGTTTCTTTTCTCGCACGTCTCACTTGTGGAACTACCGATTTATTGCTTCTCTGCTACCTACTTTCTTCAAAACTCTAAATTCAAAGTCAATCGTCATCTTCTGTCTTCCTGAAACCTGTTCTTTTATTTTATATTCATCGCACAATTATGTTCAAAGTAGTTGTTTCAATGCCGAAATCTAAATATTTTGAACGCAATTGCATGTCTTCAACTATAGATAAAATGTATTGTTAATCATTTTACTATAAATATGTATTGTTGATAATGTTTTATACTTTGATAGTGTTTTTTTTGGGGGGGGTCAATATTTGTCCGTAGCTGAGAACCTAACTGGTGCTACCACCCCAGGTCAAGGTAGACCTGGAAACAACAGTAATTAACAAGTGATTCCACACCCCTCAAAACGATCAGAGGCATTGCTACCGGATATAGTCTATCATCATACCCCGGATTAGTTTGAAGTTTGAAGAATGATATTGCCAAGGCAAATTTGGAGTTACATCAAGATAGTTGGGAATATCCTCAATCGGGGACCTCTGAACGGACCGGCTTACCCGACACCTGCAAGGTTATACACTGTTTTTATCTATCTATCTATCTATCTATCTGTTGTGACCAAGTAAATGGTTAAAGAAATGACAAAACAAGTCTTGCAGATATAGCATATATTAACAGTCATTACAATAGAAGAGTATTGCGCAACTAGTGAGTGTGTGTCGGTTGACCAGCGTTCAATTTATTCGACTGTTCTTCCAAGGCCTTCTCTCCTACTAATCTTATAGCAGGCGGAAGAGTCCAACATAGACTATTTAGAAGGAGGACACCACAACACTATCTCTCTATCTATCTATTTATCTATCTATATATATATATATATATATATATGTATATATATATATATATATCACCATATTGGCTGTGATGCATGTACCTGGTCTTTGAATAGTTTTACCTCAACGTCACATTTTTTGCCGTCTCTCATTTAGTGATATAATGATTTTTTTAAACGTAGATCACACAATCTAGGCCAGAAGATCAGATCCAATCATTGGGATAAAGTACAAGATAGTGGATGGGACTGTTTTAGCAGATTCCGGAACGAAAGAAAATGCAAATTGGGACAATGATAAAGTAGCTCCGAAAATAGCAAAATAACGATGATAACTAATTTATGGTCCGGTGCATCTGATATTTACCTTGAGCTCCTTGATAAAACCCAAAGAAGTGTCAGCAATATTATCGGTCCTGATCTGGCGGCTCGGCTTCACTTTCCCAACGCCTACCTGTGTCTCTTCTATAAATACATTCATTGTAATTGTTCGGATGAGCTCTTTGCTATGGTACCTAGATATATATATATATATATATATATATATATATATATATATATATATATATATATATATAAGCGCAGCACTAGACTGGCGTCGAGATCTCATTAATTTGCAGTTGAGCTGGCTAGATGTAACTGTAAGTTCTATGCTAACTGTTTCTTATCTCGCCCTTCTCACTTGTGGAAATACTTTCCGGCTCTATGCTTTCCAGTCAACTTTAACCTTTAAAAATTTAAATGCAATGTCAATCGCTATCTACAGTCCTCATGATTACTCTTCTTTTGTTTTTGCTCCTTAGTATTGATTCTGTTTCTAATTTTTTCCATACTCAGTCTCTTAGTGGCTTTACTGCCTTGCTTGGGGTGAATCGATTAAAAAAAACATATTTGAGCACATGACTATCTCGAACATTTTTCTTTAAATCTTTAACGCTATTTACTATATTGTTTGAAATTTCACTCATAATAGACACACTTTCTTTTTTCTTTCTTTTTTTCTTTCTTTCTTTTTTCTTTCTTTTTTCTTTCTTTCTTTTTTCTTTTTTCTTTCTTTCTTTCTTTCTTTTTTATTTCTTTCTTTCTTTCTTTTTTTCCTTTCTTTCTTTTTTTTCTTTCTTTCTTTTTTCTTTCTTTCTTTCTTTCTTTTTTCTTTTTTTCTTTCTTTCTTTTTTCTTTCTTTTTTCTTTCTTTCTTTCTTTCTTTTTTATTTCTTTCTTTCTTTTTCCTTTCTTTCTTTTTTCTTTCTTTCTTTTTTCTTTCTTTTTTCTTTCTTTCTTTCTTTTTTCTTCCTTTCTTTCTTTCTTTTTTCTTTCTTTTTTCTTTTTTCTTTCTTTCTTTCTTTCTTTCTTACAATTATTTCCTTTCCATATTCGCTTCACCACTTTTCTCAACTCGGTTCACCGTTTCTTTCATTCATTAATTCATTCATTCCATCTTGCCTATATATAACTGTGCTAAACTCATTAATGTGCACTTCAAGCACTTACTTCCGGTATCAAACAGCTGCGCATGCACAAAAACTAATTTTTCCAAGTGATATAAACACCGAATAAGATGCCATTTTTTTATTGTTAAAGCTTCTAGAAGCAGTAAAACCAACATAGCAACTTTTGAAAACTCGGCCCGTTAATAAAGCATCCGAGCAGAGATCGTGTGTTAAATATCTGATGACGTATTCAAACAAGGTAAAAAGAGATTTCCATCACGAATTCCATAAACGTGCCGACAAAATTCTCACACTATGCATACAAATAAACTTATTCAATCAGAAATACTTGAATTAATCGATTTGATATGCGTTTCTTTTTCGTTTTTTTTTATTACTACTATACAAAATAGAGATAGCGTGCTAGCATTTTTGGAAACAAATTTTAAGCAAAAAAAAAAATGACAAGAAACTTTGTAAATATTCTAGTTAAATCATCAACTCCTACTTCAAAGTGCTCTTATCAAGGGGGATTTCATTAAGTAAAAGACTAATCAAAGCAAATTGCATGTTATTACGAATGCACTTGGGAAGAAAGTCAAAATCTAACCCTTCTTCTCTGAAGGTGACTTTCTAAAGAGGATTTCTCGCTGAATACATTATGAGGAGTTAAATGATATTTTGAATTAATAATTTATCAGCTTGTGTTTTTTTCGAACGCTATAATTTGAAAATTATCTAATCTGATTCTTTCCTAATATATTGAGAATATACACAAAAGCTGTCTTGGAGAGTTTTGATCAAGAAGCAGAATTTGTTTCCCATCTAAGAAGCGAGTTATCTCCTTTGCGATAACGTCCCAACAGTTTCATTAACTTTAATGAGATCTAATTGCCAATCCAGTAGTATGCTTAAATTCACGCGGTCGGTGTATCAAGGAGGAGAGCTCATTAAAACAATTACCATGAACATATTGTTGGTAAAAAATTACCAACAATACATATTTATAGTAAAATGACTAACAATACATCTTATCTATAGTTGAAGACATGCAATAACATTCAAATCATATTTAGTTGAAGGCATGCAGTTGTGTTCAAAGTATTTAGATTTCGACATTACAACTACCATGAACATAATTGTGCGAGAAAAGAAAAGTAATAATGCCACCAAGACGCAAAGGGTTATTGGGAGTGAAAGAGAATGAGAAAACATAAGTGAGGAGAAAGGACAATAAAAGAACAGGTTTCAGGAAGACAGAAGATGACGATTGGCTTTGAATTTAGAGTTTTGAAGAAAGTAGGTAGCAGAGAAGCAATAAATCGGTAGTTCCACAAGTGAGACGTGAGAGAAAAGAAACTATTAGAATAAAATCTATAGTTATATGTAGTTATTTCAACAGTAAAACGATGAGACCTAATTGCCAGTCCAGTAGTATGCTTAAATTCACGCGGTCGGGGTATCATGAAGGAGAGCTCATTAAATCAACTACCATGAACATATTTGTACGAGAAAAGAAACTATTAGAATAAAATCTATAGTTATATACAGTTATTTTAACAGTAAAACGATGAGACCTAATTTCCAATCCAGTAGTATGCTTAAATTCACGCGGTCGGGGTATCATGAAGGAGAGCTCATTAAATCAACTACCATGAACATATTTGTGCGAGAAAAGAAACTATTAGAATAAAATCTATAGTTATATGTAGTTATTTCAACAGTAAAACGATGAGACCTAATTGCCAGTCCAGTAGTATGCTTAAATTCACGCGGTCGGGGTATCATGAAGGAGAGCTCATTAAATCAACTACCATGAATATATTTGTGCGAGAAAAGAAACTATTAGAATAAAATCTATAGTTATATTTAGTTATTTCAACAGCAAAAATGATGAAACCTAATTGCCAATCCAGTAGTATGCTTAAATTCACGCGGTCAAGACATAAACAAATCAATTAAGATCAGATGTCTTGACAACAATGCCTGGTGTAATATCATGGCATTTCATTATTATTATTATTATTATTATTATTATTATTATTGTGCTTGTCCCTAACTTTGTGAGTTCGCACGACCGTTACGCCCTGCCAGTACCTCATAAATAATGTAAAATTCCACTTTGACCACGTGGAAAGAGGGGAAAAGAACCTACTTGGTTTCAGTGAGAAAATGGAAGAAAGAACGAAAGCAATAAAGAAGGGAAAGGTGAAGTAGAGAGAAAGAATCAGATTAAGTTGATAAGAACAGATATTACACTTTAATCTTAGCCAAATGTCCCAGGAGCGATTTTATTGTCTCCCAACGTTTTACGGCAATGGTCAATTTAATGTGGGGAGCCCGAGCGCGACCACCCGGGCAATGTCCAAAAAATAGCCCAGCCCCCGCTGGCATCGGCATTACTTACACCCCCGCCCCATTTTTGGTGCAATGAGGGAAGTAGTGCCGTGGACAGCTGGATCCCGAGACCGGGCACTTCTCAATAATATTTTCACATCTGCTTTGTTCACAGAAAAAGACACAATTCTAAAATTGAATGTAGTTTATCCGCCCGAGCGCAACAGATGCTACACTTTGATCTCAGCCAAAAGGCTGAAAGCAATGGCAACCGCGATAAAAGCAGCATTTTTCAAATAAACGTTATCGAAAGGCGGAAACTGAGTAAGGCAATCTCCAAGAAAAACAGTTACCATAAATAAAATAACATCGTCTGCTGAATTATTTTTTAATTATTATTATGGGAAATGTTCGTAAGACGGAGATTTGGCTAGCTATTATTATTATTATTATTATTATTATTATTATTATTATGTTTTTATTTTCTTTGATATCTGGCGTTTACACATTTATTTCCGGGTGCCGCCCAGGTACCTAAGGTTAGAAATGGTATTATGACACTTTCCACACAAAAAATATTACATAGATAAATCCCTTCGTAAAGTGTGGGCTGTACTTGTCAGAATATTTTTTTGTATCTCTTTGAGGCATGGAATTCCAGGGATCCCTTCAATTAGTCTACTGGAATCTTTTCCAACCAATCCTAAGGCTCCAACTACAACCATAGAGGAAACGCATAAGAAGGAAGTCACGTGACGTCTACATGATTGTTATTTCCTCTATTACTGTTCGGATCACCATTTCTCCTCTATCGTCTATTATTATACGGACCGCTATTCTCTACTCTATTCACTATACTATTTCTCTATACGGATTACTATTCGAGCGAGTATTATCGAGCAAGTACTATTAGTGCGAGTATTATTCGAAGGCGTCTGACAACAGCATTGTTCAACGGCGTTACTATAAGTTGTATCTGCGATTACAAAGTTTCTAATACAACGAGCATTACGAAAGTGACAACGAGTATTCGTTGACATTACAAAAGTGTCAAACGGGTGTTCGGTGACGTCACAAAAAAATAAAATTTAAAAATCTTGGAGCACACACATTTTATATAGATAAAGCCCTTCGTAAGGTGTGAGCTGTACTTGTGAAGACAATTTTTTGTATTTCTTTAAGTCATGGGCTACCAGGGATTGCTGCAGTGAGTCTATCAGAAGTTTTTTTTCCCCCCAATCAAACCCAGAGCCCTAACCACAACTAGAATCAATAATGTTTTCACGTGCTACATTTGTTTTTTATTTCCACTTCAAAATCCTTGTATTTTGATACCCTTTTTTAAGATTATCAAAGATACATCACAGTCTACAGGAACTGCCATGTCAATAAGAAAGCACATTCTGTTTTTTTTGTTTTTTTTGCGGTCTTCGATCACTACGTCTGGGCTACGGGCGTCATCAAGGCTCATAAAATTCTTACAGGTCATATGTCTCTTACCTAGTTTGGCTGGCGTTCATACAATTCCATGCGGTTTCCTTTCTGTAAAAATGCCATTTTGTAATACTGACTTTTATATTAGTAATACCATGCAAACTGATTCAGTTGCTTCTGGATATTCATCACATAATCTGCATTTGACTATTTACATTAGTCGGACTATTGTCCTCATCTTTGTCGCTATGTTTATCACAGCGTTTCGGCCGTTGTATGCTCCGGCCTTCTTCAGGTGGTCAATGACACTTTTTTTTCTGAATTTCACTTTCTAGATCCTTGTATTTGCTTCGTTTCTTGAACTGTTTGACAGAAATCTTTTCATCTACAGATATTTTTACCCCCGCGCGCAATCACATTTTTTTTTTCTCAGAAAAAATTTCTACAATTATATCCGACTTACTGGATTTTATTATTCTGTCTGTTTGAACTGGAAAAATTCTAGACGCATTTCTACTAGATGTCCCATAATTTTGTTTGTGCCCCCTCCCCCCATTTTATTCGCGTGTTATATTGTATTTGCCACCTATTGACCTAAATATATACAACCGTCTGTCCTATTCGAATAGTTTCTTTTCTCACACTTCCTGCCTCTGGAATTGTCTCCCGATTTCTTGCTTCTCTGGCCCCCTTACAATTTATTGTCCTTTTCCTCATTTCTCCCCCACTATTTCTTCCAATTCTCATCCACTGCATTTAACCTCCTGCGCCCTTATGGTATTATCGTCTTGCTTGGGGTGAAATGATTAAAAATAATGAAGCTAAACAAGGTATTAAGAAACAGAATAATTTCATTAGAAACAAGGAAACCGAGTGTCAAAGAGTATAAGAAGGAATCCAAAGAAGAATCAGCAATATTATTGATCCTGATCTGGCTGCTCGGTTTCAGTCACTTTCCCACCGTCGAAAAGTTGCTTCCTTGTGTCTTTTCTATAAATACTTCCATGGTAATTGTTCGGGTGAAATTTCATCTACGGTACCTAGACTTTATGAATCTAAACGCAGTACTAGACTGGCAACAAGGTCTCATCAATTTACAGTTGAATTTGCTAAATGTAACCGCAAGTTCTATGCTAACAGTTTCTTCTGTCGCACTTCTCTCTTGTGCTGTTCTGGCTGCATGTTTCCCAGCTAACTTTGATTTTCAAAAGTTCAAATGCAATGTCGTCCGTTATCTACTGTCTTCCTGCTCTTTAATAATGTTTCTGTGTTATAATCTTTCCACCCAACATAACAACTCTTGCTTTACTTGCTTTACTCCCTTGCATGGGGTGAGTTTGAAAAACAAACAAACAAACCTTTAGTGAGGCGGATTGAGGAGAATGGAACAGAAATCCTGAAGTTCTTAGAATTATCAACACACGTCTCTAGAATCACATGTACTGTATCTCTTTTCACACTTCAAATGTTAATAGGGTCTCGTATCAAAAGTATTTCCATTTTTATAGATCTTCAATCCAAAAAACCTTTGAGAAAATGTCTAACTTTTTTTATGTATACATCTAAAATCAATGTATCCTTCTCTTCTTCCAACGCAACTCCAGATAGGTCTTGCGACATGTCAGTCCAGAAGCAGCTCCACATATCGAGGTCTTCAATCGGCGGCTTCCAGCACCTGGTATTCCCAACAGCCACATATATGAGTACTTCATCGGATTTATTCAACCTATACAGCGAGGTGATTCCGAGAGGATTAGAAGTCGTACCAGTGTTAATTATTGGCGGCCATAATCTTAACTACATAAGATATACAGATGACATAGTCTTGATAGAAGACACGAAAAGAAAACTGCAGAAGCTCCTAAAGAAGCTCGTGAAGGGAAGCGAGAAGAAAGGATTAAATATCAACGGCAGGAAGACAGAATGCATGATGGTTAGCAAAAGGATGAGCCTAAAATGCAAATTACAAATTGGAGATACAAAAATCAAACAAGTACAACAATTTAGATATCTAGGAAGTGTTTTAAGTGTGAGGGCGGAAAGTACGACACAGAAATCCGAAGGCGCATTGGGATAGCGAAAGATGCCTTCTAAAAGCTAAGCTAAGTATCAAGAAACAGAAAAACTTCGTTAGAAACAAAGAAAAGTGTACTATATTGTTAAATGATCTCTGTCTTCCTATATGACAGTAAAATCTGGACAATCTCCTCGCAGATGAAGAAGCGGCTTAAAGCAACAAAAATGTGGTTCTACAGAAGGTTGCTGAGGATATCATGGACCAAATATGTGAGCAACGACGAGGTTTTAAAGAAAATGGAAACAAAAATGAAACTAATACTTAACATCAGGAATATACAGTTGACATTTCTAGGCCACATAATGTGGAAAGAGGGCTTGGAAAATATGATACTCTATGCTAACATTTTCTTCAGCCACACTTCTCTCTTGTGCTGTTCTGGCTGCATGTTTCCCAGCTAACTTTGATTTTCAAAAGTTCAAATGCAATGTCGTCCGTTATCTACTGTCTTCCAGCTCCTTAATAATGTTTCTGTGTTATAATCTTTCCACCCAACATAACAACTCTTGCTTTACTCCCTTGTATGGGGTGAGTTTGAAAAACAAATACTTCAGGGCATCAGTGTATGAATTTTGTGGACTTTTATTTTATAAGTTTTATGAGTTCAGTTCGAAATTCCAATCACCTTAAGAAGGCCGGAGTGTACAATGGCCGAATCGACGTGAATTTGGCAATAAAAATGAGGACATCAATGTAAATAAGACAGACAAAAGTTATTAAGTGTTATAGTGAAAGACACCTTGTCTGGAGAATAGACTCTCCCATCTATTATAAGTAGGAGTCAGTAGTAGTCGAATGATAGAAGTAGTAGTCAGTGACCACAACTCGATTACTCTGCGTAACACTTTATTACAAGTTCCTAACGTTTCTGTACGTTTAACCTATTTAGGACGCATTTAGTCCGAATAAAGTTTCCACTAAGTAAATACCTCCACAACATGGGCAGGAAGTTGTGGAGGACCATGATCAACTACAATCTGGACGGACACGGCACGTAAAGAAGAACACTCATTCGACTAAGTGGAGATTCATTGAACGCTGTTTAAACCAGTTTTCAGGCAAATAAAATTCATTGTTACGAACCGGACCTATATTCTTGTTCTGTCTGAGTCGCTTGAACAATTGCCAGTTTATCATCTTTCCGACCCAATCATGTCTATTCTTCTATTCTTCCGGATTATTACTATTTTTTGACTTTATTCTAATCGATTGGCGCTTTATTTTTACGAGTTTTTAAGTGTTTGAAGCCAGCGCAGATCAAAGACGCGAATACACTTCCGTATTTCCTCGTGCACTCGAGGACCTGTACGCTGTCCCGTCATCGCTTGTTCTCTCATGTTACCGGTCCGTTATCGTCCGCTTACGCCATTAAGCTTAATCACTGCCTTCTGACGTCGGTGAATCGTTACCATGGTGACGCAAGCAAATGATTTGGTTGTGTCTCGTCAGGATAAGGAGGAGGGCTAGTTGAAGAGTAGATTTATCTTTCTTCACAAACGATGGTTGATATTAAAGGTGAAAAGATAGATAGATAGATAGATAGATAGATAGATAGATAGATAGATAGATAGATAGATAGATAGATAGATAGATACCGAGATAGAAAGAAAGAAAGAAACTGAGAAAGAAAGAAAGAAAGAAACTGAGAAAGAAAGAAAGAAAGAAAGAAAGAAAGAAAAAGAGCGAGATAGAAAGAAAGAAAAAACCGAGATAAATAGATAGATAGATAGATAGATAGATAGATAGATAGATAGATAAAAAAAGACCGAGATAGATATATAGAAAGAAAGAAAGAAAAAGACCGAGATAGACAGAATGAAAAAAACCGAGATAGATAGATAGATAGATAGATAGATAGAGACCGAGATAGAAAGAAAGAAAGAAAGAAAGAAAGAAAGAAACTGAGAAAGAAAGAAGAAAGAAAGAAAGAAAAAAAACGAGATAGATAGATAGATAGATAGAAAAAGACCAAGATAGAAAGAAAGAAAGAAAGAAAGAAAGAAAGAAAGAAAGAAAGAAAGAAAAAGACCGAGATAGAAAGAAAGAAAAAAACCGAGATAGATAGATAGATAGATAGATAGATAGATAGATACGAACACCGAGATAGATTAATGATTAAGAAAATTACGAAATTCGGAGCCAACATCGATAAATATTGAATATATATATATATATATATATATATATATATATATATATATATATATATATATCGTACTGGTAATCGATCCGTTGGTATATAATCCGGACGGGTCATGCTGTCCAACACACTTGTATGCGTACATATCTTGATACATACATATATGTACATTTACATGTCCATACATATATGCCACTATACGTACGCATACATCCCCAACAGCATGATTTCTTCCATCTGGTTCTCGGGTATTACTCGCAATGTATAAATCTATAACTCAACTAATTTACATTAATCCTAACGGGCTTAAGTTTAAATCCCCCATCGCTTATTAATAACATTGGACACCTGTAGTACAAAAACTATTTACTGTGAATCCCAGAAAAACTCACTCGCAGCCTCTATAAGAAACGCCACATAGTAGAAACTGATATTAAACCTCAAACGACAAAGGTCCTGGCCATAAATAAACTCCAACCTCAGACCGCTTCCCCCGGGATAATATATCTTACGCCACCAACAATCGCTAACACAAACCTATTCTCTTTAACAATGTGTCTACCAGAGGAGGACTGACATTGAAAATGAATTTAAAACAATTATCCGAGACAGACACTTAGGGGCTGATGATAGCCGCGCACAAAACGGCTTGAAATAGACTATCTCTATGTTGAGGTAATTTTAGTTTTCTTGCTATAATATATATATATATATATATATATATATATATATATATATATATATATATATATATATATATATATATATATATATATAAGAGAAAGAGCAGGAAGGAAGACGAGAAATAGCGTGTCGGGCAGAAAAGTGTCCCACATGCATATATTAAATGCCATAGTCTTTTCAGTACGTAGGGGGTCGCGGTTCTCTACAATTTATTTTTCTTTAATTTACGTGATTTGCCATGACTTCGGAAAGATAGGGGTGTGGTTTCCCGTCGCTTTTGAATCCAGAATCCTCCTTCTCAGAACCTTGTTACTATCAACCTAGCTAGAGGACCCACTCTAGACTACTAATTAACCCATAGCTGGAGTGGGGCAAAGAGGGATTCAGGCACTTCCCAAAAACATTAGTGCGAAAGTAAATGCATCAACTAGATGCGAACCTGAAATCGGATCGCTGATTTTGCATGACACGGTGATAATCTTTATACTACCAACTATAGATAGAGATATGATTTTAAAAAATGAACATTAATGATATACGAGCCGGCTAACGGTTATCGGTACGCTAATTCAAATTAGCAGACCGTGTTCAAATTCTGATCAAGTCACTTGTATTTGCGTCGCACTAAGGATCTGGGGAAAGTAATCGTGTCCATAAAGAAATGCATAAATAAAAATTAATTATGCTGTCACCGGGTCATTTCCATAAAAAATAAATAAAAATTAATTATCGTGTCAAAAAATGATTATAATAAAATAATTATAACAATTATAATTATCATTAATTTACTCTTTCTAAGCCAATGAGAATAGATCCAACTTCTTCTCCTTCACACACACAAACACGTGACATTCTCACTATCAGAGAAGCAGTCAACACGGACAGGACGTCAACTCGTGCGTCAACAAAAAATTCGGCTCCTCTTAATTTTTCAGGCTATAAATAGTATTATTTATCTCTTAACATTCGACAAAAATTCGAGGTAAGAAAACTCTTGACAACTAAAATATCTGGACACACAATACAATGCATCAATAAATATCCACCTGAGAAAGACTGTATACACTTTACTTATGCTTTATCTTACCATTCTGTCAGATTCCAATCCATATTTGATCTACATTTGATCCCAAACTCAGAATTTTAATCAGTATTATGTCTTGTGTTTCCAACACCACATAACAACCAGATAAAAATTCTCGTTTTGTTTTGTTTCCAAATGTTGCTGTTTCTCATTTTTATGAGTATTTTTGTATATATATATATATATATAAATGTTAGGGGGTTTATAATTATTTACTCAGAGTTATAGCACCCCTCCCCACACACACACATACAGAGGTATGAATCCATCTTTTCTCCCTTACTCCAGAAATGGTCAACTGCTGCTCAGAGTAAGCTTGGATGGTAGCCAATGTAGAAGGAAAGTTCGATTTCAAACTGTAGCGAAGGCAATGGTCCTTTCACAAGACAACATTGCGATTCACAGATATTAATGTGTTCGGAAAGTAATGATACATTCGGCCGCTGTGAATTAAAAGTCGACCAACCAAGGCAGAATCAAGGTAGAATTTTATTTCGGAATCTACGCCTAGAATGAGTTTGTCATCTCTTCTACTAGGGTGTTCGAGAAGTAATTACGCATTTCACTGCTCTGGATTGTGAGTCAACCAATCACGGCAGAAATAAGGTTAAATTTTAGGAAACTGCATCTAGAATTCGTTTGTGATCTGTTTTATCTGACGTTTATGGAGTATATCAGAGTTTAACGCCATTGTGTATGATAAATTTAAAAGCAACATATTCAGTATTGCTTACATTATGAATTCCGAAATGTTACTTCAGCTACAGAGAGATGTAAAATATTTCTGCAGTATATACGGATGAAGTGAAGGCTGATAGATGTCAGCTGTGACAGATTACGGCCTGAAAGTATGTGCGCATATCTATCTATCTATCTATCTATCTCGCTATATATATATATATATATATATATATATATATATATATATATATATATATATATATATATATATATATATATATATGAAGGTGTATGTGTGTATATATACATGTATCTGTGTGTGTGTGTGTATATATATATATATATATATGCGTATGTATACACACACACACTCACAAACACACACACATATATATATAGATGATCGATCAAAGAAAGCGATGTCGTATTTTAAAAGAAAGTCTTGTTTTTATTACCCATTTATTCTTATATTTTTCCTTATTTATTATATTATAATTTTTGTCATGTTATTCTGCATTTATAAAATTTAATATGCATATTTTTTATACATATTTGTTTATTTTTTAAGATATATATTTATATATATATATATATATATATATATGTACGCACACACACACACACACACACACACACATATATATATATATATATATATATATATATATATATATATATATATATATATATATATATATATATATGCATATATATATACATTATTCACACTATTTTCATTGTTCGGACTGCTGTCCTCATGTTTGTTGCTATATTCATGAATATTGTGAATGAACATCACAAACCCCAAAATACCCGCTGTAATTAAGAATGGTGGTGGGAGCATCTGAAGGAGTAATAGATAGCGGCTCGGATTAAGGAATCGGAGAGCCGAGTTCGAATTCTATTCGAATCCATCACATTCACTTCTGTGCTAATACCCTTGGGAAAGGTATGTATCCTCTTCTTCTTCCCCCACCCCAGCTATGGGTAAATAGCACGACATACCGGGTTCTGTAGCCTTGGATGGAAACTGGGCTACCGCAGAAAGAAATGGCAACCTATTACGGAAAAAATCTGCCTCGTCAGATTAGTAAGCTTAGGCGATCATGTATCGAAAGATATCACACATGGTACAGAACTGACTGGTGAGAGCATTTTACTCTGGGGTTGTATAGCTGCATCTTCACCAGGAGAACTAGTGACAGTACAGGGTACCATAAAGAGGAGTATTTGGCTATTCTTAAAAATAATATAAACAACGTGCACGAAGACTGTCTATGTTGTGTCACTGTGACGTGCAAAGATGACAATGATTGAAAATATACATCACGAACTATTACAAAATAATTAGATGATAGCAAAATTAAGGTATTGGCGTATCCTACACAAAGTCCTGGCCTGAACCCC
>OZ038485.1:97994359-97996859 GCA_964036315.1 Acanthosepion esculentum | reverse complement strand
AATAAGTGAAAGAATTTTTATTCATGCGTTCTCCTTTTCGACAGTATTTTATAAATTTGGGTATATAATCCCGACAGTTACATTTCATTATTTTAAACAAACACCAATGTATTCACAGGCAACACATTTTTTTCGTCTTTGATTTGATGAAGCCAAATAGGCAAAATGTATAATCGGACTTTTTTTCGAAACATACTTTCATGAACGTTTTTACAATTGTCATTAATTCATAATTCCCTCAGGATTATATACCCATATTTATAGCATATATATATATATATATATATATATATATATATATATATATATATATGAGGAAAAATATGGAAAAACAAAAAATCCGAATATGCAAGTTTACTGTTTTTAATGTTGTTTCAATGTCGACGTCAGACGTTTCGGTCTAGTAGACCTTCTTCAGGACATAGTTATTAAAACATAATTAAAATTAGACGATATTCAAGTCAACATGAAAAGACGATAGACATAAGAATAATTAATTAGTCATTTTGTTTTGATTATTCTTATGTCTATCGTCTTTTCATGTTGACTTGAATATCGTCTAATTTTAATTATGTTTTAATAACTATGTCCTGAAGAAGGTCTACTAGACCGAAACGTCTGACGTCGACATTGAAACAACATTAAAAACAGTAAACTTGCATATTCGGATTTTTTGTTTTTCCATATTTTTCCTCATACTGTCGGATCTATATCCACATATTTGCTTACATATATATATAGATAGATAGATAGATAGATAGATAGATAGATAGATAGATAGATAGATAGATAGAGATATATATATGTGTGTTAAACTATTTCATCACAACACAGAAATTACTATGTTTCGAAACTGGACATCCATAATCATGGTTAATTTTAATATTAAGCCTTTACATTTGGATGACTGTTTCATCCTCAAGCGATCTTTGAAATAACACAACAAAGAAATGTTTTACTCATTTATAGTTTTGAAATGGACGTGTAACCTGGGGTTAGCTTTTCGTTATCAATGGGTCTCTGCTTTGATGAAAGTAGGGGTGTTTGTTATTGTCAAGTTTTGGGAGTCGTGTAAGAATGAGTTGGGTATTTTTTTTTTGTCTGGTTTCAATGGCTAATTTTATCAGGCTCCATTGTTTTTAATTGTTAATATGATTTCCGTTTAGGCTTAATATTGAAATGAAACCTGAATACGGATGACCAGTTCCGAGATAGAAATTCCTTCGAAATAGGTAGAAAATAAATGAAAGATTTCTTTTTGTTCATGTGTTCTCCTTTTCGACAGTATGTTATAAATTTGGGTATATAATCCCGACAGAGTTATATTTCATTATTTTAAACACACACCAATGCATTCACAGGCAACACATTTTTTCGTCTTTGATCTGATGAAGCCAAAACAGGCAAAATGCATAGTCGGACGTTTTTTCGAAACCTACTTTCATGAACGTTTTTACAATTGTCATTAATTCACAGCTCTGTCAGGATTATATACCCAAATTTATAACACACACACACACGCACACACAACACACACACACACAACACACACACACACAACACACACACACACACACATATATATATATATATATATATATATATATATATATATATGCTGGATGATAATTTATTATATAAACGTCGTTTTTATTGAATACTCATATTTGAGTAGACACACGATCAGTTCATTTATTAAACTGTATATTTATTTATTTTCGACTACTGGCCTAAATATTCGAGAAATCTTATTTAAGAAAAATATACGCCTCCGGCAGAATTCAAACCTGCGCCCCCTTCATCCACGAAGTGCGTCGTCGATGAAGCAAAATTGAATAGTGCTTATAAACGCAAATCTTTCTCAAACTCTCAAAACATTCATATCTGCTCAGTTTCGTATCCTAACGTAATCAAAGCAATTTCTAAAGAACTGCTGGATTTATATTGATTAATTAGACAGATTTTATTCCTCACACATTATTTTTAGAGGATGCCAAGATTTGAAGAGAAATTCCGGCCGGTAAAATATAAAGAAACATAGTATTTAATAAATAAACGCATATATATATATATATATATATATATATATATATATGTCCGCTGATCTGACATGGAACAAATACATCGAGTCAATTGCATCATCCACCGCAAGGAAAGTTGGCTCCCTGTGCCGAGCCAGGAAATTTTTCTCCCCGGAATCGATCCTCCAAATCTATAAATCGACCATTCGCCCTTGCATGGAGTATTGCTGCCATATATGGTCTGGAGCCCCTGCTGTTTGCCTCAGGGTTCTTGATAAGATCCAGAGACCGATATGCAATGTAATTGGCCCTGATCTGTCATCTTATCTGCAGTCGCTCTCTCACAGACGCGATGTTGCCTCGCTCTGTCTTTTTTACAAATACTTTCACGGTAATTGCTCCGATGAGCTGCTTTCGCTGGTTCCTAGGCCTCATGAATTTAAACGTCCTACGAGGCTGGCATCCCGTTCCCACCCCTT